>OZ010605.1:78550920-78558420 GCA_963932145.1 Acanthosepion lycidas
TGTCCTAATAATGTAAATAGTGTAGTCGGTTATCTCTACCTCCTCAGTGAGTACCTGACTCCTTCCGCTGCCTCATAGCTTTACAAAAGCCAGATCACGCCAAATATAAAATACTGCTCCCATATATAGGCAGGAGCTTTCCAGTTTTGGTAGCGTCCAAAAGCGTCTCCGCATCCTTGTGGGTGACAAATTATTTTCCAAACTAAACTCCTCGAAGTGTCTCAAGCCTCTCTATCGCTAATTCCATTGAATCTATTCAGACGAACTACATTCTTTATTTCCACTTGTTCTAAACTTCACAGCTGAGACACGCCATGCTACGCGCATCGTCGCCAACAACGCTCATTCATTCCCTCCCAGCTCCACTGGTGAGAAGTGAGTTCCAGTCGATTAGATTTTTCCTGTGGAGCACTACTTTGTAGAACCGACTCACAAAAGGATGTTTTGCTGATTACTGCAATATTAGCCAGTCTTAGCCATATCTAAGTTTAACTGTTATCACCGCTATATATCCACAAACATTGTGCCTCTTAATCAGCAATCCACTACATCGAGTGGCTCCTGGATTTTGTATAGTGTGAAACACATGACAAAATAATGAAAATAATTTAAAAACTTTATATTGTATCAAACGCAAAGTATTATCTTCTCTCCGGTGTAATCTGGATTTCGGTAAATATACAAACATTTGTTTGAAAAGTAAACTTTATCTATTTCAACGTAATTATTAAAAAAATACTTTTCAAGACTGGTGAGATATTTATCTGTAGTGTGATTTTCCGGATTTAGTTATACATGTTGACGTTGGATTTGCGTTCAGAAACGAGGCGATCGTGAGGATATTCTTGATCAAATCTAAATGTTGAATTTGTCGTCTTGAATCGATACGCCTTTTCTCGCGTAGAAGACTTTTTCTCAAATACAATTACGGGAGCTTGATTTTTCGTAGAATTCTGACACCCGAAACAAGGGTACCCTTCGAGGTAATGCCGGCGTTCGGAAAGAACAAACATTTCCAGTTTATATTCCCCCAATCTATGCATGACTATATCCGTTATATACTCACACATTAATACACGGACGGAAGAGAATAAGTGAAAGAAAGGAATGACAAACAAGCATTATTCTCAAAGAGATTTTAAATAAAGCTTTGTTTACAAAAAAACTTATATACAAAAATATAATTGCATATCACTATTTTATCTCAGACAAGGAAACTATAACATAATTACAACAAGCAGTGTAAAGCTTCGAGAATAGAGAGGATCTTACTTTGGTAAAACATGTTGTTTCCTCTGCTCTCCTAACTGCCGTGTGACATCATGATTTGCGTCTCCCCTGTCCACGCGTCAGCAAGCATTGCCAGTC
Organism: Acanthosepion lycidas; assembly: GCA_963932145.1. Taxonomy (NCBI): domain Eukaryota; kingdom Metazoa; phylum Mollusca; class Cephalopoda; order Sepiida; family Sepiidae; genus Acanthosepion; species Acanthosepion lycidas. The sequence continues at coordinate 78,552,289 of OZ010605.1, forward strand.
ATGTCTCATCTCTAAACGTGCAAAATAGCAACTGGGTTTCGTCACTATATGAACACTGGCTGTTGCGCCACTCTAGTGAATTTATCTTGCATCCCAACAGAGATAATATTCTGGAAATGTGATTGAGTAAAACATTACTAGTATTAGCTGGCACGTTAAACTTCTATTTGCACAGCTACTGCAAATATTAAACGTCACATGTGTATTTGGCGATGCAGTGTTCTAAATCCATAGTTCACTTCACGCCAGATATTCAACTTAAGATTTAACTGAAAGGAGAAAGGATATATACGAACCACAATCTTTATCCTTGGCTATGACTTAAATATCGAAATGAATTCTCAGTTTTCGTAGACAAACCTGCAACAGGAGATTATATTAAACTTTATATATTTTCATCAATATGTTTATTTCTTTTTAAGTTCCCGATGTTCATAGAAATATTAAAGTGGTTTTTCAAGCGGTCTTCTATTTTTCAGTAAGATTTATACTCTCCAAAGAACACAGTTGTGTTTAAAGAAAACAGCAAAAACTGTTTTTAAAAGAATGGTTTTTCGTTGTCATTTACTGCTTTGCATAGCCTCAATTCTTTCAATCTAGGCTTACTTCATTATCTGTTTTCGTATAAAAAGTGACTGTTTTTTGGATGTCAAAAATGTTTCTGAGGCCACGCAGATAATTGCCGCCTTGAAATAATTATTTTGTTCCAGAAATGAAAAGAATTCCCATTAGGATGTTTATTTGAAACTTTACATTTATTTATTTATTTATATATATATATATATATATATATATATATATATATATATATATATATATAAACAACACTGGCATCATGACTAATTCAGACGTAACGTCTGAATTAGTCATGATGCCAGTATTGTTTATTGAATTGAAAAACTTGTTTTAATTTTTTTTTACTCGGTATCACAACAGGAAAGGTAGTAAAGCCACTAAGATGTGGAATAATTAGTAACAGAAACATTAATAATGAGTGGGAATAAGAATGACTAATTAAGAGAACAGTAGGTAGCGATTGAAATTGTATTTAAATTCCTGCAGATTAAAGATTGTTGGAAACGATGGAGACGGAAGGGTGTTCAATAAGAGAGAAGTGCGAATAAAGAAACTGTCAACATAGAACTTACGGTTGAATCTAACCAGCTTAACTGTAATTTGATGTGATCTCGAAACCAGTCGAGTACTACGCTTAAATTCTAAAAGTCTAGGTACCGTAGCAAAGATCTCGCCCAAACAATTACCACGAAAGAATTAGGTTGGTGCAAAAATAATGACGTAATAATGTCGTTATTTGACGTACGTTTTAACGTCAAAAACGACATTATTAAGTCATTACTTTTGCACCAACCTAATATTTATAGAAAAGACTCAGAGAGGAAAGCTTATGGCGATATGACTGAAGCCGAGCCACCAGACCAGGACCAATAATATGGTTGATTATTCTTTGGATTTTATCATGGATAAATTAATAGCAGGGACACTGGAACATATGTGGCAGCAATATAATAAGCATAGACGAATGGGACTTATAGATATGTAAGATATATTCTTCATAGCAAAAATCGTCCTACATGACACGTTAGACCGACTTATTTAAGCAGCTTACTTAGCAATTGATTAAGTATAGTTTTTCCACTTCATCTCAGCTGAGAATGTTAGCTCGAAAAAGCGCAACTCATAATTTTTTCATTCTCCGAATTTCTGAGATGACCTATAATGAATATCAGTGTTAAATGATATCCTTTAAATAGTCATGAAAAGATTGCATTTGCTGTCTTTCATTTTCGCAAAACGTTGGATAAAAGCCAAAGCCAATTTTGTTTGAATACCACCAGTTGCGAACGGAACAATCGGAACGTGGTGAGAAATATGACGTCCGCACTAAAAATGAAACAAGTTTCCGCCAATTTTACAAGCACGCCTACTGACCAATGCACAAATAAAGAATATAATGACAGCTGTACTTAATGACAGCTGTACTTTGATAACAATCATTGCTTACCAATTTCCTTTATTTCTGATTTATTCTTGGTATATGGTTTTGCCATAGAAAGTTGATGTCCAATTTGTCTGTATCATTTTTATTATTTGACTGACGTTGAAAATATCCTGTTAACCCATATCTGGATTTAGCTTTCGTCTAGATTCATTCTTGGATTCTTTTTAATAGACACCAAGAAATCATAATCCATATTCAATTTTTCTTTTTTATTTTCTCTCCTAAGCGTCCAGAATATTTCTTTGTTTTGTCAAAGTACATTGAAGAATTACACAAGTATTTGTTTATTCCAAATTTCATGAAAGCCTCGAATTTAAACATAAACATTTTTATCTACGCCATTGCGATTTGATTTTGGGATTCATTATTGTGACAAATGTAGTAATATCATAAGTATTAGTAAATTCAGTATTAGTATCGTAATAATCAACAATAACATTCTTAAATAGTATCCGTGTTGGATAGTTATTCCTATTGGAATTTAGGTAACTGATGTATATATATATATATATATATATATATATATATAATCCACAGAGAGATTGCTTCGCTGTATCCCAGCACATCAGTGTGTATAGGCATCCGATTGCTTCAAGCGATGATCGAAACACGACCGATTTGGCATCAGGCAGAGATTCTACCCACAAGCTATTTTTGCACGGTAGAGCTGAAAGGAAATTTTAACGTTTTTGCTATGCGAAAGACGCTAGTAGTTAGGACAGCTTGATTCGAGTAGAATAGCACTGCATTAGCAGCAGCAGCCACAGTTTATAAAATCACCCCTTCCTTGATGAGAGCTCAAACAAAAATGTGTTTATATTACAATTTATACTATTAAAATGTCAAAAATGCTTAACTTCATTTTCTTCTCAGCCATGATTAACGGGCAAAGCGGCTTCTATATTCAGGCTGGAAAATTGTTTCACTTGAATAACAATGCTTCACAAAACACGTATAAAGATGACAAAAAACTTTGTTGTAAAAGAAAAAAAAATCAGGATTTCCCATCTAAATTGATAAAGTTGCTAAAACAAAAGAGGTTACTGACAGTGATAAAAATATAGAGTAAAAGGACAATAAAAGAACAGATTTCAGGAAGACAGTGTATGATGATCAATCTTGCATTTAAAATTTTTGATGATCACAGTTAATAGAGAAGCTTTAACTATGACAGAATTCTCCAGACGATAAGAGACTTAGAATAGAAATTCAGTTTATATCTAGCCATTTCTTCAGTAAAACAACATTTGAGAGTCTATACGGTATATTATTCTATCATTCAACATCCTCGCTGAGAACACACATACAATTAATACGAGCGAATAGAAAGTGTTATTTCTTATGATACGAGCTACTACGTTAGTATAGTGATTTTCCAAGCGTAGCTTAGATGTGGCACAAACCCGGAAATAGTGATTTTCCAAACGTAGTTTGGATGTGGCATAAGGCCGAAAGTAAGGGGCATCCAGTGAGGATCGAACTCACTACTCATACATAATTGTCCTAGCGAGAGAAGCTTGCCAACCATTATACCACCTCGAGGTGCCCAAAGATTTTCCAAGCGTAGCTTAGATGTACACAAGGCAGAAAGTAGGGGTCACCCAGTGAGGATCGAACTCACTTTTCAGCTGTAACTGATCTAGCTTGCCAACCATTACACCACGCCCATATTCCGTTAGTATAGGCGGAAGAAGTGACTCCTGTGTGCTATAGCGTTCGAACAAAGGTGAAGCAACGAGAGGATCACGGTTTTACTTGGCCGGAAAGCATTGATGTCAACTTTTACCAAAGAATAAACCTATACAATGAGGAGATTAAAACTATATACTACAAAGTGCGTTGTGAAGAGGTTACATTTTCAAATTTGATTTTATGGTTAATATGCAAAATGGCTATTGGCAGAAAGCAAACGTCATTATTGTCAAAAATACAGGATGCCCAGTAAGAAAGTGGCACATATATCTGAATGTCATAGATTACTGTATCTGGATTATGATCCTAACTTCCTTGTAAAGCAGTCGTCAGGAATTCATCAGTGATGATTTATTGAAGTGGAACTTAACTGAAACTTGAATTACTTTTTTTTTCTTGACACTACCCACAAAGCTAGTGCTTCCTGGTTTTCATGCTTACAACTTTGTATTCAATATTCAGGCAAAGATTTCAAACATCTACGATGATCCTCCTGATATACCGCCCAGGGTATGAAGATAAAGTACATCCGCGTCCTGGGTAAGACGATAAACTACGTCCAACTGCAAGGTCTCTTATCAGGAGGTTACGAGGAGCGTGGAAACACTTCTTAATTGCTGGTGATCCAAGGACCACCCTGATCCGGAGTAGTAGCACGTGTTAGGGTCCCTGCTATAGACAAATAGATAACCATCCAAATACGGTCAAAACATAATGATAATGTAAAAAAAAATGTTTATTACCAGAAATATATTGTTAAAAAAATTCTTACCGGCAATACAGTTTTAAAAAAAAATTCCAGCTATACATTTTATAGGAAAAAAAATATTACCAGCAATGAAAATTATCGGCATTAAATAACCCATTTTATTTCATATGCCGAAAAAAAAAAAACCCAAACCGCCTAATTGAACCTCACACAATCTAACTAAAATCTTCATTCATGTTCTTCTAAGTCTAGCAATAGGAAATTTTTTCACAAGTTTTCTGTACTTATTGAATTAAACGCGGCCTTGTGCCATATTGTATTTGAGTGGGAGTTCAGAAGACTACCATGATAAAACCGCATTATGTAGATCTATTAATATGATCGTCACCAGGGGAACAATTCCCCTACCAGGCAGTCGCACTCCGATTGCGCTAAGAGAGTCGGGGTCAATCTTTGATGCCTGAGGCGTATTGGTGGGAAATGATGAAGGAGTTAGCATTTTCACTAATCCCTTGTACGCATGAGACACCCACATTACACCCAGTACTGTGCCACATTCCGTTTGAGTGTGTGTACAGACAAATCACTTGAAAGAAACGCGTTCATTAAATATGAGAGTATGTATGATTTCGACATGGTATTAAGCACTTACTGTTAGCAGGAGGTTTTCAAACGGGAGTCAGTCTTTAAAGAGCTACATTATGCATAAATACATCGCTGATGCAAGGGAAATAACTCTTCCTAGCAAAATTGTACAGGCATTGAAGATAAAAACAAATAGGCAGTGTTATGTTGAGAACAGACTTAGTGGTTATGTATATTAGACAAGCCTAGCTTAAAAATATAGCTTAAAGAATATTTTTTTAAAAAAACCTGAGATATATCTGTTTAATGTTAAGCTGTATTGTAAAATTTAAGGACGAAAGAGATATCACGAAAGGCGGCCGAGAGAGGGAGAGAGAGAGGGAGAGAGAGAGGGAGAAAGAGAGATGCATGTATCAATCGATTGATGAATTCTTGCATTTATTAAATCATAAAGAATGTCGTTTTATGACGTTAAAAAATACGTCAAAAAACGACATTATTACGTCATTATTTTTGCACCAACCTAATAATATCCCCCGTGATTAACTAGTTAAGAATATAGAGAGCTAAAGCCATTTTTTTTCTTTTTATCAATGAATTGTCTTTATTCATCTTGTCCTTTTACATATATTCTATATCTGAAGTTATTACATATACAGCGTGTCCATAAAGATCGTGTGCACTTTAAGAAAATTATAAATTAAAGTGCATACGAACTCTATGGACACACTGTATGTATCTGTGTGACGTCGGTAAAGGAGTAATTTTCAATTCATTGCATGGATTAAATATTATCAGGTGAAGTTTTATATAAAAACAGCATAATTGCCACAGGAAAGGAATTTTGTCTTTATATTCTTTATATATACGATGAGTAACATAAACTAGGAACACGGATACAATGTCGCTTACCGTGTTCGGAAAATAAAACATTGCTTTAACTTCAGACACACATATAATAAAAACACATATCAAATTTCGTCTTTATATTCTTTCTATATACGATGAGTGTATTTTTTTCGAGCTGAAATGATGCATCTACACTGTTCACTTGCCAAATATTTATAAGTTGAAGATAATTTAATTTTCTTGTTGAGCTAATCTCAAACAGATAAAAATAAACACC
>OZ010605.1:78563420-78660920 GCA_963932145.1 Acanthosepion lycidas
TCTGAAAAAGATCTATCATATCTACAACACTGGAGATCATTGTGTCATGGCGAACTAAACGATCCTATTGATGGCTGTATTGTATGTTCACCGCCATGGGTACATAGTTTTAAAATCAGAGTTATCTTCTCTAATTTAACCTTTAACTCGCGAAGAAAAGATATATTCATATCTTTCCTAAATATATTAATTCGTAAGAGAATATAACAAATGCAGCAGGAATTCGAACTCGAACCTTTCTTTATAATTCCTTTAAAACACTCTTCATGTTATGAGTACAATTTTGCTAGTGCTGTAGTTTTCTTATCTAACACATTCTGATCAACTGTCAGTTGTTCAAAAACAAGTAACATATATACTTGAGTATAGAGATATTATAGTAAAAGATCAGTATATTTTACGACGGCCACACTATACACAGTGACAACCTGCATTATACATGTTTTTGTTTTTTTTCTGTAGTGGTTGAAATTCTTACCAAAATTTTCCGGGGTCGCATTATAAATGAAGTCAGATTATATACAAGTATATAGGGTATATTTCATAAACATTTCCCTGCAAAGGAACTATCTGTCCAATATCACTGTTTCATCCCTCATTAGTTTGGCCCCTATCTTATCTATTCCTAATCGGAATCAGAACATATTCCTACACATATATTTCTGCTTGTATATATATATATATATATATATATATATATATATATATATATATATATATATATATATATATTGTGTGTGTGTCATTTGACACCGTGTTTATACACACACACACACACACACACACACACACACACACACACACACACACAGACGGTGGAGTAATGGATAGCGACTTGTATTGAGGAATCGTTGAGCCGAGTGCAAATTCCAGTGGAATACATTACATTCACTTACGTTCTAATACCCTAGGTGTGAATCCTCTTATTCTCCCTCCAATAAAACCCATGAATATGTCTAATGAATTGGGGGAAAGCACTGTGGACAATGACCAGAGTAGGCAATTTCAAATCTCTTCCTCCCTATAAAGAAAATTTATAAAAGCCAATAGTATGGCACTTTTCCACAGTATTCAATGAAATTTATGGAAAAGGAAATTTAACTACCTATATATATATATATATATATATATATATATATATATATATATATATATATATATATATATATATATATATATATATATATATATATATATATATATATATACCTAACCTTATTGTTTATTTATAATAAACAAAAAGCTATACTCGAAGCACCTTACGAAACACGAGTTGCACACCAAACGTAAGTATACGTGTATTTATTAAAATATATTTCTTAGCTTTGTCTAATCACATTGAACGCGATTACGTCTACACCACTTGGCTAAATTTGGTAATTATTTATTTGCTTACCAGCGTATGCACGCAAACACGCGCGTGTACGGTCGGTAATATCTATTTACCTAATGATCTAACTATATATATATATATATATATATATATATATATATATATATATATATATATATATATATATATATATATACACGAAATACAAAGAAAGAAGACATATAATCCGGTGTTTTTGTTGATATTTTTATTTTTACAAAACAATGCTCAATGTAAATTTAAAGAGCATAAATATTATGAATTAACTGATTTAAAATATAGTTTCTTCGCTACAAAGGAATTACCATTTTTCAAAATCGTAGCTAAAAACTTCAAATTTAATTATATGATTAACTTAAAAGAATTAGTTCTGTTTCATTTTCAAGCGAATTTTGGAATCTATAATTCTATAGTTCCAAAATCCGCTTGAAGATGAAACAAAACTCATGCTTTCAATTTAATTATATAATTAAATTTGAAGATTTTAGCTCCGTTTTTGAAACATGGTAATTCCTGTGTAGCGAATAAACCATATTTTATATCAGTTAATATATATATATATATATATATATATATATATATATATATATATATATATATATATCACACATACTAGAATATTCTAGTTTATCGCTCAACTTAGTGTATTGAGCCCTCGACGTTTAGACTTTCTAATCGTTTGCGATTATATATATATAGAGAGAGATAGATAGATAGTTAGATAGATATCAAAATCTGTTCATGATCTATCTAAATTTACATAATAGTTTCAATATCTAACATGCCTGTAGTTAATTTCCTGTTTGTTTCATTCGACGTATATTTGTATATCTGTAACTATTGTTCATTCATATTTATTTAGGGCACCTCGGTGTGGTGTAATGGTTAGCAAGCTTGTCTCGCTAGAACAATTATGAATAAGTAGTGAGTTCGGTCCTCACTTGGCTCCCTTTATTTCGCTCTTGCGCCGCGTCCAAACTACGCTTGGTAAATCACTATTCATATCTTTCTATGAATGTATGTGGACATTCATACAAAGGTAAATATATATCTGCATGGTAAGACTATCACTTTTCATCACAATGTGTTTATTGCTGAAAATTTATTTTCGTTTATATCTCTCTGAGTTATCTATTTGTCTTTCTAACAACGCGAGTAGTTGTAAAACGACACAAAACTAAAATATAATGGCATGTAAAGACGTGAAATTTAATTGTACGACATTTTATCACCAACACATGAAAACTTAACATTCGATAAAACAACAAAACATTACGATGCATTACTATAAACAAAATTGTAACAACCAAAATTTCTCAGGAACGATAACATTTATGTTCAAATTTCCCACAAATTACTTGAATCTGACTAGAATACGTGTGTTGTAAAAAATAAAATGAAAATATTCTTAAACAAAGAACAATCGTTAATATTCAAATAAACTTCCATAGCTGGCTACTAATCCTTTCTGAGCCTACCAGTCTGTCAGGGCGATAGGCGAAACCAGATTACAGTCGCCTGTTCAATCATCAGACGTCACCTCATGTTTGGGTTATCTTTTCGGAAGGGGATTTCCTTCCAGATTCTACCGAATGGATTGGCAAAAGAGGATAATTTTTTTCCCGTTGGGGTAGATGCTGCTGTTTAAGATATATTCCGTGCCGGAAGCCTTCTCTCCTCTCTTGCATTACCCATACCGTTGCGTAACATCTGTTGCATAAAAAAAAATAACATATCAGCGGACCAATGGAGAACGATTGAAAAGTAACTTCCCATTTAAAATATTTATAATTTATTTATTAACTTTATTTTTTACAAGAAATGGAAATAAAAGAAACATTTTAACACGAGATTTAAAAAAAAAAAATTAGATATGGACACGAGATTTCGCTACTAGCTTCTCGAAACATCCAGGAATCGCACCAGCCGATTTCTCCAGGAACTCTTGTGGTATGGTAGGCATGACGTTTGTAATCGCCCTTCAGTTTCTTCTAAAACCTTGTTGTTCCTTTAACCAATCCCAAAGAAAAATGCTTTTAAGTAAGGGCTCCTGGGCACTCATACATTAAACAGAGTGTTACTTTTCACTCACCCTGTCTATCACCGATTTCTTCACAAATATAATGTTGTGATAATATGTGACAGTTATAGATATATTAATCTCATTAATATTCAAATGATAAACTGAATTTAAAAAAAGGATATTGTTATTTATAATTATTTTACATTTTTCCGGCAGTTGTTTTGGGAGGAAATGCAATATAATTTACATTCAAAAGTATAGATAAAAGCCAAATACGATATAAATTTGCTTGAGATCGGCCGTGTGAAACATGCATGCGAACCAGACGTCAAACATTTTTATGTAACGCTGAGCATCACCGTATCTTTGACGTTTTTTTTAATGTGAAATTGTAATAGGCGTTTGATGTATTTCAGCAGATTTCATAATTCGACGAAACTGGCTTCAAAGATAAATAAATTCATAAGACTGAAGAAGAGTCCCCAGGAGACGAAAAACGTGCTTTGTCTTTCGATTACCATCTACTTTTGTTATGCAGAGGTTTTTTTTATCGTACCGTCCATACACTCACATATAAAAACACACACGCACACATATATACATTCATATGCATAAACACAAGCATATATATATATATATATATATATATATATATATATATATATATATATATATATATATATATATATGAAGAATTAAATGCTTCTAAATTAAGCTTAAGTACTATTCATTTCAACTGTGATATTTTGGCTTTGTTATTCACCCAGGGGATCTATTGTTAAAATGTGCACCCACTTCAAGCCTCAGTGGTAGATCGTCAATGACCATGACGTGAAATATGATTATAACAGATGTTTTTTTATGAAGTTTAGCGATGCATATATTATTAGAGTTCCACGTGGGGACTAGGATGAACGAGTGTCTCGTAAGATGTTCATAGGTAGCAGCGTTACTGAGAATGAATTGCTTCTAAATTAAGCTTAAGTTTTATTCTTTTCAATCTGTGATGTTTTGGCTTTTTTATTCACCCACCATCCTTCTTTAAGCTTTTCCTCGCTTCCTCTTCCTCCTCCTCATCTTTCTTCTTCTTCTTCTTCTTCTTCTTCTTCTTCTTCTTCTTCTTCTTCTTCTTCTTCTTCTTCTTCTTCCGTCACCACATTTTACTTATTTTTCACTCACTATTATTAACTTTTCATTGATACTACTTCATTCTTCCTCTTCTTCTTCCTCTTCTTCTTCTTCTTCTTCTTCTTCTTCTTCTTCTTCTTCTTCTTCTTCTCATTTCCGCGCCTTATCTATTTTTATCGTCCATTTTCATTCGTTTCCTCTTCTTTCATCCTTGGACTTCATCTGCTTTCTAGGCTTTTCTCGTCTTTATTTTTTTTCGACTTCCAGAAAGAAGCTTCTCTTTTTATCATCGTAGGTCAATTGACCATGTAAACCGATTGACTTCCCATCTTTCTCTTGACCACAAACACAGTCCTGGCCACAACATTGATCCACACCCTACTGTGCCGGATACACTTCATTTCCTGATGCCTAAGCTAAGAACAAATTTGAAGAGCGTGTCACAATGAAATCAAAAACGGAATTAGCTTATATACATACCTCGAAGTGTTCCGGATATTGAATTTATTAAGTCGATGATACCCAGCAAAGAAAGACAGAATTTTTTTCTGGTTTTGATGGCAGTGGTGTCTAGATAATCTAATGATTGAACGACAACTAATGTTAATTCGTGGTCGTGTCGAACAAAAAATGTTTGAAAACCATTATTATTTCAAATCAGTATTTTACTATTGATATTGTTTATGCATAGACGATAACCAGAGTTATCAAATGATTAACCGTTTTATGTGTCAAGATAATATTATTTTTTTTAAATGATTTTGTCAAATGTTACTGGTTTTCTAATGTTCATGGCTGAAATTTGAGATTTGGCTTTTAAACAATTTCACATTATTGAAACATTTGAAAGTGTTCCATTGTTTTTGACGAATGATTTCTTTAAATGTTTTATTTAATCAGTGTACCTTGATTTTGAATAATTTTTGTTAACCCATTTTCCGTACTTCAGCTTCACTTTTTCCGACTATTAATATCTTATTATGTGTGTCAATAATCCGATTGTCTCATGAAGCTCGATTTTATTTTCAACTAGTTTCTAATCATCGATACGCCTATAGGATAAGTAAAGGTGTTCAGGTTTGTAGCTAAAAGAACTTATTTATTATATACGTAAATGTCTAAAATTGTTAACATCCTTATTACAGTCCCATTTCGTAAAGCTGATGTGAATCTGTTTATCTTGGCCAACTTTCATATTCCAGTTCATTCCATATTTTTGTGAATGTTAGGTTTCCCACGTTCAACGATCTATTCCCTCACATACTTGTATAAAATGTATTTTTCTATTATAAACGTCACATATATATATATATATATATATATATATATATATATATATATATATATATATATATATATATATGTAGTCTTAAGATATGTTATATTTATGGGATAAAGTGCTCAATATCAGAGATAGAGCGTGTGTAAATATAAAAATGAACATAGAAGTCAACACTTAGATGCGACAGTCTGTTTCTAGCATGAAACATACTGTCGACTCTAAGTGTTAACTTCTATATTCACTTATATATATATATATATATATATATATATATATATAATTAATGTATAAAAGTTTAATGGTCAGAGTTGATTCCGAGTCAGTAAGACAGTTGAATCCACTACCTTGGTTTCAACCTTACGGTATCCTCAGGCGATATTTATTAAATGACCTTTTAACGTATTATTTTAAAAATAAAGCTTGAATAATAAAAATGGTCTGGAGATACCATAAATTTGAAACCATGATAGGGGATGCAAATGGATTTTTTGTAAGTATATATATATATATATATATTTCCGAGGTATTTTTATTATTTTTGTTATTATTTCAGTTACATATTGTTGCAATTATTCATTTTTCATTCTTGAGATTTCTCCTTTAAATTTCCATATTGTTTTAATTTCTGATTGAGTATTGCCTCATGAATTATTACCTCGTGAATAATTCTGAATACTGCATTTAAGTTTGTTTTATCTTTCACTCATTGGTCACATAATGAGAGTAACGGACTTGGAGAATTTGACAAATACAGACCATCTCAAGAGGGAGAACAGTGGGAGGTAGCTGGACACAATATTAACGAGCTTTGGTGAATGGAAGTCCAAACAGGGTGCGGGTGGGACGTAACCAAGGTATCTAAGGTCTATAAGAGATAAGAGTTTGTGGAAAGCCATGATCACCCCAACTCTGAACGAACACGGCACGTGGAAGAAGCACCATTTCGTTTACATCTGTTTCATAATTCCCAAAGCCTCCGAACTTCTGTATAATTTACCATCATTAGTCTATTTATTCTTCTGAGTAGTAATTTTAAGCTTGTTGAATTCAGAGATGAATATCTATTTCAATTCATACGAGATAGCAGAAACATCTTATATGAATTAACCCATTTAAATCCGCCGTCCATTTTTTTGTTTAGGAGACCATAAGTAATCTGTATATAATAATAATTTTGATTGAAACATTAGATTCCTACCGGATTTTTAATTTTTTTTAGGATAATTAATGTCGTATCTATTATTATTATTATTAATAATTTTATTATTATTATTATTATTATTATTATTATTATTATTACTTTTGATTTCTAGTGTGGGCCTATTTTTTCCGTGTCACGCGCAAAGAGCTAAGGTTAGAAATGATATTATGGCATTTTCCACTGTCAAATGAAGAAAAAAAATGAACCACAAGCATATTTTACATCGATAAACCCCTTTGTAAGGTGTGGACTGTACTAGTGAGAACATGTTTTCTATTTCTTTAAGGCATGGACTACCAGGAATCCCTTCAATGAGTTTATAGGAATCTTTTCAAATCAATCCGAGGGCTCCAATTACAAATATTGTTGATGTTCCCATGTACCACATTTTCTAGATTTCGTTTTCAAGGTCCTTATATTTTGATAGCTTTTTGAAGATTTTCAAAAATACATTGCATTCTGCAGGGACTGCCATATCAATAAAGAGGCAGTTTTTCTTCGTTGCGGTCTCTAATAATAATGTATTGGCGGTTAGCTTTGGATATTGTATTATTATTATTATTATTATTATTATTACCTGATTTTAGAAGCATATAATTAATATCGTATATTATAATGAATAACTGTTATTAAGAAAGAGAAAATATTTATTAGGTTGGTGCAAAAATAATGACGTAATAATGTCGTTTTTTGACCTATTTTCTAACGTCAAAAAACGACATTATTACGTCATTATTTTTGCACCAACCTAATAGAATCAAAGAAATGAGCACTGAAATGTTATGTAGTATCAATTCAGGAACATGGCAGTGAATGATGGAAAATTCACCTCGAGATGAAGAAGAGACTTGAAGTAACAGAAATGTGGTTCTACATAAGAATGCTGAAAGTGTCATGCCCCGAACATTTAAGAAACATCAATGTTTGAAATTAAAGGAATGAAAAACGATATTTATACATAACATCAAGAAGTGGCAGTTGAAATTTCGCGTGCACATATAGATAAAAAAAAGGTCTTGGAAAATATGATAATCTCAGGAGAAATTGAAGCCGAGAGGAACAGAAGAATACGTATAGCCTACCTAATGAGCTAGAGTGAATAGATGAGGAAACAAACACTACGAGAGATAACAAATAGACAAAATATATTAAGAGCTGCAGAGGGCAGCATATGTAACATATACAGTTTTGTGGAGGACCATAATTGCCAAAGTAGGGGAGGGTCACGCGAGTAAGGACAATCCTTAAAAAATTCATTCGACTATAAATTATTTCATGCATATCCAAATATTCATCTTTTCAGACCGAAGTATTTTTTTAATCAAAGAATCTCACACGCACGCACATACGAAAAACACACACCCACACACACGCACATATATATATATTACCTATAACTGCAGAATGAACTCTTGCTAACACTATTTATACTCCGCCTCTCAAGAGAGAGGGACAAATCGGATCAAGCCGAGCTTTTCCCACGTTAAACTCGCCCTTGTGCCATATGCAACCCTCGTTGTTTGCTAGATACCGAATCGAATCAAGCCTCGAAGCTCGGCTTGACGGTCGAAGTCTCTGCCTCTGTGCAGAGAGGAACCCGGACGAGGCTCCGCCGAAGGGCAGTCTCTCGTCCGGGGAGTTTGACCAACCCGATCCCGTTTATACGGGTTCTACGGGAATTTTTAGGCCGATCCTACGGGCTCGGGAAACCCAAGTTAAACCCGGCCTTGTTCCACATGCAACCCTCGTGGGGGGCTGGCTAGATAATGAATCGAATCAAGCCGAGCTACTCAGCTTGACGGTCGAACTCTCTGCCTCTGAGGAGAGAGGAACCCGGACGAGGCTCTGCCGATGGGCAGTCTCTCGTCCGGGGAGGTTGACCAACCCGATCCCGTTTATACAGGTTCTACGGGAATTTTTAGGCCGATCCTACGGGCTCGGGAAAGCCACGTTAAACCTCGTGTTGGGGTGGCTAGATCCCGAATCGAATGGAGCCGAGAAGCAGTTCACTCCAAACTAGACTGACAGTCATACTTACACCTTCCACATCTTGTATTATTATTTCGTGTAATATACCTTCGTTATTTCTACTCTTGTGCTCGTGTTCTTCCTTGATCCTAACCTGGACGATAATATATATATATATATATATATATATATATATATATATATATATATATATATATTATGAAGTGGGAAATTATATTGGATCAATTGACAGTTCTGCAGCTATGAAGTTACTTGGTATGTCTTTGATAAATGCTGAAAAACTTCATCGGAAACAAATTTATTAAAGCTACATTAACCCACGAACCTCTCCATGAATGTTATTATCCTTGTTTTTAATAACTTCAAGTTCTATAATTTTTTTTTTATTTTGCTGGTACTTTCAGCTTTACTTACAGCCATCCTCAGGCATGGAAATACATTTTTTTTTTTTTTTTTAGTAAATCCAGGTAGTAGCGGCACACGAAAGATTAAATGTTAATCGAAATATGTTTTTCTAGAAATGTGTTATTATTAATGGATAAGAAATTTTGGAGGATGCAGTCGCAACGCTAAGTTTGTATTTTTTTGAAAATTTAAGAGACTGGGTTTTTTACTAATATGGTAATTTGAGAATATATATATATATATATATATATATATATATATATATATATATATATATATATATATAAACGCGGGCTTCATTGTTTTTAAATTATGTAATTAATGACGAGAATGTTCCTTGCTTATCGATAACTTTTTCTCATCTATTTATCAAATTATTGATTATGTATGAGTATATCATTCAGGTTGCGAACTGAAATGATTTGTTATAAATTTAAACTACTACGCAATAAAGAAAAAATGTTGTTACAATTTAAAAAAAGATGATGTCAGGTGGAGCACGATCGGGAAGGTAAGCAAGATGAAGTAAATGTCCCAAATGTAATTATATAATCTTTTCCTGAATAATTCGACCAATAACTGATCTTATAGTAAATGTCAGGGGCTATCTGCTTTGCCAAATGACGGCAGTATTTCCAATTATACACAATTCTTTTACACACTGTTTCATTTCTTAGACGACACACGTAATTTTGATCCAGTCCAAAGCAGATATTTATTCTGGCGTTCTCCTGATTTTCTAATATATTTTCCCCATCAGTGAATGAGATGGTGACATATACATTTCCGACTTTTTGAAGGCATTTTAGTGATAAAAAGTTACTATTATATAACGATTTTGCTAGTTCTCATGCAGTTTGCTTAGGACTTTCCTCAACCCACGTTTATAGAAACTCAACAGTGAGAGAACGTGTTCCTTTCTGTCGAGCGAAATCTTCAAACGATACGATAAATTTCGCGATTGCAACCGATCTTTGCCAGATTTGGATACTTAAAGAGCTCTTGAATTCATGCAGCATACAGTGTCTGATATGCGTTTGATCTAAACATATTTAAATGATTAGATTGGTATAAAATCTGATTTTATGTAATCTACAAAGACAGAAGAAACAAGCTAATTGCCGCTTCCGGTAAAATAGACAAACATCCTTTGAACCTTATTTTACATGTCTCAATAAAATAAACCTCTAGGCTATTTTGTCAGCAGATATTTTTATTATTATGAGGGCAGATAAATAACAACACAGTTTTAACACTGAAGTTTATTTATTTTCGCGATCAGTTGTTCTTACAACTTAAAATCATTTCCAACTTCAATTGTTAAAACACAAGTTAAAATAATTTATCATCAATGATTTACGCACTTCAGGCATGACAGTTTCTGCAAATTAGGCATGTTTTTCTTGCCAATACTATTCAGGTGCACCCACTGATGACAAGAATCACAGACTACAGAATCCGTCTTTTCAGGTGCTGCCTACACAGCACACACAACCATTGCTGCAACGATCTCATATATAATATATCTTATGTCTAAATACTATTTGTATTTTCCGGAAAAATATTCTTGGACTCTTGGATTTTATTAGTGTCTACTTTAGACATACCTGCTCAATAGTCTATTCGAAAAAGAAACAACAAGGAAACAAAAAATGTACAAATTAATTGTTATTTTACCATATTTACGGAAAAACGTATTTTCACTATCAATATGGCGACTTTCTTTTAAATCTAAGATAAAGAATAACAGGGCCGTAGCCTGACATTTATTTATTAAGAATGTAGTTATTAATAACTTAGAATCTGATTTTGATCTACATATTTTATTGTATAAAATGTAATTGTTGATATTATTATCTAGTATTCAATTACAAGAATTGACATTATGTTAGATTAGAAATGCATAATTTATCTTATTTTCTCATAAGGCCAATAATTTATAGATTAATTTTGTATGAATCCAAATTCTTCACATGCAGTTATGTTGATCAAAACTGATCGTTTAAATCCTAAAGCTAAATTATTTCTGAGATACAAAATACAAGAAGAATTATGCACATGATGATCGAAGAAAACTTTGGTCGAAATGGAATTAATAAACCAGAGAGTATGACGAATTTATATCAAATGACGTACGGATTTTTGGTAAAAGTACAGATTTGGTTGAAAAGTTCAGAATATGAAATAGTTGAAGAACGTCTTCGTAATCACGACAGAACGGAATGAAAAAGAAAAATAATAGATCTGATAATATTAGAAAGATAGCAAATGGAAATATTCTGTCAAATTCCAATAGGAATATTGACAATGATTTCTTCCAATTTTTCTATTAAAAACTGAATAAGATATCGTTTTAATTCAATGATCAATTCATCAAAGTTGGGGATATTCGTCCAAATACAACTTCAAAAAATGAAAATGACATGTTCAATGATGAGACTATAGAACGAGAGACTAAGTTGAATTCATAAATTGATACAGACAGCAAATGAGAAGAGACGACTAAATACAGCTAGCAATATATGAAATATTTAGCTATTCTTTCCACACTATATTACCGAAAACGATATCGCTTTAATGTAACGATCAATACAGCAGAATTGATGATGTACTTCTAGAAATAAGGTTAGTGACGGACGTTATATTTTCATATTGTAAACCTAATGTCACATCTAATTATTGAAATTTAAATACGCATTCAAATATCGGAGCGAATATTGACACTGGATTGTTTCAGATTCAATCCTGCTGATCTGAGATCTTATTCTTCCTGATGCCATGATAAAAACCGTATTATCAGAATAATCTTCTAGAATATACTACTGAGAATGATGGTAATGATTCTTCACAGATTTTCTTGGTGTAAAACCGAAGATAACACTCGTCGGATATAAAAATAATATGAACATGACAACATTCTTTATAAATACTACACAATCATTGTCATTAGACCCTGATTATCTGAACTTTTTTCTATAAATCCAAAGATCACATTCGTCAGAAATTAGAAACAAAATCATCCAAATGAGAATAATTGTTTTTTTTTTTTCAAAAAAATTAATTTAATTATCTTAAATGTTAATTAATTCTTTTTTATGATTGAATTCCAGAAATTGCTTGCTAAGTGCGTCCGTCTGCAGAATTAGCATATCAAATATATCTGTTTCGCGTTCATCGATCTTAGATAAATTACGTTTGGACATCAGCTTGACATCGATATAGCCGCGGATCACAAATCTCACCCTTAGAATCGTCTACTGCTTGTATCATGTTGCTAAACAGACAGACCATTACGTGACCAACACTGAAAAGTCCAGTTCCTATTTAGAAGGAGATTTATTTGCCATTCTCTGCGAATAATGATGTTTGAAGATTCAAATCGACACGTTCTGCTTTCGAGAGTCGACTTTATATCTTTTCCTGTTTTTCTTTGATTTTTGATTTTATTTATGGAGATTCCTTGTCGCTCTTTTTTTCCATTTCTATCACAAACTTTTTTCTTTTTTATCTTTTCCGTTCGTATTCTTTCTTTCCTTCATTTCAACTCTTATATGTGCTCTCCTTTTGATGGACTTTTATTCCTTTTCATTTTTTCTACTATTTTCATTTTTCTTCTCTTCGTCTTCATTGTTTATATTTCAGTTTCTTCTACCGTTTCTACATTCTCTTCTTTACTATCGTTGCATTTCTTTTCTTTTTTATTTCCTTTCATCATCATTATTTTATTTCGAAATCATTCTTAATTATTTACGTGCATATAGGTCTTTTTGTGTAGGTCCTTCTGTTCATTTTCCTGTCGTTATTTTTATCTATTATCAGTGTGTTTAATCTTTTGTCCCTTATTCATATTTTATGTTATATATATATATATATATATATATATATATATATATATATATATATATATATATATATTAAATATATGAATTACTTTTTAGCATTTTATCATTCTCTGCTTTCTTCCTTCCTTATTTCATTACATATTTTATTATTGACATTTATTTTATCGTCTGCTTTCTTTTCTATTGATAATTTAAGCATTTTCATTCCATATTTCTTACTGTCCTTCCTTTCTTGCTATTTCTCTTATTCATAACAATCTTGAGATCACATTTCTTTCTTTTACGAATCATTTTTCATTCTTTTCTTCCCTTATCTTTCGTTCCGTTTTATGTCATTTCCTTTCTTACTACTTTCTTTAATATTTGGTCCTTTCAATATATTTAGTCCTCCTTCATTCAGTCATATTTACTTCATATTTTTCCCTAATACTTTCTTTCATTCTCTTGTTAATCGTTATATTTAGGGTTTCATATCTTTCTTCGTTTTTAATTCATTGGTATTCTTGGCTGTCAATGCATTTTCTTCGGTTGTATTTAGTTTGACTACTTTTTCATCCTTTCCTTCTTTTTCCTTTCCTTCCTTCCTTCTTTTTCCTTTCCTTCCTTCCTTCTTTTTCCTTTCCTTCCTTCCTTCTTTTTCCTATCTGTTATTTGCATTTATTTTTGTCCTCCTTCCTTTCTCTATTTAATACTTACTACTTTTAAGTTTTTCACCATATTCCTTTTTTTTCTTATATTATTTATATATATACATATTTTAGGCTTTTGCTTCTTAACTCCACCTATTAATAATTATTTTATTTTTCTTTCTTTCTTTCTTTCTTTCTATATTTTCAATACTCCAGCATTAAACCATTTACTTCTTGAGTTTTCACTAGTCTTTTCTTCGTTCACCACTTTGATTCTTTCTTTCTTTCTTTGTCTTTTGTTCGTTTCTTTCTTTCTTTCTTTCTTTCTTTCTTTCTTTCTTTCTTTCTTTCTTTCTTTGTCTTTTGTTCGTTTCTTTCTTTCTTTCGTTGTCTTTTGTTCGTTTCTTTCTTTCTTTCTTTCTTTCTTTCTTTGTCTTTTATTCGTTTCTTTCTTTCTTTCTTTCTTTGTCTTTTGTTCGTTTCTTTCTTTCTTTCTTTGTCTTTTGTTCGTTTCTTTCTTTCTTTCTTTCTTTCTTTCTTTCTTTCTTTCTTTCTTTATTTATTTATTTTCAATACTCCAGCATTAAACCATTTACTTCCTGATTTTTCACTAGTCTTTTCTTCGTTCACCACTTTGATTCATTCTTTCTTTCTTCCTTTGTCTTTTGTTCGTTTCTTTCTTTCTTTCTTTCTTTCTTTCTTTCTTTGTCTTTTGTTCGTTTCTTTCTTCCTTTCTTTCTTTCTTTCTTTCTTTCTTTCTTTGTCGTTTGTTCGTTTCTTTCTTCCTTCCTTCCTTCCTTTCTTTCTTTCTTTCTTTCTTTCTTTCTTTCTTTCTTTGTCTTTTGTTCGTTTCTTTCTTTCTTTCTTTGTATTTTGTTCGTTTCTTTCTTTCTTTCTTTCTTCCTTTGTCTTTTGTTCGTTTCTTCTTTTCTTTCTTTCTTTCTTTCTTTATCGTTTGTTCGTTTCTTTCTTTCTTTCTTTCTTTTTCTTTTGTTCGTTTCTTTCTTTCTTTCTTTCTTTCTTTGTCTTTTGTTCGTTTCTTTCTTTCTTTCTTTCTTTGTCTTTTGTTCGTTTCTTTCTTTCTTTATTTATTTGTCTTTTGTTCGTTTCTTTCTTTCTTTG
The DNA here is from genome assembly GCA_963932145.1 of Acanthosepion lycidas. Taxonomy (NCBI): domain Eukaryota; kingdom Metazoa; phylum Mollusca; class Cephalopoda; order Sepiida; family Sepiidae; genus Acanthosepion; species Acanthosepion lycidas. The sequence continues at coordinate 78,578,414 of OZ010605.1, forward strand.
TCTTTTGCTCGTTTCTTTCTTTCTTTCTTGATTATGATTTCATCTTACCTTCTTTGCTTCCCAACTATTTTAATATTTATTTTAGCGCCTTCCATTATCCCTTTCTTCTTCTTCTTCGTCTTCTTCTTCTTCTTCTTCTTCTTCTTCTTCTTCTTTTTCTTCTTCTTCCCCACCACCACCACCTTCTTCGCCTCATACATCTTCTCCTAATTCTTTTTTTTTCAATTCTGCTTCTCATCCCCTACCAAACTACCTCCTCCTCTACCACACCTATCCCTCCTTCTAATTCTTATTCTTCTTTTTCTTCTAAAAATATCTGTTTGTTATCACCATTAATCATGTCAGAGCTCTCCTGCCAAAATAAGCAGAAATACTCACAGTATTTTCATAGATATTGCTTGTACCGATGTCTCTATTTCGGAACTCCAGCGCTATGAAATCTTTTGCATTTATCTTTGTCAGCGTTTTCAGTTCACCAATCGTTATGAGCACTATTGTCACTGTTATTTGCCACAGATTTGAAATTCTCGTGTAAATGTGCGATTTTTCCTTTCATAATTTTCCTATTTCAGAGTTCGCATCGTCTGTCAAATTCATCACTCTTGTAGACACATATTAGTTCGCTAAATTCATGACAAGCTACCCCAATTTTCTAATTATCAATGAATGTTTTTCTTTCTTTTTTCTACAAAGCCTAATGCAACTTAAATAAAGATGATTTCATCTCGACAACATTAATGATTCAAAAGTTTTCATTGGATTCTTATTCTATTCGATATACTTGTCATATCTCTTGTGCTTCTTCTTCTGTATTTTTATACTAGATCACCCAGTACAAGGTACACGTACCACACAATGTAGAGGTTTATACAGTGTAATTTTCAGTCAGCGGAATTAAAAGAATATTATGAAGTCTATGATGCATATTGGTTACCATGGACTTAAAGTATCCAAGATTGTAGTTTCCAGGGAAACATCCTCTCTGGAACTTGTTCCAAAAAGTAATTTCTTATGTAGAATGTTACTGGGCGGGACTTGCTCCTCATCAAAGGAACACTAAGTGAATGGAGATGCTTGTCACAGAGAGCATGGCATAGCGGATCATGATGTGAAGGTCTGAGTTGGTGAAACACAAGAAAGTAAATCGGCCGAAAATATGCCATCTTAATAATGACATAGTTGTGAATAGCTGGCAACATTTTGTCTGTTTAATAACGGCTGCATGATGGGGAAAAAAAAACTCAATATAAAGTAAGCAATTATTTGGTTTCTAACATTATTTATTATTGAAAGGCGAGATCAACACGTCAATAAAGTGATGATGCTGTACAAATATTCGGAAACCATTATATTCATAATGACATACAATCCGATAGGTTTATTCTAGTTATGAATATAACACAGCCGAATATGAAACGATGTGGCAAAAGCTTTTGATAAAAATGGGACATACATTTGTAAGTGGAGCCCAGATACAAACACCTACCTTTTGCCTAACTCAGTCCTCTCATATGATCTCTGACATTGATCCCAAGTATCTAGATGTGACTGCCAAGTTTACTTCGTCCATCAAAAAACATCTCAAAGTCGAATTTTCACCCCAATATTCACGCTCGTATATACGATCAATATCTAAAGTTGTAGGAAAAATGGCCCGATCATTCGATCCCTCCAGAAATTTCACGACACCACATGGCATGCTCTATATCAACAGGATTTTTATTATTATTATTATTATTATTATGATTATTATTATTATCAATGAATAATAATAATAATAATAATAATAATAATAATAATAATAATAATAATAATAATAATAATAGGCAGGTGGCAAATTTTACATTACTTTCATAATTTTATTTTGTTTTATTGCAGTTTGTATTAAATTTATTTGCTTTTTATATTATTTTATATATTTTCCTTCCTTCCTTCTATCGTTATTATTAGGTTGGTTAAAAAATAATGACGTAATAATATCGTATTTGACGTTAAAGAATACGTCAAAAAACGAAATTATTACGTCATTTTTGCACCAATCTAATATTTATTCTTTCTTTCTTTTCATTTCTTTCTTTAATTTTGGTTCTTTCTTTCTTTCGCTCATTTTTCTTCATTTTTATCTTTTTCCTTCTTTCTTTTTCTATTTTTCTTTCTTTCTATTACTTTCCTTTTTTATGCTCCTTTCTTTTTTTTCTATTTTTCATTCTTTTATTTAGTTCTTATTTATTCCTTCTTTATTTTTTTATGTATTTATTCATTTTTCTTTCATACTTTCATTATTTTTTCTTTCTTTCATTATTTTTTCTTTATTTCTTCCATTATTTTTCTTTCTCTTTTCATTATTTTCTTTCATTGTCTTACTTTTTTTCTTTCTTGTTCCATATTCTTCCTCTATCATTCTACCATGTCTGATGTCAGTCTATGTGATCGACACCATCATCGCCATTTCTATTAATCCTCGCCTCAGCAAAGTAATGCGAGCTTTTCCTCCTCAATTTCAGCGCCTTTTCATCGGAGAAGTTACCGGCTAATCGTTACTAATCGCCACGACATTGACAAGCTGATTAAAGAAGTGGAAGCCATTCCGTTTGTTGTGAGCTCTGCAGCAAATACCTTCATCACAGATGTCACTCTCTCCATAAACAACAATAACTGATCCTGGTGTTAAGGTTTTGTCGCAAAGAGACCCCAAAAATTATTTGAACGTTTCCCTTCGTAGTTTGATCTCTAGACTGACAGAAGCGAGTGATCGGGTTCCTAAGGAAATGCGGTGAAAATTTAATCTCCTTAAGTGTCATGTCTCTCTTGTGCTATTATTACAAACAATAAAATCTACTCCGAAGTTGGCGAATAACTGGCTTATATTTCTTAATGAGATGAAATAGAGTTTGTAAAAGAAAGAAAAAAAGATAGATAAAAGAAATTAATGTGCCTATTATACTCGTATATGAAATGATTTTTTGAAACGTCATTTTAAATAATTAGTACACGAGACTGGGGTGGGTAAATGATATCAGCAAAGGATGTGGAAGAACCAAGTTCAAGTCCTTGACTGGTTTGCTGCATTGTCTTACTTGCTAATTCTCCTTGAAAAGATAATAATCTGTCTCTTCCCTTTTCTATACCAGCCTGTAAGTAACGTCGTAAACTAGGTTCATTATAGCAATTGGATAGCAATTGTTGACCATGTTCGCAAAGTCTATGAATAGAGAATACAGCGCAGTACGCAATTTGTTCAATAAAACAATGTTAAAGATTAATACACACTTGTCAGACACTCTACTATATCTGACTACATCGCCAATACTAACAGCAGCTCTTCTGTAATTCTTAAGTCTTCGATATCAGAGGTTGGTAGTGAATATTTGAAAAAAACAAACAAACATAGCTCCCTTTATATACGTCGCAATGGATATTTTAAGCCTTCTGATTGGTTAACACTTCTATTGTGAACTACAACATTAGTCATCTCATTTTGGTTGGCTCACTAGTACTAAATTACCCAAAAATTCTAACAGCAACTAGTCTAAACGAAGAAAAACCCAATTCCAAACCGTGGAAATGGAAGAGAAAATCACTTTACATGGGAACATGGTAAAATTAGAGAAAACAAAGGAATATGTGGAGTCATGTTTACACATGTTTAAAGGAACATAGCCTTATTTTAAAACGTAAATATCATACTGATTTATACAGGGTTAATTATTCTAATATTTTGGAAACGGTAGGCTCTGGAATGGAATGGTAAATATTGCGATATATAAATATTCAAAATTTATAACAAATAACTCTTATTTTTTCGGAATTGGATTGTTAATAAGATCGAGATAGGTAATATACATCCATGAAATTTCCCGCATCTAATTGTATGGTTATTTTGAATACTCTGCCTTTGAACGTTCCAAATAAGCGATCATAAGAAGATGGGAAATTGTCGCAGACAAAATCATAGTATCTTTAGATTTCTTCCTGGATTTAAAGACAGCTTAAAAATCACTTACATTTCCTCAATTGTATCCAACCAGCAAAATAATACATGATATGTAACCATTAAGAAAATACAAAAATAATCTTATTCAATCAATAATTAATTCGTCCAATGACATTTCTGAATTTTTGCAAAGTTATACACAAAGAGGTATCAGTTTCATGTTTTTTTTATTATTATTATTGAAATCGGTTTGTTTTCCTGTAGCGCATACACTGAAACCGAATTAATTACTTCAACCATATTGACCCCAAAGATGTATGCAGCTCTTAAGGAATAGAATAATCTATTCAGAGAAAAATAACAAGTGTGAGGAACTGAGATAGAATTCAAAATCACCAATGCGACAATATCTTCAGCTAAAAGGAAGTGATTAAATCCAGTGATGATTCTAAAGACATTCCAAGAATATATGAACAACTGGAGAGTGTTAATGAAATAGCAGCTACAAAGAAACAGGTAGTTACAATCAGAGAGAGAGAGACTGTTTAAATTTTCTGAGGAAAATGGTTGCAAAATATAATACTTCCAAAACATAATATAAGCAAGAAAGCGAGATACAAGAACAAGTAAGAAATGGCCGGAGAAACAATGAGAAATGGTGAATTTTCCAAAGTTACTTATAGAAACAAAACAATAGTAAATTGTGCAGAAGCTTGATCACCCCCGAACGTGTACGCTGCATAAATGAATAATTTTATATCATATTTGATAGTAAACGATCAAATGATATGAGCTTTACTTAAATTAGAACGATAGAGTTTCGCGGTCTTAACTTCGTCTTCTGTCTCTGAATATAGGATTATTTTAGTCCTTGCTGTCACCTTCTCGAAGTGAATGCACATATATGCAGGCATACAGCGAGAATAGACGATTGCTATGCGGAAAAATAAATCAACACGACGCTTTCTTTGATTTGCATCTTTTTCCAATTATATTTTACTTTTTGATATATACGTATGCAAAACTAACGACAGAAGATTTGAAATCTCTGTACTAGAAAAACCCCAAACATGAATTAAATTTGTATATACGTAAAGCAGACAGCTATAACAATGTAAATATATATGACGTGTTTTTTTTTAAACAAAGGAAATATAACGAAATAAAAATATCACCAAATTGTATAGGAACAGGGAAATTTTGTTATAAATAAAGTATTACTAAACTGTTATAGAATATCAGCAATCCTATATTATAAAAAATACTCACCAATCTCCTCACAAATGAAAATGACTTCAGGCAACAGAAAATTCATTCTATAGAATGATGTTGAAGACACCATGGAATAAACATATAAGCAATGATCAAGTTTTAAAGATAATAGAAACAACAAAAGACGCTTCTACTTAAAATCAGGAAAAAGAAATTTGGAATTTCTATGGCACACATAGAGGAAAGAGTTTCTAACGCATTTGACACTCACATGACCTTCTGAAGGCAACATTTACTAAGAGCTACGAAAGACATGAATTAGGTGAAACCTGTGTTGCTTCAACTACGGTAGACACACGTAACTTAGAATAAGAAAACTGAAAACAATCCACACTTTTACGATTTAAGATATTCTTCAACCAATAAAGAAATGTTGATAAGTTGTATAATAGACCTATTAGGAGTAGTTAAGAAGGGCGGATTATGATGATATATTGGATAGAAAAAGTTTTGACTTTAAGAGATTATGCTTATCGTGGTTGCAGAACCATCTAATCATTAGTGTTTTCGGCTTATTCGGAAGATATCTGAACTTGTAAATGGAATACAAAGCGATTTCGGATGGTTTGTTCCTCTATGTACGTCAAAGGTCTTAGCTTTGAATGGTTGAGCTGCTAAAAATAAGTTATGTAGCTCACCAGAATACTCTCCATGTAAATAGTGAACAAATACCCATAGGTTTATGACGTCGCATGTGATTAATGGTCTGTAGGAATTAAAAATAAATCATCGCCTGCAAGGTATCTTAATTATATTTTAACTCTATCAAGGCTGGAAAATTCTTGATTTGACAGATATGACATCAGTATCACATTTTTGTTGTGATCTAACTCTTTTAAACATAGCTTGGCAGCAATTTCTGGAGTCTTCTAAGAAGCCAACTGTGTTTCTATCGTGTTTAGTGATTGTTCCTATATACGAGATGCAATTGTCATTTGGGGTGAACTTCAATTCAAAAAGGCGATCAACGAAAGAAGACTCTGTCAGAGTGAAACCGTTTTTTCTTTTTTTTTTGTGACGGGAATGAATAACTCCACCCCGCCAACTCAACATCGCCGACTCCAATCCAGCCGATTCAACCCAGCCGACTCAAAACTGTCAACTCAACATCGCCGACTCAACACCGGCGATTCAACCCTGCCAACACAACATTGTTCGTTTCAACCCAGCCGACTCAACTCAGCCGATTCCATTCCGCCGACTCAACACCGCCAACTCAAAACGACGACTGTGCACCGAGACAACTCAGGACGAAGACAACTCAGGACCGAGAAAACTCCGCAAGAGAAAAACATAACACTTTTATAACAAAATAAAAGTAATCTATTGAAGATTAAGACGTTAATTAGTGAATATTTTTTTAATTATATTTAATAACGTAAATCTTAAATAAAATCATTTTTTATAAAGTAAAATTATTCCCTAATTAAGGTTTTATACCTTCATAACTTACATTTATTTGGTTGTAAAAAAAAAATGTTTATTCTGATGCTGAGTTGTGAGGGTAGTGAGTTGTCCCGGCGCTCAAGTCGGTTATGTTCATTCGGCGGACTTGAGTTAGCGGTGTTGAGTTGTCCTGTACCCTTTTGTAACGGTTAGGAATTTAGGTTCAGCTGGACGATGAAGTTATTTTTTCTTCATTAGATTAGGAAATGATTACAAAAGCTCTCGGCATCTAGGTACAAAGTAACATTCGTTTGTGAATTTGTTCACAGATGTCAACGTACGTTTATAAAAATTCATAGGGATTCTTTTAGGGCATTTTCTTACTTCAATTAGTATAATTGCTCATTAAACGACTTCTAATTTCTATTCATAATAAGATACTTGATTATATATTTTCAAAAATATTTTTAATGTCTTAGAATAATAAAATGGTGATTGTTACTGTCATTTTCGTTGCTTGATTCATTGATATTTTTTTACGGCTTATCAATAATTTACAGGCTATTTAAAGTCAGAATAAATGATTATATTGTAAAAATTTTGAATATGATGAAGACATATTGATAGAAGTCCTATCGATTAACCCATAGATGGGAGGAGAAAATATAGATCCATACAGAGAGTATTTGCGCGTAAATGTATGAAACGCACCCGACGGTAATTGGAAACCCTAATCCGATCTACATTTTCAAGTTGTTGTCTATTATAGTACCGGCACATACAAACTTCCAAGTGTTGGTATTCCGAAACGGTCACACGCATATTTTCGTTAAGAAAATTTCTCGAATATTCAGCCGACTTGATCAAAATAAATAATGATATTGTTTAATAAATAAATGGAACGTCTACTCGTATGTGTATCCACTAACAATAAAACCTTTAAAGTAATAAGATTCCCGCATTATTAAATACAAACACATCAATTTACTACACGGAATATTCATTTCCATAATCAGGTACAAAAACTGTCTTATACTGAGTCCTCTTTCCAATAAGTATATCAAAATTTAAACAATATATTTTACATGAAATCGGTTAAGTCCGACAAATATTTTAATTTGTATTTCTTTTTATACGTTATTTTTACGGATACAACATATTTGAGGAAATGTTATATTTTAATTAAACAATATTAATTATATTTACCGGTCTGACTTTTCAAGAAATTTCATAGAAACTATGCATTCTCTTTTAATTTTAATTCACAATAACAGATTTATATCGAGAATTTATAGGGAAAAATACACTATGTGAGAGATATTCCATATTTTAAGTGGCATCTGTTTCCATCACGGATTTTTACCTGTATATATGATCGACTCTCGCGTCGAAATTCAATGTATGAGGGTCAAGCAGGTCAGTTTCCAGGAAACCGACAGCCCGACACCGGCACATGAGATTTGATTATAGTGGTGAAGACCTCGTGCAGGACCATCCACACTTTTTGGAGGGACGAATACAGAGACCTGGTGCACTAAGTGCCACAAGGTCCCCAAACGACCCTCCGCAGGTTTTGATTTCAGAGTTGTCCTTCTCCTAGACCAGTTGCCATCCAAGGCTATAGAACCCAGCCTGTCCTGCTATTTTACCCATAGCAGGAGGGAGGAGAAGAGGATTCATACCTTTCCCAAGGGTATTAGCACGTAAGTGAATGAAATGGATTCGACTGAAATTCTAACTCGGCTCTCCGATTCCTCAATCCGATATTCATTACTCCACCTTAATTTATATATATATATATATATATATATATATATATATATATATATATAAATTTGGTATTGACCATTTTTTTCTCTACCTTTTAGACTGAGCTGTTTTCACTTTTGCTTTTACATTTCTATCCGTATCTGCGTGTATGTATGTACATACATATATATATATATATATATTTATATACATATATATATATATATATATATATATATATTAGGTTGGTGCAAAAATAATATCGTTTTTTGACGTTAAAAATAGGTCAAATACGATATTATTTTTGCATCAACATAATATATATGTGTGTGGTGTGTGTGCGTGATATGCGTCAAGAACTTATTAAAACAAGAAAATATTTAACGGATGTATTTATTTTATCTTTAACTTCCGAATTATATTTAGCATCTACCAAAAATATCCGCCTATTTCTACCTATTTTTATGAGACGGAAAGTCGTGTTAAGCATTCACATAAAATGTGAAGTCATAATCATCTATGCTCTGAATGGATGAGGCCAAAAAAAAAAAAAAAAAAAAGAGAAACAAAATAACAACGGAGGGTAAGTTTGAATGGAAAAAAAAAGAACGACTGAAAATTCAACTATATGACAGAAGAAGCCAGAATTCAAGTAAGGCAAGGGAATGTAAAAGTCAAAAATCAGGATAACAACTAAAATGAAAGAAAAGCTCAGAAATTTAGAACCATTCGTAATGAAAAACGACAAAAATATCGCAGTAGAGTTAAGAGAGGGCATGAAAATGTCCACGCGGTAGAGAAACATAAGAGAAGGGAAAAGAAATGGAAAAAAAAAAAGAAGGGAGAAGTAAAATATGTAAATGGAAGATGCTGGCGAAAAATGGAGGGGCCATGTCAACAAAAAAAAAAAAGTGAGAAATGGGAAAAGAAACCTAAAAGATGATAATGATCACGAAGAGCGAAATGTAATTTCAATTTTGCAAAGCTTTCAACGGAGGGATTACTTTATTTCAACGACACTAATCCTAAGTGCTTGCCGGGCAAGAACATTAAATTTAGAGCTGTTTTCCCATAATAACATTTTCTGTAAATATCCCAAAATCCCGTAACATTGCGAAAATACAGATATATGACTAAATCATAGACACTGACCACTCCATATATATATAAATATATATATATATATATATATATATATATATATATATATATATATATATATATATATATATGTATGTGTGTGTGTGTGTGTGTGTGTGTGTCAGACATGGCATGGCTATTTCGTTTGGCATGAAACAGACTGTTGCCTCTGGGCTTTGATTTCAATGTCTACATAAGATTTACATATGTTCTATCCTTAATATTTAATACTTTAACCCATGTGTATAGGAGACCTTAAAATCATCTCTCTCTCTCTCTCTCTCTCTCTCTCTGTATATATATATATGTATCCATTGATGGATGGTTGTATGTATGTATATACATGTATGGGTGTGTTTACATGTGGATTTAATAGGCCAATTAATTAAATTTGAGAAACAGTTAATCAACCAAATGATAACAATATTGTCAATAAGATTTATTATATATTAGTAGACATTGTGATTAACCTGAAGCGAGTCAAGAAATGAACAATAGCCTGACGTGCTATAACATTTAAATACACAGGATATCGTCTGGTTAGGAAGTAGAATTAATTCTTTTAAGCATTAAATTTCCCATAGTTTCTCTCCAAACATCATATCTACTCGAAGCTTATCTTAACATAAACAAATGACGTCATATATTATAAAAAAGACTAAGTCATACAATTATTTTAATATATTTATTGTTTATACTGTATTTTATGGAAACAAATATTTAAATAAATGCTCTGTATATAATAAGTTTATTATTATTTCATAATATATGACGTCAATTGTTTACATTGCTAACAAGTCACTTCCCTTGTAGCGAAATGGTATAGCACGCCAGGATATATGATGGTACCGTGTAGGATAATAATAATCATTTGCCGTAAAAAATCATTGAACAAAACTTTGAGATATTCATCTAGAAAAAGAACAGGACAATATTGTTTTGTGTAAGGCCCACTATGTCTTCCCAACTGCGCAATGCTGAGAGGAAAAAGATTATTCACGTCTTCAGTAATGGGACAAAGATTCCATTAAAAAAAATTCAAGAACCATCCAGAGAAAGGTGAATAAATTAAAAAATTAAGAAAAAAAGTAATGAGGAAAATATAATCAGGGGTTCATCACTTCAACTTAGAGCTAAATACTTCATTATTATCCTAAGTAGAAACTAATAGTGTTATAAAACTAGTAAGATATGATATCTTTAATCATTTCTAAGATACAACGGTTCAAAGCTTAATCTAAGTATTTTGGTGTTACACAATATCTATCTATCTATATATATATATATATATATATATATATATATATATATATTTATTTATTTATATATATGTATATATATATACATATATATATATATATATATATATATATATATATATATATATATAATTATTTATTTAAAATATGATTCCAACACGCTACATAAGAGTTCTCATGTTTCAAAACAAGACTCAAAAACTTCAATATAATTATTTGAATTAAAGTGAATGAAAGTAAGCACTGTTCCAAATTCAATTGACATTTTTTGGGAATAATTATTTATTTGTCCGTTTGTACAAAATGTGGCACAAGGTCTAAAAGGGGGTTGAGGAAAGACGGTCTTCTTCTGTCTTAATTCTAAATTTAACTAGTCACAGACACGGTCCCAAACATACCAACAATATTCCTGTCACCAAAACAACATATTCACTCTTACCTTACTGCGTCCACCATAATACATCAAATTCTCTATGAAATACTAGTCTGTTGGTGGAGGGGATAACACAACAATTAAAAGAAAAAAAAACAATGATTATTTACAATATGATTAACACTATTTACATAAAACAAAACAAAATAGGGTTAGTTATAAAAAAAACCCCACAATCCCTAAATGTGGCAGAAACATCAGTTAACTGGACGAAATAATTGCGGGATTATAATGTTATAAAAATAAACACGCCCACAAGCACGGCCACAAACACGCACTCATTTAGACACAATAACAAATACCAAAACACACACACGAAAACGAATGTCATCCTGTAACAAACAGAGAACTGACATCACTAACCACCTAACGAGGGAGGATGGGTATTAAACAAAAGAAAAATAGGGACAGAAATAAAAAGGGGCCAATGAGCATGCATACCCTAGCAAAGTTAACCAGAAAACGGGAAAATAAATATTAAAAAAAAAAAAAAAACTAAATTAGCCTAATATCGGTGCGGGTTGCCTCTGTTCAACCCTATTAAGACAAAATCCTGTCCCTAACTGACATCCAAGTGCCACTTCAGGTCAGCCCCTGTCACTCTACACAGTCGCGCAAAATTTACCCACCTTTTGCCGAATTCTGATGAAGAGAGTCGCCGCCTTTCCGTCCTAATCTTGACTTTAAGCAGATGCCTAAAGTACAAGATCAGTTGGGAAGAGGTGAACTTCTCGCCTCCATAGAATCCCTTCTGACGTGTCGACCAAATCACGGCTCTCATAACTCCTAGCAAGGAGTGGGACACATAAAGTTCAGCCTTCGTCGACGGCGGTGCCACATTGCTACAAAGAGAAGAGGCCTCAAGGACAAAGAACTTTCCGTGCAACATGCGAACCATTAGTCCTTCAACAAACTTACACAACGGAGCTACCAACTTGCAATGAAAGAAGACGTGACCTAGGATCTCGACTTCCCCACTACAACATCGGCAGTTTGGATATTTCTCCAAGCCCACTAGGCAAAGCTTTTTGGCGATCCAGAGGGCCCCACCCATCACCAGCCAGGTGAGGGATGACTCATTGAGAAATTTCAATCCGGGAGCCCAAGGCCAAATCGAGCGAGCCTCCTGCTTCGTAAGACCGAGATCATCAAACCGATCATCATGAACGACCCCCCTAAATAATACTTGATATAATGCCCTACGAGACAACGCCTGGACGTTGGAGAGGCCATCCGACGCCCGTAAGAGGCGTTTCAGAGCAAGACGACATTCACGATAGAAGGAGAACTCGGCTCGGGGTAAACAACGGGCCTCCTCCTCCCACGAGTGCACACTTAAGGATGGGAAATTTCGACGGGTGTCTTCTTCCAGAAGGGGCCCTCCTCATCCGTTCCGCAACAACAAACGATTTAGGAACCCGATGCGAAGCATATACAGACGGATCTCAGTGCTAGGCATACCTAGACCGCCTTTCAGATGGATGAAGGCAACAGATCGCCCGACAGACTCTGGCAGCCTTGCCTCCCCACAAGAAGGCGAACAAGAGCTTCACTAACGCCAGCAAAGTGTCAGACGGAAGTGGAAGTACAGAGTACGGTAAAGGAGAATCGGGTAGATATGTGAAACACATACCTCCGCCCTCCCCTTTAAGGAAAGATTCTGCCGAGACCACAAATTAATGGCGATCTCGGCCTTCCCTTGTACCTCCGACCAATTAATTCCCAAATGGATATATGGACCGAACCATACTCAGTGGAAAGGTCCGGGAAGAGAAACTCACTTCCACGCTCCCAACCGCAAGCCAACAGACATCGCGGTTGATCTTGATCCCTGTCACCATCTCATAAACACTGATACCTTTGCTGACTTCGTTAATCTCGGCTCTGATTCTCCTTATTCACACTTATGGCTGGTGTTGGTTTTGGGGGTAATGTGGGTAAAGACCCAACCGAGGGATTTTCCCCACCGGTCCACTTCGTAGTTAGGCCCACTACAAGCGCCGCGGATTTCACATTCCTGGCCAAAGGGGGATTTTGGTCGTCAACGACCGGAACTCCATTGGCCTTCTTCTTTGGGCAGGAGGAGGAAAGGTGACCAGTCTCTTCACACCGCCAGCAAGTAGGTTTCCTACCGGTCACATTGACCGGCATTTTCTGACCGCCTAAATCCAGACAGTTGGGGATGGATTTGAAGGCCTTCCGATCTAACATGATATCGAAAGTCCATCCCCCTTTCAAGTTGTCGGAGAAAGCCCCTAAAATCTGGCCGTGCTGCATAAAAAATGCAGCCAGGTGCTCTCCCGTGTCCTGAGGAGGTACCTCAAATACGGGCACAGTGGTCCTTCGCCGGCCCTCATAATCAGTCCTTAGTATAAGGTCTTTTGTAATGATTTATTTCTTAGCCATTCCCAAGCAATCTTCAGGGTGGGCAGCAGTACGTCCCACATGAAAAACCCAGCACCTTTAATAACTCTTTGGGGCTTTATCCCCAGGGACAAACGTGATTTAATCACTATGTCTTTCGTGGAGCGACAAATTTTCCGCGAATGCTAGTCTACCACGAAAACCGACACCATTCCCTTTGCGAACACTTTGAGCTCTTGGACGTCTTCAAGGAGCCCATCTTTATTTACAAGATGGCCGCATCCCTTAACCTTTTCAAGAAATCCGCTATGTTCACTATACAACTTGGGGGGGGGGGCTTCCAGAAAGAGGGCGATTCCTCGGCTGTCTTCTTAGCTTGTGCCTACTTCGGCACATTGTCATTTACGCTTTGGCTTGAGACTTGCCTGGTCTCTCTCTTTTTAGTGCTACTGGGATCCTTCGCACTTGCTTGGTCTTCTACATTAGATTTTATCCGGTGGGTCAACCTTAGCAGCCGCCCCCAAAAGGTCTTTTTTAGCACATGACCGACTTGCTTCGTCGGCCATTTTTAAAATACGTGGAGACTTCCACTAGAGGGTCAATATATTTTTTGTCCAACAATGAGGGAAAGGAGTTGGGATAAGGGAAAAAAATGAAATTAGAAGAAGTTAAACAAATAAAAAAAAGGCTGGATACAGCAGGAAACAAATACAAAAAACAATAAACTTTAGAACAAAGGCTATTAAATAACTAAACTGGGAAAACTAAAAGTTAACCCAAATTAGAAATAATTAAAAAGAAACTAGATCAACTGAAAATAAAGAATAAATTAAATAGTCAGGTTAGACTTAAAAAAAAATCAAAATAGCGCCCAAAGGCAGCCGAGAATAAAAGAAAAAACAATAAAAGAAACTCCTCTCTTTTCTGGTCAACAAATAAATTCAAAAATAATATACAGAAAGAAAAAGAAAAGAAAGAAAAATGTCTGGTTTGAAACTAGTCAAAACAAATTAAAAAATAAAGTCTTGCGGGGGAGTCACTAAAGAAAAAAAAATAAATGAAAAACAAATACAAACGTTTTAAACTCGTCAAACGAAAAAAATAAAAGTTTGCGACCGAAGTCGCTAATTAAATAAAAACGAGGGAGGGTATAAACTAAAAAGGAAATAAAAACAAAACTTTCTTTCTTTTGCTCTTTTCTTAAACGGTGCTTATTTTTTAAAACGTGAACTGAAAAGAAATAAACAGAAATAAAAGGCAAACCGGACAAAATTTAAAAAATAAAAATGTGGGCCGAAGCCCAGAAAAGAAATAAATCAAACAAAAGAAATGAAAGAAAGAAAAATAAAACTTAAGAAATAACTTTACAGAAAAACATGGTGGGCCGAAGAAAGTGCGTCGAATTAAGCAAAAACATGTTCGTCAATCTGCAAGAAAATTTTTTACAAAAAATTATTTCTGAAAATTTACGTGTTTTAATAGCATATTGAAATCAAAATTTCCATAGTAACGGCTAGAGCGATTGTTTAAATAAAAAGGGGTGTGGGGTGTTAATAATTTGTATCAGTATAGAGTTACATTCATAGATGTCAAGTAAGGGTAAGTTTGGGGTGTCTAAATTTAAAACGGAAGATGATTTCGTCTAGTCTGGTTTACGTGTCTATGGAGATTTTTTTTTTAATTTATTTTTTCTGAAAGGGTTTTGTGTATATAAAAAAAAACTGCCGTAACATTTGTTTTTTGACGACTTCATAAGGGGATATCTTTTTTGTAGGGTATTTAAACTATTTATTAGGGCTATGGATTTTAAAAAATGTTTGTTTGTTTTTATGCTAATTATTCAATGCAAAAATTTGATGATGTCGGGAAAAAAACCCTTAACTCATGTCTATTGTTTAATAGATTTTTTTATTTAGAAACTTAATAAAGTGTAGTTTTTCATGTAGGCATAAAGGGCCTGGGTCATCCCAAGTTTTACAAGTTTTACAAGTTTTAGTTTTGTTTATAATTTTCTATTTTACTTATGGTGTTTTATTCATTTCCTTCAAATGCCAAAAATATTTAGATAGAGATGTCTGATTTCTTTTATTTATATTGTTGAAAGAGCACTTATGCTACCTCCATCTGGCTTTAAATTCATTCTTCGTAGACCCAATATATATCATATTATGTATATATATATATATATATATATATATATATATATATATATATATATATATATATATATATGTACTCTTAAGGTATGCTATATTTATGGGATAAAGTGCTCAATATCAAAGATAAAACCTGTGTAAATATAAAAATGAACCTTGAAGTTAACACTTTCATGCTAGACGCAATCGTCACAATGAATAAATAAACAAATAAACGACTTCCGGAAAAAATAACCGCCAAAATAGACTACCCACAATACACCACTGACTCGTATATATAAATAGCTGAGAGAAAAAACAACACTCGTACCCTGACAATTGCGTCTAGCATGAAAGAGCCTGTCGCCTCTAAGTGTTGACCTCAATGTCACTTATATATATAAATATATATATATATATATATATATATATATATATATATATATATATATATATATATACACAATAAATTTCACCTTGTGCAAAGCCCAAGAAACACTCGCGGTGGAGTAAGAGTCATTTTTTATTGAGGTATGTGAGGAAAATAACTGCTAATCATATACATGAGCATATTAAAATTTTAGTGATCATGGAAGCATCCGCCAGGGAGTCGCTTACTGACTGTAGCGTTTCGTGGGAAGAAGCTACCAGACTGGAATACGAAGAAAATAATGTGCGTGTCTTAGCCTTGAAAGTTACAAGTGTTGGAACTGTTGGATGTACTTCTTTTGAAATCTTTTCATGGGACTAGCGATGGAGAAGCGAAAGTCTTGCAATGTTTCTTCTGTTAGAAAGATCTTTTAGGGTAGAAAATCACGCAAAATGATGCAACGTCAATTTTCAATTCTATTGGTAGTGGAAAGTGAAGGCTGAGCAGTTCCTTTTGAACTAGAATGGCAGATTTACAATTTCAAAGTATGACTTCCCTCTGTCATTTCTACAAGTATTTTCATGGCAACTGCTATGACGCGCCTTCTTCCCTGGTCCTCCGGCTACACGAATATATGGGTTCTACTAGACTGGCATCTAGAGCCATATTTGTTCCGTATAAATAGTTAAATGAAACCGCCATTTCTACATTTTCTTTTCTCGCACTTCACGACTTTCATTTGTTTCCCTAATAAAAGCAATCTTCAAAATTTAAATGCAACATCAATCGCCATCTTCTCTCTCCTTAAATCCCGTTCATCTGTTTTTTACCATTTCCTTCATCCTCCCAATAATCAGTATTTTCTCTCGCTTTCACTCCCTATAGACCCCCTGCGTATTAGTGGCATTCCCGTCTTTCAGGAGATGAAATGATTAAAAAACACATGAAAGGATTTTGAACATGACATCAGAAGTTGCAAGTTGAGGAGAATGTACGAGAATAAAAGTGTTGCTGTGTCTTAGCAATACCAGATTTCTGCGCGATAATTATTTTTTCTGCTAACCGAATTATATTTTATCATGTTTCTGTAGATGAACGCCCTGTATTACTCATTTTGCCGCCTCAAACAATAACAATAGCAGTAAATACTTATTATTCATTTTCACTTGTTGACGCGATAATATCTTATTTATAAAATGTGAACCTTCAATTATTTCGTCACGATGACACTCGTTCCAAACTAATATTTATTCATTCATTCGTGTTTGCCTTCAATCATAAAGCAGCTGTCAGAGAAAGGCTTATTTAACAGTCGATAAGAAACTAATTTTCAGATCAAAGACAGGGCAAGTTTTTGATAGAGACAGACGTCGGCTTTAAAAGTCTATGTTTCACCAACGGGAAAAAAGTAATAAATTTTGGGGATTGATATTACAACTGTGATCAAATCTGGCCGTGGATGTCAAATGTGACGAAGAACAAACGATGATTCGAAGGAGAGAGAATATTTCTAATTCATGGGCACGGTTTTTTGTGAATAGCAGATTTCTTTTTCAAAGCATCTATTTGGGAATTATTTCCGTGTGATGTATTTGTGAACAATTTCAGTTTATCATCTTCAAGTTTAATATATATATATATATATATATATATATATATATATATATATATATATATATATATATATATTTCTGTAGTCATGTTCAGAATCCTTTCAAGTTTTATTGGGAAAATATTTTATTTGGGAAACATTACGGATTTTTTTATAAGGGTAGGACTTAATGGACAATTGAACATCAGATAATGTATATATGCGTGTATACGAAAATCTATAACCATGCAAGATATGGCATCAAAAAATGTACCTCTTAAGCACACGCACACATCTCCATATATGTATGTATATATACATGTATGTGTGCGTGTATGTATTTATTAGGTGTTACTCATAAATAAACGACACTCGCTAACACCAAATATATATGTGTGTGTGTGTATATATATATATATATATATATATATATATATATATATATATATATATATATATATATATATATATTTTAGTGAAATTGCACATTATTCCGTAGAGCAATATGATACGTATATCATTGGTAATATGTTCATTCTTCTGTATGTGCTTACCCGTATTAAAGATTATATATATATATATATATATATATATATATATATATATATATATATGTATGTTTATGTATGTGTGTGTATATGTATAAGGATTTTAGTGAAATTGCGCCCTATTCAGTGTAGTAATATAATATATAGATAATTGGTAAGATATTCATCCGCGCACATGCGGTGGTGTTAATAGAGTATTATTTATATCAAAAAACAGAATTCAATTTTTAGCTTATATACCTCGAATATAATGAAATTTTTTCTTACCTAAAAATAGGGGGGTTAGATGTTAATTTTTTCTTTATCCACATCACTTCAGTAGAGAAAGACAGATGCATAATAGTCTCAACCAACTAGATAACATTCCCTATCAAAGACAGCGTATCCCATCTAACCATCATCAAAATAATCACATGAACTTTTTAAACCAATATTGATATGAGATAGGCCAAAGTCACCGATAAAAATAATAATCCAGAAGCAGTCATATATAAAATATATTCCCAATGTTTTCCTCATAATGCATTGGAGAAACATCCGAATATATGAACTCAAAATGAACATTACACATGGGAATTTACTAGTCATACACAGAAATACATTCAACCACAATTTTTATCTAAAAATGGCAGACGGATAGAACGAGAAATTAATTTAGTCAGAATGAAATTTCTCGAGACTGCCGCCATCCAGTGTTATCAATATATATATATATATATATCCCTGGTTTTTTTTTACAATTTCACCTTTCCCGAGAAAATACTTTCTCAAGCTGACATACATGAACATAAATATGTTTTAAAAAATCAAAAGTAAACGACATGGTTTCCTTCGGTTTGGAAATTTAAACAAAACAAACGATCCGATGTCAACTCAATATATAGGCACGAAAACAAATTTTTACTACTTTACTTAAAAATCAGAAATTGAAAACGAACAAGAATAAATGAAAATAATATGTAAAATGAACAAATTATACAAAAACAAGTAAAATAAAATAATCCAAACAAATAAATAAGTAAATAAAATAAGTATATAATAAACAAATGAACAAGGCACACCAATCGAAATAACCGTTAGAATAATACAATAGACTATCCATATTTATATATTGCGTTCCAAATTATTATCAGGATAACTTTTTTTCTAATATTTCAAAAACCATCCAATAAATTCACTGACCTGCGCAATGACTGAAATTTTCGTACTGATCTGCGCAATGTAAACAAACTGGCACCATATTTCTTATTATCACGGTGATTTGACCATGCCACATTATTAGAAAAGTGTAAGAATTTAGTGAAAAGATGGGCCGTATAAGCAGTTTAAGTGATGCTGAAAATAAAATTATCACTCAGAAGTCTCAAAAGATAAATCTACCCGAGAAATTTCTAAAATAATAGGGAGGTGTCATCAGGCAGTGAAAAAGTTCAACGCCGACCCCACACAAGTACGTAAAAGGGCAGATAAAGGCAAGCCGAGTGTTATTTCACGTCGTCTCATGTCACGACTTAAACGAGAGGCCACGAAGATCCCTGGACTTACCAGCCAAGAGCTTTTCCTTCACATTGGGGATGCTACTGTGTCTAAACATACTCGGTGTCGGTATCTGAGGGAAATAGCAACAACAGTCAAACCTGTATCGAAGCCTCCGTTGACAAAAATCACTTTCAAAATCGATTGAAATGAGCCGAGGACAATATGAAGATTGACTTCTCTAAAGTTTTGTTCACAGACGAAACTCGAGCAACATTTGATGGGCCAGATAGATGGTGCAAAGTATAGGTAATGAACGGACAGAATCGCCATCAGAGATTGAAACGCCAACAAGGCGGTGGAGGCATAATGATCTAGGGTGATATTATTGGAAAAACATAAGTGGGCACATGGAGAGTAGCAGATGGCGTCAAAATGACTGCTGATGCATGCATAGCGTTTATGAAGGAGCATCTTGAACCGTGGATGAAATGGCAAAGAGTTGCCCTCAGAAGGGCTATTGTTTTCATGCAAGATAATACTCCCTCACATGTTGCTCACAAGACTACTGAATATTTGAAACAGTTAGGCTTCGATGGATCTCGAAAAAGGAAGTGGCCAGCAAATTCTCCGGGTTTGAACCAAATCGAAAACATTTGGAGCATTATGAAGCGAAGTCTGTACGCCAACGAACGATAATTCAGGAGAAACGCTGAGTTGCCGGAAGCAATTCTTGACATATCTCTAGGCATTACAGCAGATGACATCATACAATTAACAAATTCTATGGATCGTCGACTTCTTCAAGTAATTTCAAAACATGGAAAGCACATTCCCTATTAATTTGTTTAAAACTGAGCCTTTCTTTCAATCTGTTATTATTTGTTTGATTATCTTATTTATTAGCTTCTTTTGATCATAAACATTCAGGTGCAACATTAATAAACGTTTTGATTGCTCAATTCTGGGAATTTTACTAAACATTTCTAATAATTTGGCACGCTCAAATCACCGTGCTGATAACAAATATGGCGCCAGTTTGTTTACATTTCAGTGTATGCGCAGGTCAGTATTGCCAACATTGTGTGAAAATTTTCTGTGAATTGATTGGACAGTTTTTGAAATATTAGAAAAAAAGTTATCTCGATAATAATTTGGCACGCAGTTTATATATATATATATATATATATATATATATATATATATATATATGTGTTCCTGAAAAAAATTATTTCGGTTGTACTTTCTGGGGATGAAATGTGAATTTGAAAACAGTGACTATTACTGTTAATTAAGCAAGACTCTTCGGTAAAGCGAATCGTGTTCTCTCAGTGACCGTGTTTATCAAGTAAATAAATACGCTGAAATTCATTTTCATCAGTTCTGTGAGCCAACAGTAAAAACTGCTACTGACGCCAATATAACCGTGTTTCGATCCTGATGATCTGTGATACAGCGGATCAGTTACAACATACAGACATACATATATATATATATATATATATATATATGAACAATTTGAAAAAGAATTCATTCCCCTCATGTAGTACTTATGATTAGATAAGCCTCTTTTCGGATTTAGTCATAGCAGTTTCGTCTCAAAAACTGCTCTTGAAAAATTAAAATTTGGATATTGTTTTCCGATATATATATATATATATATATATATATATATATATATATATATATATATATATATATATATATATATTGAGAGAATGAGAGAAAGGGTGGATAGAGTGATAGAGAGATGCATAGAGATAGATACATAGATGGTGTCCCAAAAATGTGTTCACAATTTAACAGCGGATAGCTTAATTGATGTTTTTTTTTCCTTTCTAGGTTAAGCCAATTAGAATCAAGGACATTAGTCAATCCAAACATTGACCAAAGTAAATTTATTCTAAAATGCTATTGGAATTGTGAAAACGCAGTTGAAGTGAAAAGACTGTGTAGGAGCGAATTTCAAACACATTCACCAACGCTATTTAACCTCATTCGAAATACCGAAAAAAATTAAACGGATGGAACTGTTGAGTATTTTCACGAGAAGTCTTCCGGAAGACAATGAACATCGACAAACCCCACAAATCAAGAAGCAGGACTGGAAACTTGTTACCAAATTCCAAGAAAATCTGTGCGGCAAGCGAGTTGTGAGATAAAGTAATCTGACTTTCATCTGTCTAACGTATTTTGAAGCACTGTCAAGTGAAAAGTTATATTGCAAGATTATCCCATTCTATTAATAACAATCATCCAGACTAATGAGTGGTGTTAGATCCTACTTTGATGAGATCATGCCAAATAGGGTGGTTTGGAGGAAGGGGTTTCGTAGAATACCCGCCATGCTCACCAGACCTTAGACCACTTGACTTTTATGGGTATAATTATAAGTCAAAATCTATGCTCTGAAACCTAAAACAGTATCTGAATTAAGAGCAGGCATTGAACTAGAACGCACAAAAAAAAAACAAATGAAATGTTTGGTGATGTTTATCAGTTACATTGTTTCGCGTTGTCCGCAGTGCCTGGACCAGAACGGACTTCAGTTTGAAAAAAAAGGCTTCGAAAAAAAATAAAATTGTAGATTCTATTAAATTTTGTAGAATAAATCTAATTTTGAAAAACACTGACTTTATAGTTATTTAAAATTTGTATACATATTGGGGGACACCCTATATATATATATATATATATATATATATATATATATATATATATATATATGTATGTTTGTGTGTGTGTGTGTGTGTGTGTGTGTGTGAGTCTGTGGGTCTGTGTCTGTCTGTGTTTGTGTCAGTGTGTGTCTCTGTGTATGTGTGTCTGTGTATTTTGGTAATTAACCCAGCTATAAATAGTAGAAGGTACTGCCTTTTGGAGAGAGAAGTTTCAAGCAGTCAGCTCTGACAGTCGAACCGAACATTCTTGTTGTAACACTTTTGTTTGTACTAATGTTTCTGTTAATATGTTTGATTAATTCCATTCCTCTCTTGTATCTTTTTTTCTGGTCCTATCAATGCGACATCATTATGTATGAGATTAGTTATTGTAAAATCTACCTCAATCATTGCTAGGAATTCTAGCCCTCATCTTTATTGTTATATCCGTTAGAATTTTGAGCCGGACTCTTTATTTCGTCTACGGGGATAGATTGTTTAATTCCACGTGCCATGGTTTTTCTGGATATTCAAGATTCAGTTAATTCCATTTAGTAACCCAACTCACCATGTTTTTGTTCTCCTCTCCTATGGCCATATATTGACCTCAAAACATTTTCTCCTCTGTGGGATGTCTTCTGAAGATCAACCTGATGTTACATGGTCTACAGAACTTTTGTAATTTTTCCGGTAATACCTTCACATAGGGTAGGGAAAACGAGGCCTTTTCTGAGTGTTGATATCGTCTTGTATCTTTCTGTCGAAGTTTCTGGAAGCTGCTTTCATGCATTCAGGGCACTTTTTATATGTAGGATATTGCTAATATTCTCCATTTCATGTTCATTTTTCGGTGTTATAGACAACGGATTATACACTGTCTGGATGTTGGGCATTGAAGTTAAGTTATTCTCTGAGGGATGTTGGATTGTGGTATACGAATGTCTTGAAGCTATGCTTTATTAGATATAGTGCTAGATCCAGGAATGCTAGATTATTGTTGTTTTCTCTCTCACATTGTGAAATGTATTGATGGTCTTATTTATTCCTATGGTGCACTAGTTGCTGAGCTTATTTTTTCGGTGGTCGTAGAACGATGGCCTCATCTACTATCTCCAGAAGTGGTTCAACACTAAATAAGACGTCTCACAGAGGAGAAAATGATAACGGTTCGATTCATAATTCCAACGTATATAACCAGAAGGCCGAAACTTTGTGGATTTGACAATAAAGAACAACGGTCCAAACAATATATATATATATATATATATATATATATATATATATATATATATATATAGTGTTTCATTCATACGTTTTAAAAGTTTCGGGATGTATTCCTCACTCTAAAACAAATTCCATGTAATCATATGTCCGCAAATCATTCGTTTTAGAGTTATTAAGTTTAAGTAAAATTTTCGGTAGATGGCGCTGTTTTGTCATTAGATTATGTTACATTTGTCATTCGTGTACACTTGTGGCTAGACTGTCTTCAGCGTGAAACGTGTGTAGTAGTAAGTTAACTGAGAATTGTTGGGTCTTGTAATGTCAGGATATTCATATACCTATGCGCATATGTTCCATTTTAGCTATATATCTATATGTATAGAGATTCTAAGTCGCTTAACCGCATTCATGCAATTGATCTTTCTTTCATACAACAATCAATATTTTTGTCCGATCTTATGAAATGTCTTCGAAAATGTTTCAATTATCCTAAATTAAGCGAGACTGTCACACGTTTTTCGAGTGCGTAGTTTTCAAGAGTTCCCAATTGCCAGTTCTTGACTTCTGAAACCTTACACACCATTAATTCCTGCAAGAGAGTTTTGTGTTCTCCTTGTCTATTCTCGCGCAGCTAACACGTCTCTGCATGGTTCAACAGATGATGCCACAAAGGCAAATCATTTACGGCGGTCCCAATGGAATTATTATGCCTAATTGGTATCTCTTTGATGCCACCCGTTCAGAAATTCCGACGTTAACCTGCGTCCACTCGAAAGCCCACGTGCTATGGCGTCCGCTGCTACAGCACAAGTATCGATATTATTTGCTCAATGGGCAAAGATTGAAAGGTCAGCTATCTTTGCTCTGTGAAGTAAAGATGATGTATGAACTGCTGATCATATTGTTGTGTTTAGTGAAAGGTATTTGATTAATCTAATGACACCTGCTAGTAAAGACTGTATGTGACAAGGGAATGTTTCAAAACGGAAAGAATTATCATTTTTATGATTTCTGGCATTATGTGTTCAACAAACAATATTTGGCAGACGCGTGCTAGTCCGTGTATAAAGAAGAAAATCGGACACAGGACATGGCATTTAAACAAGCAACAATTAATGTCATTGTAGCAAAAGAAAAGAAAGTAATTGACTCTTCAATAAAATCTTTAGTCGATTTCTCTGAAGGATCTACGGGGTGCGACAGATAAATTACCACCATTTTATATTTTTGATATCGTACATGCAAGTTGTCTGCGTTTAATTTTGTGGATTGCACAATATAAGAAGATCAGATGGGCACCGTCTGCGAGAAAAGGAGCACGATGAGACTATTCATGGTATGTCCCAAAATGAACATTTCAGTATATTTGGGTAAACACAGAAAACCCACTTTGAACATTTTGATGAGAAAAAAATCTCGAATTTGTTGATGATGGCAAAAAACTCAACACAGAGATGTACAGAAAGTGCCTTTGTGGTGGTTCGTGCTGCCTTGGGTCAAGAGGCTGTCTGCTAAAAGAAACTAAGCCTGCACCATGCTGCACAAGCAGGAAGACAGTCATGGATGTCTGCAACCACATTACCCCTTATATCTGGTCACCTAACGCAATCCACTTAATTATTATGTGTGGGACGACTTTGTGCAAGAGACAAAAGTAACCTTTGTATTAGGTTGGTGCAAAAATGATGACGTAATAATGTCGTTTTTTGATTTTAAAAATATGTCAAAAAACGACATTATTACGTCATTATTTTTGCACCAACCTAATCACACTGAAGAGGAACTGAAGGTGTGGAATATGGTAGCATTTAACGACTCAAACAAGGCAGACGTTCAAAAGAGATGCAGGCGATTGCGAAGTCGTCAGGAGTCCGTGGTTGAAGCAAATGGTGATTTTATGGAATAGATTTACTCGTTGCTATTTCAAGAAATGCTTGGGTAATTTTAGTAACCCGGATATAAGAGACCCTGATATAAGAGAAACCCGGCTAAAAGAGAAATTTTCTCTGGTCCCAAATTAGAGCCATACTTACCTAAACAAAATAGACCAAACCCGGATATAAGAGAAACCCGGATATAAGATACTTATTCTCCGATCCCAACAACTCACTTATATCCGGGTTACACTGTATATCTGTTAAAATGAGACATCAGTGCTATTGTCATTTTTGTGCCATTTAGACGACAATTTATCCATCGCATATTTTACATGCTTCGTGGCGCTTGGGGAGAAAAAGTAAGATATCTTGCCGCTCTCATATTGAAAAGAAACGGAAGATGAATGTTCATATATCGGGTCGGTTGAGATTATTGTCAGAGGCGGTAATCGAACTAGAGACACATATTGTAGATTTTCTTTCGCTAGAATTCCTAGCAATCATTGAGGTAGATTTTACAAGTTTAGAATTTAATTACTGTGAAAAACTTATTTCAATCTTACTCACTATCCTGGAAGGCGTTTAAAAAATGGAGAGAAAAATCAACAACTAAATCAAAACACGCATATGATTACAAAAAATGAGGCGTTCCAAATGCTAAACAGTGTTCTGACAAACGAAAAAAAAGAAAAGAAAGGCTACTTAGATACAAAGCAACGTATTTGAAGAACTTCTGTGAATAGAAGGGGGGATGGAGAGCCATAGCAACGGTAGAAACATTGTGAGGGGCCACTAGGAAAATCGTTATTAGCAATGTTCTCAAATCTGTAAAGTCATTCGATGGAGAGCAATACAGATTAAGCGGCCCAGTTTATAATGAAGATACCGGCTCAGCTTAGACTTGAACAAGTTAAGATTGTAGTGAAAGAGTAAGCATCTTCTTGAGTTTGTTTCCAAAAGGAAGAAGCAGCTAGAGCTGACTTTATATCTCACCAAAGGAATACGAAGGGAATGAACGTTGTTTGTTACAGTATGCATCGCATGGCCGGTTTTAACCGGGACTGGTTGGAACTGGTGCAACTAAAGAATGTATTTCCTCTGAACACATTCCCTTGAAATGGCAACAGAGCAGCAAGAGGCTTACTGATGTTTCGTCGTTGGTTAAAAATCATTATAGTCTGGATTGAACTCTATCAAAACTTGAAGGTTATGGCTGAGCACTTCTGTCCATATAGTACATGAAAGTAGCTAAAAACTTCGAAACTTCAAGAGATATTTTGGACATCCCCTTAAGGGTTCCAAGACACGTTTCGGATCAATCAGGATAAGTTCGATCTATAAAAGTGCACAGCAGAGTAAATTAGAAATTGATCAGCGCAGTAAAATCCCAGCGTGGGAAACTGTAAAGTATTTGATTAATTTGTATGTTCAGTTCGTTACCTCTGGACACCACCAATCACATCCTTCGTCAACATTAAGTGAAAAGACACTCATAAACTAAGAAAGCAACATTAACCAAAGCAAAAGAAAAAAAAACAGTGAAAGAAATATTAAATTTATGAAAGTGTCATGAGGTGTCGATGTTTGGAGTAAATCTTATTCAACGAAGTAACTTCGATAACGATACATTTTAATAAACGACAACTTTTTAGATGTCATAAAGGGAAGTCAAACACCCCACGGTCCTCGCACAAAAGAATGTGTATGTTGCATAGGTAACAGTTTGATGTATTGAGTATAGAGAGAAAGTTATGGTTCCAAAATATTGTTTAAAATTTTCATGTTTTTTTTCAACATAATCAGTTGGTGAGTGACTATTTACTTCCAGACTTGAACGATGTCGCGATCTCTGACATGGAGTTTGACAGATTTACATGCCTTAGATAACGTAATAACTGAAAGATGTTATGCTGGCTTATTGAATGCATTGTCACTTTAGTAGCAAAACTCAGATATCATCGAAACTGTGCTGAGAGAAATATAAAGAAACTTCGTTAGAAGTATCATTGAAATCCTCTAAATATTTGTTATGGAGTGGTTTCACAGTTGAGGCTTGTATTTGTACTAAGTCGCTCCTAAAATAGGTTCGACGTACAAAACGTTAGAAACTTGATATAATAGGTAACGACGCAGAGTAAATCTAGTTGTGGTCGCTGATACTTTAGTATCCGACTAACGGTCGTCCAGCATCGACTGACTAGCATTTAGTCACCCCCCACGAGGACATCATGTGGCACTAGGCCAGTTCAACTTGGGATCTCCGAGCCCGTGGGATCTCCGAGCCCAGGGTCGGTTTATCTCCCCGAAAGAGACTGCACCCTTCGGCGTAGCCTCGTTCGGGTTCCTCCCCGCCCGAAGGCTGAGAGTTCAACCGATCAGCCAGTCGACTGACTGACCGAACTCACTGAGCGACTTCTACTACTCCTACTGATTATAGGTGGGAGTGCCTATTAACAATAGAATAGGTGTGTTCCACTATAACAATATGTGTAAGCGTATGAACAAAGTATGATATCGCTTATCGGCATAAAAAAAAAGATAAATAATTTGTATTAATTCGTTTCCAGGCGCACTGAAAAAACATCAAACGACTGCTCGGTCTTACATTGTCCACTGACCTGAGATGGAACGAATACGTTGAGTCAATATCTTCTTCCACTGGTAAGAAAGTCGGCTCCCTGTTCCGCGCCAGGAATTTTTTTCGCCGGAGTCAATCCTTCAAATCTACATATCAACCATTCGCCCTTGCATGGAGTATTGCTGACATATATGGTCTGTAGCCCGTTCTTTTTGTCTGATCTCCTTGATTAACTCCAAAGACGGATAGGGGATGTAATTGGACCTGATCTGGCATCTCTCCGCTCTCTCACAGACGTACCGTTGCCTCCCTCTGTCTTTTTTACAAATACTTTCACGGTAACTGCCCAGAAAAGCTGCTTTCGATGATTCACAGATTTCATGAATTTAAGACTTCAACTAGGCTGACATCTCGCTCTCTCTTTCATTGTCGAAACCGATAACTGTAGCCGTCTGTTCTACTCCAATAGCTTCATCGCACGCACTTCTCTCCTGTGGAACTCCCTCCCCAGTTATTTTTTTCCTGATAGCTATAATATCCAACTATTCAAATGTAACATCAATCGACGTCTCCAGATGCCCTGATCTGTCCCCTAACCTTCTTTCATAGTTTCTTCTATCAATCCATCTTCGCTCTCGCTCCAACACTCTGTAACCCCTTGCGTTCTAGTGGCTTCCCGCCTTCCTTGGGGTTGAATACTTCAAAAAAATTCTAGGCTCTTGTAATATTAGCAAAATACAGTAACTGCTTGATTAATGAATGTTCTCTATTTTAAAGTTATGTATACGAGGCCGAATGAATCGGGTTTAATGCAATGGTATCGGAACTAAAGTACTCAATGCGAAGCCGCTTGGCAGAGGTAGACCTTGAAATTTGTCGCGGTTGTACACTCAGTTATAACGTTCTTGCTCGCTTCCTTTATTTATAGTTGCGCTTCGGAAAAAAGTTTGAAGAGTTTGATCGTCTCACCATACTACAGAGTCTCCAGCAGTGACCGTGGTCTGTGGAGCATTTTTTGGCTAAGAACGACATTCTCCGGGTTCAACGACAACCACACTTCCCCATATCGCTCTTCTTGCGATTTTTTTCTACTCTTTCCAAATATCACATCAAACCGAAAGGAACACGAAGTCACCAAGTTTACGAAATCCAAGAGAAAGCAACCTGATAGTTGCTCGTTATACCCCGACAACCAACAGAAAGACTCCAGGTATGCTCTCATCAATTGAAACGACAACGACGCTGGTCAATGTGTGCGCCTTCGGTATGGGGACTACATCGAACGAGATTAAATGCTGAATTGAAATGTGTTGTAAATACATTTTTATTGCACGAGTATCGATACTTTTTGATCCATCCGCGTATATTCAGGTTTGGGTGAGGTTGCAAAATATTTTTGCACAATTATTAAAGGAGCCGCATCGCATGTGTCCAAAACAACTCCTCGAAAGTTTGCTAATAAGGTAAGGAAATTATTATATTATTATTATGCTGAACATCCATTTAAATTCTTTCAAATAAACTAAGGATTAAAAGCAGTTTCACGAAGCGGTAGATGATTTACAGTAGGGTATTATTAAATATTTTTTAATCATTTCATGTCAAACAAGGCAAAAATATCACTGTTACGCAGGGAATTACAGGGAGTGAAAGTGGAAGAAAAGACAGAGTGTAGTGGGGGATAAAAGGCTAACGAGATTCAAGAGTGTAGAGAATGGCGAATGGCATTGCATTTAATTTTTTAAAGATTGTATTTATCAAGGAAGAAAGTAAACTGAAGGGACATACACAGGCGGGAAATGAGAGAAAACAAACTTTTGGGATAGAAGCGGCAGTTGCATTTAGCTATTTCAATAATAACCGGCGACAGCAATTAGGAAAATGTCACTTTTTTTCTTGTCAATCAATATATGCCGTAATAAGTTTGTCATTCCAATTTCGTGTCTGTCTTCTTGGGTCTGCTCTCAGGAATTCTATTTCTGAGATGAATACAGAAATCAATTCTCAACATTATGAATCATATTCCCAAAGAACGAGCAATGTTACATCATAAAGTAGTGATAAAAGCAACTATGTTTTCTATAGTCTAGGAAAATATCTGTGTTTCAGTTTTAAATTACAGACTGTAAGACCCGGAAAAAATGAGTACTGAATTGCTGATGAAGAGACTTGAGGCAACAGAAATCTGCTTCTACAGAAGGATGCTTGGAATATCTTGGACTAAACAAATGAGCAATGATGAAGTATTACTGAAAATAAAAAAAAAACAAAACAAAAGGAATATAGTTATACTTAGAATACCGAAGAAAGAGGGCTTAGAAAATTTAACACAAGTAGGATATTTTGAAATCCGGAGGGACAGCGAAAACTGTACATAAGCTATTTAATGAACCTGTGTTGTTTGTCAAAACAGGGACTAGGGGATACAGTTAAAACGCCAAATGTACTACGAGTTATAGTTAGCAGGGGAGAGTCATGATCGCTCAAATCCTGAACGAACACAGCACATAGAAGAAGAAGAAGAAGAAGAAGAAGAAGAAGAAGAAGAACAACAACAACAACAACAACAACAACAACAACAACGATGGTGTTCGAGTATGTCCTGATATCTGTGAAACAATCATTATGATTTCTTTTAAAATAATACTCTGCTATCATTTAACGCTAACGATGTTTCTACACTGTCCATCTATTGCAAATAGTGTCATTCAGTACAGCAATTTAATATTTCATAGATTTCTGTAGATGTTCCGTCCCGTGTGAACATGAAATCTGAATAAAAGTGAATATGATAGTTACAATTCGTCCATGGTAAATAGCCATAAAAAGAAGTTGGCTATGTTTCTAGATATTTATATGCCTTATTGATAATATGAATCACGCCTGTTGCATGTTATTTGTTATTTTTCTCCAGCGGAGCATGTTAAGACTGAAACTGCAAATGAATCAAATTTCTTTATGGCAAATAGTTTTATCATTATGACATAATATTATTGGAACCTCGTTATTTGAACCTTATCTCATAAAAGGACAAATCTCTTAGAATATTCATAAAAATTCAATGGAAACGAAATAAACCAAATATAAAGATTTTTTTAAATTTGTTTCTACCATTTTAATTTTCTTCTCTCTATAAGTTGGATACAGATGATATCATTTGTTCTAACTATGTAGTAAATTAAACATGCTTATAAAATGTACATGGTATTATCTACTGACTACTAGTAGTATTTTTTACTTTTCAATGCTATTCGACAGTGTTCGAGCAATATTAAAAATGTCCCTGTGTTAATGATATCTGCGGTCTTAGAGAGGACCTGTCTTTATCGTATGTTATGGATTGGTCAGTTTGTTCACCAAGGTATCCGTGGAAGAGGCGCTGTCGGTAGTCAGGGAAAAAACTGGCGTCGGCCTCATCCCTAAGAGAACGGACCAGTATGCCAATAAAAATCCTAATGGAGATGCTAACTTTCTGTACAAGAACAACAACATATTTCGGAAGGAGATCAGCTATATATTAACAATCTTGGGAAAAGGCTCGCCAATATCACCAACAATGGCTAACATGTACATGGAATACTTCGGAGAAGTATAATTAGAATCCACATCACTAAAGTCAACCCTATGGCTGAGATACGTAGATGATACCCTCATACTGTGGCCACACTTGGAATGGGTCCACCTACTACTGGACCATGCAGAACCCAATAAGACCATCGATACAATTCTTAATGGAGAGTGAAAACGACAAAAAACTCGCATTCCTGACAGAGCATGGGCTCAAGACATCCATATACAGATGCTTATAACATCGGACAAAAGTCATAATTGGCGACAGAGAGTCATATGAACAAGAAATGGTCAGTATAAGCAGTACTCTACAATGTAACAACTGCCTTGACTACATGACTTCGCCGCCGATAAACTAGGATAGAAGGGATTATCGGAGAAAATGCATGGTTTGACAATTCGCAGACACTTCTTCCGTGTAAGACACCCATCTAACGGAGGAGGACTGTGTGTACGCAATCTTGTGTAGCTGTGTTAAGAAATATAAATGAGAAACAGGTAAGGTAAGACTGTAAAAACATCATAAAGCCGTAACAGGAAAGGAAAGAGACAAATCAGGCGTAGCTGACCGCATCCGGCGGGAAAACTGAAATCACCACCCACGAGGGATGAGGTTGAGATAATTGACAGAGAACTTCACTAGAAAATACGAAAACTTAAGGAATCGGCATATATGCTAGGTCAGAAAAATCTCCTATTCGCCGCAGGCATAAAAATTACTGTATATTATTTGTGCCTGAGGAAACCAACTTTAGTGTCATTTTTTCGTCAGTGAGAAAATAGTTTATTTTCTACTCGTACATTTTATATTCTCGTGTCTCACCAAGAAAACAAACTGGCGCCATACATATTTTAGTAAAGCTAGGTAATGTCAAGTATTAATTGTTATCAATTCTTTCTTGGGGTTTATAGCGAGTGGTGTTACTTCGATAGTTACTTATAAATTCAGTCTTAGAATTTTCTTCCGGAGGAAGCTTCTCTGTAAATATCCACGTTAGACAACACATTTGTAATGAATCATATTTAGAACCTCGAATACAAAAACAATTTAGTTAAAAAAATATAATAAAAATGTTTTGACGCTATTGTATGTGCGATTTGGAAACAACTATTTTATACTATCATTTAACTGAGATTTATGTTGGATATCTAATTAAACAGAAAGTATATATTTTTCTAGAAATGAGAAGAATGAATACATCAGATTATTAATGAGACATATCTATATCAGACTGTGAGATTTTGGTAGTCCTGTAGTGAAAATGGCAAAAGTGAACGTATATCAAGGATAATTCATGTCAATTTAATTATTTCATTAAAGAATTTGGAACTTTCTCTAAAATAAATAAATAAATAAACTTAAAATTTTCTGCCTGCGTAAGCGGGGAAATAAGATTTTGAAATTAAATCATCAATGATAACGGAACTGAATGATATACGTTGTTTTATAACGGATTATATACTTAAATATTGGGTTGTCAGAAAGTTTCGTCGTTTTGTACTTTTTTTTTTTCGTTTATTTTAATCCTATTTACTAAAAATTGTGACAAATCATTTAATAATATAAAACGATAAGCAACAATTGCAGAGGAATAATAGAACTCCAAAATCACAGATATCATTACGATATAAATATTTGGGGGTTAATCTAAATAAAATTGGGTAAAAAAACTAATTTATCTGACAAACACTTCACGGGATATATTTTATCTGTTTTAATTTAAGTTTGAATATTAAAAAAAAAATCAATTTCTCCTATTAAGACTCGTTTTCTTTCACCATACGCTCAGTTTTAGACACACTGGAGTAACAATGTGTAATCGAATTTTTCCTATTACACCCTTGTGCAAATTAATTTAAACAACCATTTTCTTTCACCATACGCTCAGTTTAAGACCCAGTGGAGTGACAATGTGTAATCGAATTTTTCCTATTACACCCTTGTGCAAATTAATTGAAGTAGCCGCTTTGTTTCACCATACTCTCAGTTGTAGATCCACTGGAGTGATAAAGTGTAATCCAATTTCTCTTATTACACCCTTGTGCAAATTAATTGAAATAGCTGCTTTTTTCACCATTCGCTCAGTTTTAGACCCACTGGAGTGACAATATGTAATCGATTTTTTCCTATTACACCCTTGTGCAAATTAATTGAAACAGACGCTTTCTTTCACCATACGCTCAGTTTTAGACCAACCGGAGTGACAAGGTGTAACCGAATTCTATTTTTTTTTTTAGAATAGGTCATTTGAAGTGGTGAGCGATAATATGAATGTATATTCGGGTGTAAGATGAAATTTGTTTGGCTTTGAAAAATATTGCGTCATCCGTGATTTCATAAGATTTTTATCACGCACAGGCACTACTGTCTCATCTTTCGATTAAATGTCCAGCAGCAATTGTCTGTGATGGACTTTACTACAAGCAAGCGTACGAAAATTGTAATGCTCCACGAACTCACTAGCAAGCCTTACAAGTGAGGAAATCAAAGTACAATCGACTTGCTCAGAAACTCTCGGGATTTAAATCCAATTGAGAATCCGTTGTCAATCTGCAAGGGAAGACTTCGTGCAATGGATATACGACGTACTAAAATGTGCACTGGGTAATGTTTCATTGGAGAAGTACGAAAAAGTAAGTAGTAACGGAATTATTCCTTTTCTTTCAATTAATTTGCACAAGGCTGTATGTATTTAACTTAATACCATAGCATTTGATTCATTTCAGAATATATCATCTCGAATTACCAGTCTATTATAAGCTATATAAAAGCTTTCGCCAATTCTCTGTTTTCTATCAGCTCTATAATAATAAAAAAATATAGTTAAAAAAATCAATATGATGATTTGTTCATCGTCTGTTTTATATATATCCATTTAATTTCTGCTATTATATATGGAATTGTACTAAAACAATAAAGTGACATTCAATTAGTGAGATTGACTTTACTCAAAACCTGCTGTTCTTCTCCAAGGGAGTGAATATTACAATGGTCTCAAAACTTTAATCTTTATTATTCATTTTTTAAAATTTCGTCTGTATAAGCGAGATAATCGGACATTCGTGGTTTTGGGGTCGCCTGAACGATGTTCAGCTTAATTATAGAACTGCATTCATAATATTTGTACTTAAGAGGAAGAGTAGAATTCAACATTTCACAAGTCTAATAAAGACAAATAAGTAATTATATTTAGAAGGTATACACTGTAGGTAAGAACCCAAATTCCTGAAAAGAGCTTAGGGTGGGTTTTATATACCAAAAATGAAATTAATGCACAAAAATATAGTAATAACGGTCGAAATCGGTGATTCACAATAGTCGTGTTGCGGCACACTAGTGCGATACTTTTAAGCCTGCGGAGGAATATTGACACGGTATACGTATATGTATGTATGTATGAGTGTGTGTGCGTGTGGAAATAGTAATGCTAGAGCGTTAGTTTTTGAATAATAATAATAATAATAATTTGTTCATATTATGTCTGTATTTTTTTTTCAAATGTATAGTTTTATTTTATATCAATACAATATATACTCATAAAATATTTCTGTGTGTGCCGTGATATTTCAATTTGGTACTAAGTGTGCCTTTGCTTAAAAAGGATGAGAAACCTTTGCCTAGATCATTATTTCCTAAGGAATACAAGTTCTGTCTGGCATATGATGCCAATAATAATGATAAATTAAGTAATTGTTGCGGATATTTTTTAGTAATCCAGTAATTACCTTGGATATTTTGTTAGCGTTATTCGAAAGTGAAGGCTAGAGAAAAATGCAAGTTAAATAAGAGAATCTTTGTGTTTATTAAATTTTGTGTTTTTTGTCTCCAAAAAAGAAGTGTCAAATGAGACCTGCCAGTTATAACATTTGAATAAAACTCTAATAATATTCTTCGTAAAAATAGGCAGAATAAGGAAATATGAAATGATTAAACACGTGTCATATTATATTAAATTCAAAGGACAAAAACTTGATAAATACTTGATGTAAAGGCAAAGTTAAACAAATTCTGTTATTCTGTGGTAATCTGATTTCACACAAATTATAGAAGCTGTCACTTGGAAAATATTCTAATAATACAAATTGTCGGCATACGAACCCGCTTTGTTACCTCGACTGTTTGATCTTTTTTAACGTTTCAGCCGGCAAATCTCAGACCACTTCGTGAATCCTTTTATTTGGTAGATTGTTATATTGAAATTAGTGGTTTATCTTAGGTGTCTATTTGGTCTTTACAGATGACAACTGGATCGAGCGAAATCATTTACAAGATATTGCTGTTACTCATGTTTAAACGATATTGGTTTTATAAAGTGTTAAATTATTATAATATATAGTAGAAAATATAGCTTCATTGAGTATATATTGTCCGAAACATACATTGTGAAAATAATGAGCAAGAAAAAAAGAAAGACTGAGAATCTGTTCCCTTCTCTTGCATCGATCGAGGACGAAAGTGAGTGCCCAAAGGGACTAGCGAGAGGAGAAAAAAAGACTTAATAGTAAATAGATATACTGAAGTATGAATAATATCTGTCTTTGTCTATCTCCTCTCTCTCTATCTCTCCACACACACACACACATACACACACACACACACACACATATATATATATATATATATATATATATATATATATATATATATATATATATATATATATATATATATGTATGTATGTATGTATGTAAATATATATGTATGTATGTATATGAAGAAATATACTCTTAAGGTGTGGTATATTTATGGGATAAAGTGTTCAATATCAGAGACAGAGCTTGTGTAAATATAAAAGTGAACATTGAATTCAATACAAGTGTTGGCTTCAATGTTCTCTTTTATATATATACGCCCAATCAGGTGTATTGCACCTGTGATTTTCATTGTTACACCTTCTGCTTTAGCATACACTAGAAAACGAATTCAATTATTTCTTCTTTCGATTAACCACATTTAATCTGTGGCGATAATATATATATATATATATATATATATATATATATATATATATATATATATATATATATATATGTATGTATGTATGCATGTATGTATGTAAAAGTATGATTACATTGCCACATATTTTTAAAAATATAATTACGATTTAAGCTCTATTTACGTATTGAGCACTGTTTTTTTTATTTAAATAAAAACTAAATACTAAACAACTTCGGATTATTAACCTAACGGTTCTTGCCTATTTTTCAGTATATTTGTACACACACGCACACACACACATATCTATCTATCTATCTATCTATCTATCTATCTATCTATCTATCTATCTCTCTCTTTCTATATATATATATATATATATATATATATATATATATATATATATATATATATATATATATAAGTAAGTATGTATGTATAAATCGATATATAGATATATAGAATATACTAGATTAGATTAGATTAGATTCAAACCTAAAAGATTCTTCTTCTTTTTTCTAGTATTCTATTATTTTGTATTGGCGTGTTATTACAACCCCGTCTGCGACAGCTGAGAATTTATTCCTTCAATGTTTTATATTCAATCATGTTGATATGTTTCTACATCTAAACCAAGGACTATTCTGACTTTTACTTGAATGTTTTGGCGGCCATGCACAGTAGGCTTTTGCAGCCTTCACTCTTTAAATAGAAAGAGAATTTTTAGTTCTGAAAGAAATTTGACTGATATAAACATATCCATATGTTAATATATGGTTATCATTTGTATACGTTGTTTTCATTAATCTTCTTTTGTTTACTCTATTTGTTTTATTTATATGTAAACATTACTGCTTTCAAATCAACGTTTAACATGTTTCTTATATGTGCGGGTTTTTATCGTTATCAGAAACAGTTTTTATAAAAAACTTTTCAATAGCTACAAGGTTGTTGGCACAGATTCTGCATTGCTGTACTGAACAAATGATAGAGTTAATTTATCCCTTAATGTTTTCAGGTTTCAGTAATGGCTGTGATTCAGACAGTTAATATATAACTTAGCACTATAAAACGTGAGGTATTCGCATACAATTTTGCATTTCTTAACAAGATTGGTTATTTTATATAATAATAAAATACGTTTTGATATTCAGTTTTTTCATTGTATATTTCTTTATTTGGTTTGGTGAACTCTTTTAAGCGAGGGACAAAGACGTATTTTGAGAACAATCATTATCGTTTAATTATAATTCTATAATCCATCCATATTATGTTACGAATATTATATATAATTTAACAATTTTAACACTTTCATAATCTATGGGATATTTTCATCATGTGTAAACGTGTAAATGTCCAAGACTCCCAACACAGCGGCTGGTTGATGAAGTGACCACATCAATCTAGAACTACACTTATCCCACGTTGTGATTTGTGAGTTTATCATAAGGCAGCCGAGATCGATTTCGTCGCAGATATCTTCCTGTCGGGCTGCTCCAAGAAGAGCGATGACGTACCGCAAAAAATTACACACCGAATAAACTGACCAAAAAGAAATAATATTTTTATATCAGTCCTCCGTATAATAATTGGTTTATATCAGAGTTCGAATGCAATTAATTATCATCCTAAACCATATCTAAAGTGATATTATCGTTGTTGGCCTGGCAAAATGTGGCTTGCCGTTGTTGGTAAAGTTTGATACAATGCTGAAGTCGTAGGCTTCGACGCCAGATAATCACGTGGGCCTCTCTCCTGTATCTGGTCTCGTTTCCGTCTCTTCTGTCTCTCTTCTCTCTACTGCGGATCGTCTGCTGAATTCGCTTCGCCCATTCGTATTTATGGTCATTCACCCAAACTGGCGAAGTAAGAGATTTCGATAATTCTGGGAAATTCACTTCTTCCCCTCTCTCATATTATTATCTCACACTGAATCTCCTCAGTGAGCGTGGGTGTCATATCCACCACTCCTGGTATTTCAACTCAAGTATCGTCCAGGGGAATCGACTCCAAATTCGTTATTTACGAAAAATGAAATTTTTGATTTACAGCTTGCATTTGCAGCTGTGTATCAATCAACATTGCGCTCTAAGTCTGGGTCACTTTTCATTGTTCAAACTGCTCGACATACAACTCAAGTCGTTTATGTGTGTATTAAATCCTCAATACTTACCACGGGTTTTTAGTATTAATCCTTCTCGTTTCAATGTCTCTCATTACATAATCTTTTCTATTGATAAAATTTTCTTAGGTTTTATTTTAGTGCGCTAACAACAAATAATATCACATATGAGTCTGTATGCGAAAACATTTCAGCTGAATTATTTAGGGATTCCCAAAAGATTTTAGAATATATGATTATCAGATAAGATTTGTAGAAGCGAATCATATCAGTACCTTTTAAAAACACCAGCTGTTATTAACTATAAAAAATACCTGTTGTTTATTTTATGTACCGGGGTTATTCAGGACACGGGCAATCATATTCTCCACGACTTATCTTTTGTATTACCTCACCGTCATTGCTACTGCCTCTTCTACTATTCATTGATTCAACTTCCTCTGTAGTTATTTATTAGTCCTGTTCTTTTATTGTTCTGTCTCTTTAATAATGTTTTTTCCAACAATTTTTTAATAATTCTTTTTCCCATCTCCTCGGACACTCGGAATCCCTTTTGTATTTGTAGCGTTTCTGTCGGGATTTGTATGGAATGAATATAAAAGGTAAGTCGTTTTTGTATCTCTGTTAATCTCTGTTCTACTAATCAATTAAAGAGGCACATAATGTAGGGTATTCTAGAGTTTCCCCTCTCTCTCTCTCTCTGACTCTCTCTCTCTCTCTCTCTTGCCTTCCATTTGCCATTCAGTCGACAAATTCCCCAAGAACACGGCCTCATTATATGACCTGAAAGTTTCTGATTTCAAATTTACCTATCCCTTTTGTTTTCCTTTCCTTTAACATTTGTAAATGTGCATACGTATTACGAATAAAAAACTTCTATAATATATATAAAGATCATAAATAAACATTCTATAATGTGAATAATGAGTGTGAGTTAACATTTCTATAATATATTATTGTGGTTTCCGGGATGAAATCCGGTTTCAAATGAATGATCAACGCAGGATGAAATATAGCATATAAATGTATTGACGTAATAATACAATAGTTAATACGATGAGTAGATCCAGAAATGTGGTTAGTATCAATAATAATATATATAGACTCTGAGAAATTCAGTATCGAAGTGTGACTTCCTTCTGAGTCTACGTGCTCGCAACTGTGACTCCTACAAAGCGGTTACCTCACACTCTCACTCTCTCACTGTATCACCCCCGGTATTCACCGGAAGTAGTACTAGTACACACTGGGCGAGTCCACTTGTATAAAAAGCGGGTGGACCCCTTAACATATATATAGAACATAATACACATTTATATACTGTATATTATGAGAATAAAGAAACACGTGTGGAAAGTGTATAATGGATATAAGTAAAACTATAATGCGTATGAAGAGCATAAATAAATATGTTTATAATATGTTTTAAAAGAGTATAAATAAACACCTCTAGAATGTGTATAACGTGTATGAATTAACAGTCGAATGTGTATAAAAAAGAATAAAATCTTCATGAAGGACATTACTGGTGACATGTTTTCTATTTGCGAGATGAATTATTAGCAATTTCTATTTTTTAGAGAAATAAACAGACACTCTACAAATAAGCGATTTGTAGAAAATTGTTGTGAAGGAGTGTACACAATATCAAATATAGATTGCATTCCATAATAAAGGCGATTCGTATAGACAATCGAAAGAAAGGCTCTATGAAATTTGCATCTCATTTTAGTTCACAAGACGCCCGATTAAATCGCAATTTTACCGAGAGTAGGCAGAGGCTAGATACGAAATTTGAATTTCTTTTCAACCAACCGAAACCCGTTCTGGATTAATACAAATTGTCTGGCCTGAGGCATTGTTCTGTTCGTTTTCTTTTCGCATGTCCTGTTAACCCCGAATCGAGACCTGGATTTATCAGTAAGCACCTTCGCCAAGAAACGTTGCCTTTGGCTAGGTTTTCGCTTTCCTGCTGCACACACACACACACACACACACACACACACACACACACCCACACACTCATATATATACATGTTAATTCATGGGTGGGTATGTAATTTTACTTATTTTTTTTATTAAATAACTATTATTAGATTTTCAGTCCTTACTGCAAAAGATAGATAGACAGACAGAGAGATAGATAGATAGATAGATAGATAGATAGATAGATAGATAGATAGATAGATATGAATATATAATTCTCTAGAAACAAAAAACTTAAACATTTATATCATTATTAATTAGCTATGAATAAACTTACATAAAAAGATATATATATATATATATATATATATATATATATATATATATAGAGAGAGAGAGAGAGAGAGTGAGGGACATAGATAGATAGACAGATAGGTATGAATAATAAATTATGAATAAACATTAGTAAATACATATCGCAATGAAAATTATATATCACAAACCACACACACACACACACACACACACACACACACACATATATATATATATATATATATATATATATATATATATATATATATATATATATATATGCATGTATATAATAAGTAAATAATATAGTGACAGAGACAGCAATAGAGTTTCTGAGTGCGACAAAGATATAGTGTAAGGCAAAGTACCAGAAAGTGCAACTGTTTCTGTAACGTGTCTCTGGAAACGTCTTTTACGGATTCCATTTACCATATCAGAATATTTTGGAATAAGAGAACCTCCTTTCTTCCCATTTTGCTGCTTTCTATTTGATATCAGATGCAAGACTAGAATACGTGCAGATTTTCTTGTTTCGACCACTTTAATGCGTTTTCGACCACAACATTCTACGGTTTCCAATAGATGCGATGAATTATATTATATACTTATTCATTGCGGTATAAAGAATTTATCTATCTCTATAATTCTTGTCGACGTCAGCAAAAAGTAAATCCAATATATAAATAGGAAAAGGTTTAATCAACAAATTCCTGCAAGTATAATTCATATTATTTTCAGAAAATTATTAGCTAACGAAATTTGAATGCTATTTAAAATAGTATTAATGATATTTTGATAAATTAATTAAAATCTGTTTATATTTCTGAGATGAGTTATTGTAACTATTTCCATTGTTCAGATATTGTCCTCATCTTCATTATTATAATCACAACGTTTCGACTGTTGTAGGCTCCGGTCTTCTTCAGGTGATAATTTGGAATTTCGAACCGAGTAATTTATGCCATCCGCCGGGTTCCACATGAATTTCGACAAGTATTGAACTTACATATTGAAGACATATGACATGGAGGATAAACGTATTGGTTGAAGTAATCCATTGACTTTGCCGAAAGAGTTGTGAGTTCTATATATGGGCACAGCAGGGTTGAACAAAAACTTGGAGAGTTGGATTCCTTAACAAAAAGAGAAATAACAAACCTGAGATGTCCAGAAAAGGCATGGCACGCGCAACTACAACAATCATCCGCGGTCGAGGAAATAAAGTATTCGGTTCGGTTCCAACGTATAACACCTGAAGAAGTCAGTAGCAAACAATGTCGAAACGTCGAAATAACTGAAACTGAGATATACAGATAAGGATATAATTGATATTCAGATATCCAGAAAAGACATGGCAGGTTCAAGTAGAACAATCTAACTCGGTTGACGAAATAAAGGTCTCGGTTCGAAATTCCAACATATAACTACTGAAGAAGGCAGTAGCGTACAATGCCAGAAATATTGAAATAACTGAAAATGAGATATACAGATAAGGATATATCCAGATAAGTCATGGCAGATTGAACTAGAATAATCTACCCGAGTGAAAGAAATGAAGGGTTCGTTGCGAAATTCCAACGAAAAACATCTGAAGAAGGTTGCCGCGAACAACGGCTGAAACGTTGTGGATAAGACAATAAAGTTGACAACAACCCGAACAATGTACATATCAGGAGATTGAATTAAACACATTAAAATAAATATAGTGAACTAAAGACGTTCTCCTTTGTGCTAATTATTTTTGCATTTAATATCAGTTTTTTTTTAATTTATTTGGGTGAAAGATGGGCGTTACTTATTTGTTAAATATTTGATATGATTTTTAATACATCTCAGTCTTTATCTAAATTAGATTTTATCTAACTGCAACTCAGTTTTATATATATATATATATATATATATATATATATATATATATATATATATATATATATATATACCCATTTTCCA
Organism: Acanthosepion lycidas; assembly: GCA_963932145.1. NCBI lineage: Eukaryota > Metazoa > Mollusca > Cephalopoda > Sepiida > Sepiidae > Acanthosepion > Acanthosepion lycidas. The sequence continues at coordinate 78,621,226 of OZ010605.1, forward strand.
AATTTCGCTTATACCACATTTTTTAGTAGTGGTGCAATATGAGGATGAACTCAGATAAATTATGCCACAAAATACGGCCTGAAATAACACAGACAGCGAATTCTCCCTGAAAAATATAAATCACACTTTCATCGAAGAAATGTGTATATGTTACAAAAAAATCCTATATAAATTATATGTTTACTGTCATGATAATTTCTTATAAATAAATAAAAAAATCTGGTTAAGTTGTTGAGCGGGAAGTCCTATTCAAATCTAAAATAAGTAACAGAACTTCCCAACAAAAAGAATTGACAAAGTTCGCAATAAGCAATGAAGAGAAAAAGAAAGTAAAAAAGACCAAGACAACAATATAAAGCAAGGGAACAATATAGTCAAAGTAAATTAACAGTAATAAAGCAAAGCAACTGTAATACAGCAAAATGTTCGAACTAAGTATTAGACTTGACACGAAAAAGCGAGTTCAGACAATCGAATGCAGCGTTCTAAATTCAACACAAGACAGATCGGAACTGAGTCAGATGAAACGGAGAATCATACTATTTTATTATTTAGAAAAAATCTCAGCAAAAATTTGTCTGCGTATGTAAATAAAATGGGAAGGAGTAAACGTTTTGCAGTCACTACTAGCAAGATTGAAAGTAACGGCCACTTGTTAAGCCAAATCTTAAATCTAAGTTTTAAAATTGCACATAGAATCGAAAGTGTGATGTTTCTTCAAAAGTGTCAAATTTACATAGATTATACCGATCTAGATTGTTCTAGTCAACATGTCGTGCCTTTTATGGATATTTCAATTTCAGTTATATCCTCATCGGTTTACATATGTAGATTATAGTGCGAAATATTACGTAAGGAAATGCTACATTCAGTAGCGAATAGGGCTCATATCTTGGAATATATCGCCTCTTCTGTCGATTTGAATGTGTCGACTTTCTTATCGATTTATTTTGCACCAGTATTTAGGGTTAAGTTTGTTATACAGGATGGTGTTTTTACTGTTTTTCTAATGCAATTCGACGTCTTCGAAAAGAAATAATTATAATAATCAAATAATAAAGGAAATATCGGGTTACCATATTTCCTGATATTTCGAAATACCATATTCACCTTCTGACACGTAAAAGTAACCCAACATATAAAGCTAGAAATTATTCGTGTTTCCGCTTGAAACACTGTCATATATTAAAGATATAGAAGCTTAGCCAATTTGCAATGTGCTTCTGCAAATATTTCATAAATGTTTCATGGAATAAATGTAAAATTACATCTTATATATTTCCCTTATATGGATATTGTTGAGATGTTGAGTGTTTCCGTGTGTGTGTATTGAAATAAGGATAAACACATACGTATGAAAAAATACTGGTATATTCGAAGATGTATTTACTACAGAGAGATTAGTAGTCAAACAAACGCAGGTTAGTCAGTCACACACAGAAAGAGTATAAAGTCCAACTGTATCTTCCGGTAGAGAGACGGAAGTGTGATGGTCACCTGATCTCCCCGAAACTCTACAGAACTGTCCTATTAGTAGTAGAGAGATCAGTCTATTCTGATGAGAAGGTGGGTGCGCCCCAACAGATATACATTGTCAATACTTACTTAATGAAGTTAACTTATTTGTAAATTCAGCTTAAAAAATAAATTTATGAAAAAAACATTATTACCAATGTCATATTTGGGATAGTTTTTATCTTAATAAAGTTAAAGTGACTGTAACGCAAGAAACCGATATTAGCGTTTATTTATTCGTCCATTATGAGTATTATTCTAACCATTATATAATGGCATCATGTTTCACGGACGGTAGTGAATATCTGAAAGAAAAGGATTAACACAAATTCTTTGTTGCCATAGAAAATTTTATGCTGCTAATTCATACACGGAATTATATAAACACATTTACACGTGTTATACAAAAGAAACTATAACACATGTGTATACCGACAAGCAATGTGAATATAATTTGAAAAGTGATAGGGTTTCTATTAATAAATGACAAGGGAATTTGAGCTGCCGGAAGATTCTTCTGTGTTTTTGGAGAAGCTATGTTTACTAACCGCAACAGCGATTCGAGCTGGCTGTATTTATCTTCTACTAGCAGTAGAGCCCGGCGTTGCCCGGGGATGAAACAGTAAGAGATAGATCAAGTATCGACCATCATAAAGACTGAAAAATAAAATTGACGAAGATTATTGTTTAAGGTTGACGGACACGCGTGTCTTAATTAGTTTTTTTTTTTTATTTTTTTTTTTTAAGAATTTGTTAAACCCAAACTCAAACAAAAACATTGTTTTCAATCGTTATGTTTCTACCGATTGAATAGAATTTTATTATAAACAATTGTCTTGTAAATATAATTTTTAAAGCATTCTGAATGTAAAAATAAAGACAAAAGTGTGCAAGACAATAAGAAACACTACCTGCCAAAAAAAAAGTTGTTTTGTTGAAATCTGTTGAAAAATGAAGAAAATCCGATCCCATATATAAACGAACACACACACACACACACACACACACACACACACACACACACACACACACACACACACACACACACACACAACCAACCTGGGTTTTATAATAAGTATAACTCGATAACTCGATATTAATAAGTATAACTCGATATGAGTTATCCCCCTTTCATTAATGCCTCTTAATCATGTTTTTAAATTTCCAATTTTTAGCGCTGTCAGAATCACCGCAAGGTAATTTTACGTAGTCCTGTGAAGGTTTGTTGAAATCGGTTGAAAAATGTAGGAAATCCGATCCAATATATAAACGTAAAGACACACACACACACACACACACACACACACACACACACACAATCTGCGTTTTATAATAAGTAAGATGTCACAAGAAAAGACATATTCCGCAAAGTTCGTAAGTCATAGGTTTTTCCAACCTGTTTATTTTTTCTACTGTTTTTTTTGTCTCCCTACAATTTCCTGTCTGTTATAGCTTTTAGTAAATTTTATTTTTTTGCATCTTTCCAAAACCCTGTTGCGTAGGTTATGCCATGTTATTTGCTCTGCAGTTCTTGCCTTCCATGAGTGCAAATTTTATCTAAAAACTCTGTACTCATGATGTATCAGAAATTTCAGCTGTCTCATTCTGATGTTAAATGTAAGTGACCTTTTTGTTTCTATTTTCTCTAAGCATTCGCCGTCACTCACACGTTCTCTTCATACTATTTTAACACCATAATGTAGAATCACATTTCTTTTGATTCAAGTATATATACATATATATTTTTCCCCTGTGAGGAGACTGATATATAGGAGGCGTTTTATTATGTAAGAGTTCAGTATTTTTCTCTATTTTTAATGAAAACTTTCTGTTTCTTAATATATTGCTTAGCTGTTGGAAAACAATTTTCATTACCGCAATGTGCTTCCGTATTTCGGTGCCGGACTTTTCAGGCTCTGTCAAAACTCTTTCTGATAATCAAATTTTTTATCTGCTTTTTGTCATGTTGAGCTACTTCTTTTTTTAACAACCATATATTCGGGGTTCTGGTAATTGATATCTATTCCTTTCTTATCCTTTTACTTTATTACCTTCTGCTGGGACTTCTGTAATTTCCTTTCTGTGTCTTTTATCAACATTATGTCATCTCCATATCTTTTTTTGTTAAGATTCTTGCCTTCGATAATATATCTTATGAGGACTTCTAATTACCTGAGAATCAACTCACATTATAGGTTGAACAATCCGTTTTGAAGACATCCTTATTTTACACCTTTTTTTATTTTTGTAAGGTTATCCGTGTGCAAGTTGTTTGCTGCCAATATAAGTTCTGGATAATGTGATATAATTTCCAAATACGTCAAGGTTACTGAGTAGTTCCATAGCTTAATCTGCGCTTGTTACTTCACTGTAACTACTTGATTCTGAAGTTCGCAACGCCTTTCGCTGCGTCGCTTTATGCTGACCATATATTCGGCCTTCTCATAGTTCTTAGTTAGCCCTATCTCCTCGCTATCAATTGCTTCCTTGACTTCAACGTTTTCATTCCGAGCTCGCTATCACTGACCTCCGTTAAACGTATACCAAACTGACTACAACCATTAAACTGGTAGGATTATGTCCATTTCGCTCATTTCAATTCAAGGCATCTGCAAAGCTCTCAAATAAATACCTGCTTAACGCAGCTGAACAAAGAAAATGAATTCTATCCGCGCAACATTGGTGGGCATTTAATAGATTTTTTAAAACATTTCATTTCCGAAGACCTAGACACATATTAAATCAAAACAAAAAAAATCAGAAATCACTTTCATAATCAACATTTTTATGTACATACAAAACATTTTGAAATGGCCATAGGCCGACAATTATTTTAAGACTGTTTTATGTCATACATCCTTTTTATAGTTACAAACATTTATGTAAATGCTCTGTTTATAATAAACAGTATTAAACAACATTTCACAGAAAATATTCGTCTTCCGGTAGGATTCGAACCTGTATCCAATACGGAACCGTCATTTAGCTTGACGTGCCTTTACCTATTTGGCTACGAAGACTGCCTGACGGAGTCCAAACCTCTCCAGGTTGGATTGAATTGAGAATTTTTCTTCTTCTAGTCCGGTTGCCACCAACAGCTGTAGAACCCGGTCTGTCCTATTACTTATCAAGAGGGAGAAGAGATGGATTCGTACCTTCCTCAAGGTTATTAACTCATAAGTGAATGCAATGAATTTGAACTCGTATCTCAGATTCCTCAATCCGAGCCGTAGTCCATTACTCCACCGACATATAAAATGAATGCAAAAAGAAAAATGCTTATATTGTCCTTTTTGCATTCAATATATGTCTCGGTGATATCGTGATAGCATTCTGTTACGTTCCGAAGGAGTTGAAGTTGTGAAGTAATTATCCAAATGACAAAGACGAGAATACAAAAAAAAATAACAGGTCTAATCTGTAAATGCGATAGAAGAAAAAAGACTGGTAATTTCGAATATAGTTGCGTTTGAAACGTAATGAACAAAACAACAAAGATGGGGAAACGAGATTATAATACATGCAGAATAACAAGGCCTCTTTAAATTATTTACATTCAGATAATTGCCTTTTTCGTGGTTGTTATTATTACAAGGTTTCATCTGTGGTGCTCTCTTACATTCTTCAAGTGCTTATCGATCCTTGTAACATTCTGGGAATTTCGAATTGAAAACCGTTTATTGTACGGGTGTAGATTGTTCTCATTGCGATGTCCATGTCTTAGTATAACTCGTCTTGTTCTTGTCTATTACTATTCAGTTATTGCTCGTCATGATTTCAAATGGGGACATTTTGGAAAGTCATGACAGCAGTTCGCACAGGTATTTTGCCACAACCTAATTTTACACAAGTTCAGGGGTCATAATAGTTTCAAAATTTGGCTCTGCTTGTAGTAAGGATTTGTTGTCCATATTCTACGCATAATACCAGACAAAAATACTATGTAAGTGTGGGTTAATTAGACAGTGAATTCTAACCATGACTTATGTGTAAATGTTGGATTGTTCAATAACAAAACATATTGCATCCTGCAATCTCCTATGATAAATGACAATACCATATATATATATATATATATATATATATATATATATATATATATCTTTATGTAAGGTTATTCATAAACAGAATTTTCAAGGGAAAATATAAGAAAGATATAATTGAACAACGACCGTTTAACTATTTTAGCCATATATATATATATATATATATATATATATATATATATATATATATATATATATATATATATATATATATCTGTGTGTGTGTGTGTGTGTGTTATGAAATGGACAAAGTTCGACAGTCTTTGTTAAGACATTTTATGTTTCTGCGTTATTATTTTTAATATTATTTTTACTTAAATATGTATATGTATAAAAAGAACGTCTAAACATAAAAAATGCCTTATATATATATATATATATATATATATATATATATATATATATATATATATATATATATATAATAGTTAAGCGGTCGTTATTCATTTATATCTTTCTTATATTTTCTCTTGAAAATTCTGTTTATTTATGTTTTACTTTGCTTATTTTTAGTTAAATGTTAAGAGATTTGCACTATATTTTCAGCTATACATTAATATATGGCTTGATGACTAGTTTATCACACTTATATGTAAGTAAAGTTTTCTTCTATGTTCAATCATTCTTTAAATCAAATTAAGTACACTTGAACAGTCACAAACATATAATAGGATTACGGTATGACTTATTAGTGAGTTCGATCCTCACTGGGTATCCGATACGTTCAGCCTTGTTCCATATCTTAACTAAGTGTGGACAATCACTATTAGGATTATGGAAATGTTCCCGCCACTATCTTTCCAGAAGAATACTAAACATAAAAACCGAAATTAAATTCAATAAAAATAAAAATGGCGACGGAAGTTTGTGTTTAAAATGTATTAAAATACACACACACAATCACACATACATGTGTGCATATGGGTAAAAATCCTTCTTTAATACATGCTTTATTTAAGAAGAATGAAATGTTATATCTGTTTTTTTTATTTATTTTATTGTATTACGATTTTCTTTTATGCTTATTATTGTCTCTGGAATTAATGAAAAATTCTCCAAATTTTTGTTTAATCCGAGCGCTTTCAATGTACTAGGTTATACAGAGTATTGCATTTCCAATTTGTTCCACTTGATAACTCCATCAGTACTAAATTGTTTTGCCAGCAGTTAGAACTCGTGTACGAAAAACCTAAAGAAGGAGTATGCTGATTGGTCAATCGTGAAAATTTTTTAATGACTGTATATACGCACATATAATTTAATATATATCAAACTCTTAAGTTCATAGTAATGTAGACAATGTACAAGTCTTTAAATAAAAACGATATAGGTATGCCGCCTATGAAAAATATTGGGTGGGGGTAAGGTTACGGCCACATCACTTTGAAGCACAGGTTCCCTTATGTTCACCGAAGTTAAGCAACGTCGTGTCTGAAATTACTTAGATGGGTGAGTTCCTAGGGAATGCCAGGTGCTGTAAGGTTAGATGTGCGGGTGGTGTAAGGGATAATTCGGAGAGCCAAGTTCGAAATCACATTGTTTTTTTTTTATATTCACTCATGCGCAAATACATTTGGGAAAAGTATTAATCTACCTGTTCTCCTCCAGGTATGCGTTAATTAGTACGACCTATATCATTAATCATTCTCAAAAAAGAAATGGAGTACAAAATATTTAAATTCGTCATTAACGGATTAACTGCCAAATCTTTTAATGCACATATTTGGCCCAGACATCTCTCTTAGGAGTTTATTTATTACTTATGTTTACATTCAGTAGTTACCATTGTTGCTTTTAAAGAAACTAGAACATCAAATATATATGTGTATAAAACATCAAAAAATAACATTGATCAGAAACAATAAAAAATACTTTTCAAAATAGTCATTATTTTCTACTCGTAAAATGAATATTTACGAAAGAAAGTGTCTTCTTACGGCTAATAATAAAAACATAAATGGCGAAGTGTTGTAAAATATACCTATGTAAATGCAATGTATGTAAAGAATTCAATGGAAAGAGTAGAGTTAGCTTTGATTAGAATTCACATATCACTAGAATAGAGTTGGCTTTGATTGGAACTCACATGCCAGTAGAGTAGAGTTGGCTTTGATTAGAACTCACTGGATACTAGAGTAGATTTGGCTTTGATTATAATTCCTATGTCACTAGAGTAGAGATGACTTTGAGTGGAACTCACTGGACACTAGAGTAGAGTTGGTTTTGATTGGAAAGCACTGAATATTCGAGTAGAGTTGGCTTTGATTGGAATTCAAATGTCACTAGAGTAGATTTCGCTTTGATTGAAACTTACTGGACAGTAGTGTAGAGTTGGCTTTGATTGGAACTCACTGGACACTTGAGTAGAGTTGGCTTTGATTGGAAAGAACTGGACACTAGTGTAGAGTTAGCTTTGATTAGAATTCACATGTCACTAGAGTAGAGTTGCCTTAGATTGGAACTCACTGGACACTAGAATAGAGTTGGCTTCGAGTGGACTCACTGGACACTAGAATATAGTTTTAATGTTTGGAATTCACACGTCACTAAATTAGATTTGATTGGAACTCACTGGACAGTAGTGTAGAGTTGGCTTTGATTAGAACTCACTGGACAATAGAGTTGGCTTTGATAAATAGGTTGAAGTCAACTCATTATTACTCGCTCTAGAATGGATGTTGTAAGAATCATGAAAATTGAATGTGCTTTTACTGAAGACTTACGAATCACTGATTGATAAAAATTCCATTCCACTAATGAATTCTTGAAGAGAATTCAATTGGGCACTTCTTTAATGTGCCGATTTATTGGATATTCCTGTGTTGATCAATCCTATTAATGTCTTCAGAATTAAATCTGATAGTGGAAGAAATGGAACAGAAAATTCTGAAAATAAACCCAAATTTACGGTTGTGTTAATGGAATTCAGTGCATGAATCTCTTTGCTAATGTCATACATTTGGTTAATTTTTCAGCCTTTAGAACTACTTCGGGCTAAAGTAATGTTTTTTGCCGATCAAATTATATATGAATATGAAGGGGAAAGGGCGATATAATCAGGAAAATGTTCATTAAATTTATATACGCATTTGAAACGATTAAAAGTTCAAATTTAAAACTTTTCAAATTCAAATTTACGTTTTAATTTTTGGAGATGTGTATAGAAATATAGTGAAACACTTTTATTTTGTTTCTTTAAGTTTGAATGTTTATTAATTTACTATTCCGATCGCACACACAAAAACAATATATATATATATGTGTGTGTGTGTCTATATGTATCCAAATAAGAGGAGAACGAATAGAATACTCGCCAGTAATTTAGAATCGCCTGATGAGATGGGTTGTATGTACATCCAAACACGACTGCAGTTGTGTAGCGATTCTGACATGTTTTCGATGTAATATCATAATATATATATATATATATATATATATATATATATATATATATATATATATGTGTGTGTGTGTGTGTGTGTGTGTGTGTGCGTGCGCGTGGAGCTATGTGTGAGTGCTTCATAGCTATTTAATAATGTTGATAAAGGCATTCAAATTAGCATTAATTATTTTACATATATTTTTATTTTACTCTTAAGTATTCCGCCTGCGCGAATACACATAGCCATATATATATATATATATATATATATATATATATATATATATATATATATATATATATATATATATATATGTGTGTGTGTGTGTGTGTGTAAAAGTTAAAATTGATGGCGGTAGGCTGTTTCCTGCTAGACGCAATTGTGGCCTGACGATTACGTCTAGCATGAAACAAATCGTCGCATCTAAGTTTTGACTACAATGTTCACTTTTATATTTACAAACGGTTTATCTCTGATATTCAGCACTATCCCATAAATATAGCACTCGTTCACGTTGTATTTCTTTATATATATATATATATATATATATATATATATATATATATATATATATATATATATATATTTGTGTGTGTATGTGTGTGTTTATATGTATGTATGTATGCTTGTGTTGCTGTGTGTGTGTACATCTTAGCTATTTAAAGATGCTGACATAGGCATTGAAAATATCATTGTTCTACATATATAGACATACAGATGAAGATAATGAAGTGGCAATTTTTTTTTAAAATTTTATCCGATATACAATACTGGCGCACAAAAGACTTAACAGGAGATATACGTAACTACCATTAATCTGTCTGAAAGTAATATGAATAATTGTTTCCTAGTTTTACTGAAATGTCCTGACGATTTGGCCGAATTATTACAAGAAGTTTCGCCTACGAAACTCCGTAGCTGGGGTGCAGAATAAAACCTCAATCAGCTAAGTGACAACTTTTATATTTATCCTATATATATATATATATATATATATATATATATATATATATATATATATATATATATATATATATATATATATATATATATTCGACATTACTCGGGATCATCGACCAATGCGAACAATTTTTTTGGCTTCTTAGTATGGCTACATATTTACTCTCTCTCCCTCTCTTTCTCTGTCTGAATATATATATATATATGTATATATATAAAGATATATATATATATATATATATATATATATATATATATATATATATATATATATATATATATATGTATATATATATATATATATATATATATATATATATATGTGAGTATATATATATGAGTGTGGGTGTGTTTGTGTGTGTATGTATGCATTATGACCATCACATAATTGTGAAGTGTGCAGTTTAATCTAAGCTAAACATTTTAGGCGATAGTATTGAAAACTGGGAAATTGATGCTGGAGATAAATCTGGATGGATAAGTTTGATTTAGGAATTTTCAGCAGATGGGAATTAAGCATGCCAATATATAGCGCACTATTAGAAAGTGACCAATGGAAACTGTCCCAGAGCTATTATGGCACCAATGCCCTTGCAATATTTTTGTAAAATTCACCACTTCTGTGGCTGGTTTAGTGACTCAAGTGAGATCACGACAAAGAAATCAGGTGCTAAGTCTTGTTAATGCAAAACTACCAGGGTTACTTGTCTACGTTTTGTGTACAAGGCTTATAACTCTATTGCGGGATTTAAACGTCATACCATTGTACACAGGGACAAGCAGATCTCCAACATAGTAAAAGAGATAAATTTGATTTTGCCATGTGGGTAAGACAGTTTGGAAAATGAAAATAACCTTAAGAGACTTTTACGGGCAGAACGTTAGCGCGGGTCGGAAATGATGGAAATATTAAAACTACGCCATGGATCTTCATCCAGGCAAGTTTAATTAAGTAAAACTTAACTTAATCAAAGCTGTTTTTTTTATAAATTCCTGCTGCTGCCTATATATACCTTATTTATATTATACAATCTCGCAGAAAACGCGCACACACACACATATATATATATAAGGTTGGTGCAAAATAATGTCGTTTTCTCACATATATTTCTATGTGAGAAAACGACATTATTTTTGCACTAACCTAATATATATATATATATATATATATATATATATATATATATATATATATATATATATATATATATATATATATATATATATATATACTAAGTGCTGTGTGAAAATAAAGAAATATTTTATCAATTAAAATGCAGAAGATTTATTTAGTACTCTAATTAGACTAAATAAAATGCCGTATTCACGTATCGAATTAGAAAATTCTCTAAAGCAACCAAAGAGTTCATTTATAAAGAGCAAGTAAACTTCGGAATACGTCAAGTGACATAAACGTTTTATTAATTAATATTATTTTGTTGTTTTTTTATGCAACTATTATTTATTTTTATGTTTCAATTTAATATTGTTTTGTTAATAACTCATTTAACAAGCTATTACTATCATACAGGGTTCTTGCTTGAATGAAAACGAGACAGGATGCCTCGGGATTTGAACCTCGTGCCTACTTCACTTTCTTTGCCAAACTACTGGCCGTATGAACCTCCTCACGATTATATGATTATGACAAAAATTATCTAAACTCATTTTCCCAGTGATTTTGAAACTTCTACTATCATACAAACTATTATATATTTATCTAACATATGGACGTGACGGGCGATGCTGTTGTTTTACACCTCCAAAAACTTACCAGCATTCGTACTTGACCTAATTCAATGGAAAAAAATCATTTTAAGAAAATTCATTAATTTCATTTTAATCAAATTCCATTTAAAAAAAAAAAATGTTAAACATATTAAACGTTTAAAAACACCCGTTTAATAATATATGACGAATTATTTGTATCGAATGGATATTGTTGGGTTGCAGGAATGGTGTAGCATGTAAGTGTCAACATAACCATAAAATTCAAATAAAATATTCTCTTTGCGGTCTAATGTCAACTTAGGAGAAGCAGATGCTAGTGAAATTCCCAATTTAAAATCAACACAGACAAGAATTATCAAAGAATTTAGTACCATTGGTCGAAACCCTGCAATTATTCACTTAAAGAATTAATGGCAGTTGGTCTAAGTGGAATTGACCAGTGCCATCAAGTAACCCATCACTATGTTGCGTTCTGTAACACAAATGAGTTAATTGTCCCTCGGGGATATTTTCAAGAGTTCGAAAGCTCAAATACGAAATAAGGAATAAATATTATTAATCATAATGAAATTGCCATGATTAATTATTGTGCAAAGTAGTAAAAATGATAAATAGCATGACAAAATATATGCACATAAAATAACAGATTCGTGCACTTATATAATTAAACACAGATGTAATATATACCTTCATTCTATTTATCATATATATATATATATATATATATATATATATATATATATATATATATATATATATATATATATATATATATATTACAACGATTCAATAATACAAATAGTAAATTAGTAAGGTTAATGATATAAAATTGCGAATTCTCTTCGCTAACTAAATTTTAAAGACGCATTAAGCCACTAACAACTCGATGAATGTTATGATCCTTGTTTTTTTGTTTTTTTTAACTGTATTAGGTCCCCTTAAACCTTTGACGGGTTCTCCTGTCATCATCATGAGTTTTGGTAAAATTCAAGTAGCATCTGAGACGAAAATGTATAATGCAAATTGAAATATATATATATATATATATATATATATATATATATATATATATATATATATATTCATGAATTATTCATACATAAAACAAATACAATGGTTAATGATTGAAATGACGAGAAATCCATCTTCGCGAACAATTCAAATAATACACAAAAACCCCGAACCTGTTTCTGAATGAAAAGATCCTGTTTCATAAATTTCTGTTACATTAGGTCTTTTTATTTTACAAGCTTTCGTCTGTTCCTACAGACATCCTCAGGGTATGAAATAAATTGTGTTATTTTTTTTACTGTCAGTAATAAGTGGACAACGAAAACAAGGTTTTAATCCGAAAAATGAGATGAGAAATTTCTGTTGTTTTAGCGAGGGACAGTTAAAATAAAATATCCCCCAACAGATTAAGGGACTTTACAAATTCTTTCTGTCGGCAGAGAGAAGGTTTCCTTAATCCAAAACAGACTGATTCCAAAATCTTCAAATGATTCTTTGAACCAGATTTTATGAATAATTTTAAACCACTCGAGAATCAACCAACATGTACCTTCCAAAATACGACTTGGTAAGATAGAGAAAATGTGTTATCTTCCCCCCATAAATATGGAATCGGCTATTGCTCAACACTTACTTGAGAATATAGCCTCTGCCAAGTCGTATAAAAAAGAATGGTTTAAAATCATTCATTACATTATAATTGAGATTTTATATTGTCAGTGATTTCCATCAAGTCCCTTTGATCTCAGAAAGTGAGTATCTTTCGCAGGATATTTTAATGCCGATCACTACAGATTCGGTACATGTAGCACAAACCTAATCTTTTCCAGGTAACTTTTCACCGTCATTGGAATGGAATCTACTGCGGTAATGATGACGGGGACCATCAAACTATCTCTAGCCGATAAAGGTGACACGCCACTCTGGAAATCAAATATTCTCTATCGATTTCTTAGACTATAATCAAAAGTGGATTAGTGTAACAACGTAACAGGATCCTTATTTGGTAAAATCGTTTTCTTATCATTAACCAGCTAGTAAAACAAGATATTCGAAATTAAATACTGGTAATGCTTTGAAAGTAACCTGGTATCATAATATTAATACCGTAGAAAAATATAGCTTTCATGTGAAGCGTCCGAAGAAATAATGGTGAAGTGACTCTTGAGTTTACATTGTGATTTCTTGTTTTATGTTCAGCAGAGTGGGATAATTTTATCAATCCTGGCCAACTCATCTCCCTGACTGCCCAAATTAGCGTGAGGTCGACTCAACGCTGGAATCGACTTCAGTTGGCTCTTATAGTGTGCACATCTCTTATATTTGCATTGAGTCATATAGATTTTGAGAGTTTAGTTGTTAGTTTTCGTATTTTATTAGTTACAACATTTGATTGTCTGACTGGTATTTAATTATCAAGAACGGGCGAATAAACACACTGAAGCAGCAAATATACGACTACACACAGAGTTGGTGATGGATCACACTACAATATGGAGATTCATTACAAGGCTGCAAAAAGTGCAAAGAAACCCTGATGCATCTTTTGAGAAATTACTTGTAGGTCATACCCTTTCCGCTTCTTTCTTCGCAACGATCTCCAACTGAATATTTGAATGGAATTGCATACAGCTTTCAATAATTTTTTTTTTTAAATAAAAATAAAGCCATGTATTAAAAAGCGTTCCTTAATAAATTATTTGTATTTATTTTTAAAATATCGATGAAATCATTTTATAGTTGCATATCCTTAAGCCGTCCGCGCGCTGAGTAGGCTGGTGATTAGTTGTCTTGGATTTGCCTTATCACGGAGATCAGTTGGCCGGTGCTAATTCGGCGGCGTTGAGTTCGGCGTGATTAGTCGTGCTGCACTCTGTCGTCAGCGTACAGTGACAGGTTGCTTTTCATATAAAATAAAGTTTTCGTTACATGTATAAGTCTTCTTAATATACTGGTAGCTTGCGTTAAAACATCGCATGCTTTAATACGGTTGGAACATATTTTTTATTACTATAATATCCTGAAATAAGCAGTGTCTTCTAAGCCATCTTTATGTTATTAAATACGCTATTTTACGGAATTTTACGTGGCTAAGAAGCAGAGCTTATATTGTATAACCATTTTCCTTCGAATTAATGGCTAATTAAAAATTAAGACAGTAAATATTAAGAGAATTTGGAGGAAGAATATGATGGAAAAATTTCATAGGTATATTTAGAAAACATAACTTTTCAGGATATAAAAATAACAGAGATTTGATAATAAATTTTGGATTGATATAAAATGTCTGTCTATGCTTCTGTGATGAGGTAGTGTAACAATTTACAATAATTACATTGTTCGGACAGTTGTCCTCATCTTTATTGTTATATTCAAAACGTTTCGGCCGTTGTACGCTCCGGACACCTTTAGGTAATATACACGGTCCAGTGGATGAAAGCGTTGGTTGAACTAATGCAGTGACTTGACGCAAATAGTTGTGAGTTCAAGAGGCTGCTATCTGCGTAATTTAGCTCCGTTGCCATAGCAACCAATTCATTTTGATAAGATTTTTATCAGGCCTATAGTATGTAAATGTGTTGTTAATGATAGTAAAGAAGCTATAACTTTTTCGCAACTCACTGACGTGGGTTCAAATCCTCGCAGTATTTAGAAGTGTTCAAGTTGTCGCTAAAATTTTTTTTGTCGAGATTTACAAACTCTACGTTCTGTTCAAGTGAAAGCAATTATACCGTGTACCCTCTTACTTGTTTGCATTTCGCCCCCAAATTTGGTTTTGTATGGTTATTTTAGAGGGTGTGTCGGAAGACTGATGGAAGTCAGATAATTTTCTATATACAGAATTTATCAACATTACTTTAACAAAATATGCGGCCGTGTTCCTCACACAAAAACTTGGACAAATGTTCATATAAAGAGCATGAACATGGATATGCAGGTGAAGACGGGTTTCATCGTCTACACGTTCCCAAGACCAGGATATTTATTGGTGGGGCCCCACAAACAATTGCTTTATGCAGCAGATATTAATAACGCAAAAACACTTCAACGTATCGTTCGGGCCTGCGAAATCATTCGACACAGTGTAGGACTATTTTAAAGCGCCCTCCAGTCAAGAAGTAAACGGAGGACATTTTAAACATTTGCTGTTTTATTGTACAACGATGACCTTTTAGAAATATGTTTATATGGACAATTTACTTCTGTTTTCGAGTTAGGAACCCTTCCCCAGAGTATTTTTGGATTGCGTCTTTGATTGTGCATTTAACAGCGTCAGTCGTAAATTTTAAGCTTAATTATTCAGACATGAAGGCTTTTCGAACATATGCTTATATGAATTTTTGTCATTGGTTTGGAGTAAGAGACCCTACCCCAACGTTTGTAAATTTATTTTGATACAACCTGTATATGTAATTAAAATCTGGCAAAATATACGTTAGATGACCCGGAATAAAAGAAAGCTTTACTGATAGAACAAGGCTGTTAGATGCGCAATGGAAAACTACAATTAATGAATTAATTAGAGAAATGTATCGTGTTGTTAATATTTTATTTTTCATATTGTTTATATGCATTTTTTAATTTCGTTCTCTTTGTTTATTTTATTCGTCGTTTTGGCTTCATATTTAATTACACTTTTAGATAATTATTCTTGTATCATCGAATAACGACGTTATCGTTGCATTAGATTTACTGTTTTTTAAAAATTTATATCAATTTTGCATCAGTCGAAAATATTTTAATAATTTTCTTAAAGCTAATTGAATTCTTTACGTTAAAATACTGACGTGCTGTTTTGTGACATTTAAGATTGCATCTCAAAGACGAAGAAAAATCATCAATGAAAATTTTAAAAATAATATTTATTACTCATTTTTATCAACAAGTGACAAAGTGCAATACTTGTGTTTCTCAGAGAAAAAATACCTTCATTTCAGCTAAGAAGCCACACTGAATACACGTGAAGAACATAAATTAATAACGTGAAATAAAGCCGCCAGTCTATGACTATCGTTTTAAGTAAAAGATGCTTCAAAAATCACAACCTGATATAAAATCCATAATCAAAAGACCAGCTATATATTTTTGGTTTTGCCTGAATTTTAATGTTTAAATATAGTTTAAACAACAGTAAATCAGTATAGTAATATATTATCGAGAAACATGGACTAAAAGATATTTAAAAAAAAGACGAACATTGCTATGAGCTAAAAAGGACAGAGAGTTGCGGTATACCATTATCGACACTTTTATGAAGGAACACGGCAGGTAGAAGATAAAGAGTTCAATATATGTTATTTAACAAGGCGGGAAACATAAGGCGCAAACTACAAATTGAAATCAAACAACGACAGGCGTTTAACTTTTTTGAAAAATATCAGAAATCCCCAAATCTATTGAAATATTTAAAGTTGCATTCCAAGACATAACAGATGTATTAAGATATAGGATAATGTCGAACGAGAAAAATAAACGGTGTATTTAACAGCAAGTTATATAATCTGATCTCTATGGTAGCGAATAATTTCCTCACTGAGAAAAGACAAGACAAAAGTTGATATAATCATGCCTGTCTTATATGAACAAATAAGGATATTCTTAATTTTGGGGGAAATAAAAAATGTAGTTTAAATCAAAGTGAGACAATTGAAAGTGCTGAGATACATAATGAGGAAAAATGATTTGGAGAATTTGGCACTCAAATGATATATTGAATATGAAAAGAGTAGAAAACATCGAGTTACCTAAGAAGATCGTTTGCATAAATGCACGACAGAAAAGGAACGGGGGTAGACATTGTAGAAACGATAGTTAGACAAATAATAGGAAGGTGTAGAGAGCCTTGACCGGTGACTTAATGTAGGACATGGCACAAAAGAAACCTATCCAAAATTCAGAACATTTAGGAAATGTGTAACACAAAGAACATTTCAATCAATCTATCTATCTATCTGTCTATCTGTCTATTCATCTCTATCGTTCTATCTCAGTCTATTGATATCTATCTATCTATCTATCTATCTATCTATCTATCTATCTATCTATCTATCTATGTCTATTCATCTCTATCGTTCTATCTCAGACTATTGATATCTATCTATCTCAGACTATTGATATCTATCTATCTATCTATCTATCTATCTATCTATCCCAGTGTCTTCATATCTATCTATCTACCCATCCCTCATTCTCTCTCTCTTTTAATAAGTTAGTGAGTGAGTGTGTGTGTGTGTGCGTGAATGAGAGTGAGAGACAGAAACAGAGGGAGAGAAAGAGAGTTCATTGAAAAGTTCCTTCCTAATTTTTATTGTGAATATAAAATGATAGACACATATCTGTGTTGTTTGTCTTGATGCCGATTTATGGCGTGTTCTCCATTGAAACTTTGCATCGTTCACTTGCGACTTATACTATGTTGCATGCTAACGTTTTACCGATTAATGAATCTATAAAAGATCGAAGATGAAATTTGCATGTTGGTCATTATGCTCTATGAATTTCGGTAAGAAGAGTCGGAACTGCTAAAAGAAATATTCAAAAGGTTTATTTGGATCATGCTCCAGCACTTCAGACGGGAACTGTGTCGTTTGGCAGTTTTATTCAGGGTGATTTTAATCTAAACGATGTAACACGCTCCAGGAGAGCTTCGAAGATAAAGGCATACGATTTACTTGCCACTGTCAGAGAATAAACAGAAGATCTTGAGAGAATAAATTGTTATATTTTAAAAATAATTATCTCAACTGCTTTTTAACGATATTTGGTCTTAAGAAAAAAAAAAGGAATTTAAACAATAGAAACGGTTTCATTTTCCAATACAACACAAGACTTCATGTCGCAAAACAAACCGATCTTAAAGAGTTGAAATGGGAACACATATAGAACCATCGTATTCACCTGACTTGATTCCTTTATTTGGTTCGAACTCTGCAGAACAATTTAAATGTACAATTACACAAAAACTACTTCAGAAGCTTCTACCAATAAAAAAAAAATACGAAAATAACAAAAGCATGCTTGAAGAATGATAAGCGACAGTTGGTAAAAATAATGGACAATATGCACTTGGCTGATAAACGTGTAATTTTCTATTCCGAAACAAACTTCTGCAATTATCTAACCTCTCTTTTTTTAATTTCTCTCTCTCTCTCTCTCTCTCTCTCTCTCTCTCTCACACACACACACACACACACACACACATATATATATATATATATATATATATATATATATATGTATATATATGTATGTATGCATGTATGTATAACTGAAGCAAAACACTTAAAGATATATTACTGTTATAATTTATTTCATGAATATTTTCATAATTATCACTTCAGAACGGAAATTCTTAATAAATGCAAACAATTCATTGCTGTTATTTCCAGATTCATACTTAACCGGGCGTTACCAACTGTTAGCGTCCTAACTATGGCCAAATTGTTAACACCAAATATTGGTCTAGAACACTATCACAGTAAAAAGAAACTACTAATCATTTTCATAGTAATAAAAATTGCCAGCAATACATTTCTGTAAGGAAAAAATACTAGCAATATATCTATTGTAAAATATATAAGTAATGCTCACAAGAAAATTAAATTTTGGCATTAAATGACCCATACAGAATTTCTATGGCGTAAAACAAACCAAACCAGAAAAATAGTTGATTAATGCAAAATTTATATAAGTATTAAATTCCCTTACATATATAGTTAATTCTTCATAAAGGGGATAACGGAAAAAGTAGACTGGTATCTTCAGCTTTAGTTGGCAACTCTGAATTCAAAAACAGTACGCAGCTAAAGAAATGATCGTGATGTTCGCAATGAATTTGCCATCCTGACTGCAATCAGTCTTAATTATAATATGAACAATATTGAAAAGTATACAACTTAAATATTCCACTCTATAACGAATTCAAACTTGAAACATAAGCAACAATTCAGATAAATTCATTTAAAAATTCGGATTACACTATGTGTGCTCTTATTTGCCACAATTGTAGTCACGTGATCGAAATTTAGAATTGATCGCGCTAGTTTTCTTGCTTCTATAAACATGGCCGCTCTGGTAGCAGTGTGTATCACGGAGGATCAAAGAGCATTGCTCCATTTTATGTGTTTGGCAGGATTTTCAGGGGCCAAAATTCATCCGGCGCTTTAAACACTATACGGCGACAGTGCACTAGCGAGTAGAAGTAAATAAGACTAGATCGAGAAGTTTTAAAATGGTCTGAAAAGTGTGGAATACAAAGAAGGTGGAGGATGCCCGTCAGCCTCCACCACTGATGAGATTATTCATCAAGTTCGAGATTTAGTAAATGGCGAACCGATGAGTTAACATCAAGGGGCTTGCATGTTCTCTTCACTGTTCGATTTTCTTTCTTTGTAACAGCGGCAAGAAAACTGGCGCGAACAACCTCAAACTTCGATCACGTGACTACAAAATTACCAACGATAAACATGCATGTGCGGAAGGAAGCATGATAAATCCATACCATTGACTTGCCCGCTAAAATCCCCCTTTGGCCAAGACTGTCAAATCCGAGGCGCCTGCAGTGGGCCTAACTAGGAAGCCGGCCGTTGGGGAAAATCCCTCCGTTGGGTCTTTACCAACATTACCCAAAAAACCAACACCTTCCACAAGTGTGGATAAGGAGAAGGAAAAGGAATAATGGCGTGTCGTCGGTAGGGGCAAAGGGAAGATCCGGAAAGCTTGGGCCTCTGTCCCATCATGACCCCGGGGATAAAAACACCTACAGCCCCATTCCCTCTCCCAGCTCTGAGGGCGACTCATCGGCGTCGTATGAAGAAGATGACACAACCACCCAAAAAATTAATGAGCCGAGCTGGCAAAAACATTTAGGCATTAAAAAGCTCAAGGAAAAACTGGACGGAAAGCGGTCGAAAAATCAAAAATCGCTGGGGGCACAGGGCCCCTTATTCTCTCCCCCGTCTTCCCCTTCTTCAACCATAGAAGCTTTCTCTAAACCACCTCCACCCAAATCATTGACAAACTCACCGACTAAATCTTATCTATCAAGAAAATCTACTCCTGTTAGGAACCCTTTTGGCATGACACCCTCTAACACGCCCATAGACACACCTATTGCAACACCTTCTCAATCTCCACAAAAGAAAAGAAACAGAAGCCCAGATTTACAGGCAGCAATACACAAGAAAAAACAAAAGATTAAGCCACCATATCTCCCAGGGGAAGACGTCTGCCGCGTATCCCGGGTACAGGCGGAGAGGGTTTTCGATCAGACGCGAAACCCCAATGGCTTAAAAGTTTTATGGAATTTTCAAAAAATCAACGGAATGGACGTTAAGGTGCCCAACAATTTCCCATCAGCAAAAAGGGTACTGACCGTCATAAGAACTGGCTGGGGTACGCGGGAGATTTGGGGCATGATAAAGGAGGCCAAGTCGTCTCTAAAATTGGTGCTCCCAGCTGCCTACCTTACCGACCCAGAAATGGACGAAACAAACCAAGAGTTGAAAGGGAGGGTTCCCGTTTTTGTTCACCCATCCCTTTGTAGGGCTCTTAAATTAACGTATTCTTCGGACATCGCCGGCTTGTCTCAAGATGATACCGTCGAAATTGAGATGGCGTCCGGATCTATGGGACGAGCTGTCGGTGTCCTCACCCCAGCCATGTTCTATCCTGAAGGACAACCCTAATCGATTTGACAATGTCTCTCTGGTTAGCAAGTGTGAATGCCCGAGGCCTGAGGACCAAGTCTCGTGGGGTGAGGCTAGCCCGCGACCTTCAGCGCTTACGGTTAATATATGCTGTGTGCAAGAGACCCGTTTTTCTTCTCGCGATTATAAAGGCATTCTGTCTAAGAGATTTACTCTTTATTCAGCATGTTTTGATGGACGCTCGAGGGGATTCTCTTGGCTGGTGAGCAAGTCTTTGAAGGCTGCGTGTGTTCTTGTTTTCCCAGATCCGGCGGCCAGACTTTGCGTGCTGGATGTTACCATAAAGGATAAGGCTTTGCGTCTCATTGGGTTTATTGGGCCCAATAGCCAGACTGAGCGGCCTGCTTTGTTTCGGCAGATCGGAACGTTTATGACGACATCACGTCGGGTAGTTTTAGCGAGCGATTGGAAACCTTGACCCCGACATAGATCGTATAGGGTTTAATTCATATTCGGGTACTAACATCTGGGGCGTAAAACCATTTCGCGACTTTGTCAACGGGTTCGATTTAGTCGACAAATACCGGAATGAGCACCCTCAGTGGGTATTTTGGACTTGGACTAATAGTGGCAGCTCGGCTGTAGGTGTGCGTGCTAGCTACCTCAACCGAGTTTTAGTTAGGAGAGTCGATGTAGGGCTCTTAGTGTGTCCAAGCTTCCATTATATATTTTATTCGGATCATAGGCTTGTCCAGGTCCGTGTAAACTTAGATATGCCTAAGGTTAGGATTGCTGGTTACTGAAATTCAACTGCTCATTATTTGGCGAGCAGGAATTGCGGGACCAGCTGCTAATAATGTTTCAAAGGGAACTGACGGGGACTGTGGTAGGAAATAACCTAGTGGGACAAGTTAAAATCTAAAATTCGAAAGTTTGCTGCCCATTTTAGACGTTGACTCAATCTAGGTAGATTAGCGACGCAAACAGCTTTAGAGCAAAAAGAGGATCGAGCAGTTAAATCCCATGATAGTCGGGAAGTAGCCTTAGCTAAGGCAGAGATGGCCTCCTTGCTAATCAAGAAGGATCAAGCTCTGTTAGCTAGGTCTAGGTTAAAAAGAATGTCCTCTGAGGCGACGAACATTGCCCAAGAATTGCGTGCAGAGGAGAGTAGGAATGCATCACGGCGGCATATCGCATGCGTCACATTGCCGGATAAGCGGACCGTCACTACAAACTCGGGCATATGTGAGGCTTTTCGGGATCATTTTCGGGATCATTTTACCAGGGAGACCGGTCTGAGCTTTTCTCAGTTCGCCGCCTATTAAGCCGACTTTTCCTGCCTTGAGGCAGCTGAAGCGGCTAGGTGCGAGGGTCCCATCACAGACGGAAATCTGGGAAGCGTTGAAACATGTTGGCCTGGATAAATTTCCGGGATTAGATGGTCTTCCCTACGAAGTCTACTTGAGGCAGTCGCCCGTTTTTGTGCCTTTGCTCGAACTGATTTTCAACAACTGGATGAAGCAGGTGTCTATACCTCAACGCTTTACCAGGGATGTGATCAAGTGGCTGCGTAAGGACAAAAACGGTAGGGATGGAATAGGTAATTTTCGCCCTTTAACTATGCTAAATACAGAGTTAAATATTTTGGTAAAGATCTTAGATAACCGTTTGCAGCTTGTCCTGTCTCGTCTGATTGGCTCCGAACAGTCTTGTGTAGGGCAGGACTATTCAGGACAACCGTCATATTGTCCGCTTGATCATAGAGAAAGTCGACATCGAAGCCGCGCTGATCAATTTGGATCAGTCCAAGGCTTTTGATACGGTTGACCATCGATTCCTGGAGATTGTTCTTTCGACTGCCGGTTTCGGGCCGTGCTTTCGCTCCTGGATTCGTCTTCTGTATGCGACTCCCAGTGTGCTGGTGGAAGTGAACGGGGTAAGATCGGAACCTTTCGTATTGTCTCGATCTATTCGTCAGGGTTGTCTGCTTTCGCCCATGCTTTACGTTCTTGCGTTGGAACATTTCCTTCGCAAGTTAAAGGCGAATCCGGTCCTGCGCGGAATTTCCCTACCTGGTGCTACCACCTCGGTCAAGGTATTTTGCCTATGCTGATGACATTTCGGTTCTTGTGTCGAGCAGAGCTGAGATTAACAAAGTCAGCAAAGCAATCAGTGGCTATGAGATGATGACAGGGACCAAGATCAACCGCGATGTCTGTTGGGTGCGTGGAAGGGAGTTTCTCTTCCAGGACCTTTCCACTGGACGGATGGACCGGTCATACTCGGCGTCTGGTTCGGTCCAGATATCTAATTGGGAATGAATTGGTCGGAGGTATAAGGGAAGGATGAGATTACAAATAATTTGTGGTCTTGGAGGAATCTTTCCTTAAAGGGGAGGCCGGGGATATGTGTTTCACATATCTACCCGATTCTCCTTTACCGACTCTCTGTACTTCCACTTCCGTCTGACACTTTGCTGGCGTTAGTGAAGCTCTTGTTCTCTTTCTTGTGGGGAGGCAAGGCTACCAGAGTCTCTCGGGAGATCTACTCCCTTCATCCATCTGAAGGCTGTCTAGGCATGACTAGCATTGAGATCCGTCTCTATATGCTTCGCACCGGGTTCCTAGATCGTTTGTGTCGCGAATCGGTTGAGGAGGGCGCCTTCTTGAAGGAAGACACCTATAGAAATTTTCCATCCTTGTGGAGAAGGAGGCCCGCCGTTTACCCCGAGCCGAGTGCTCCTTCTATCGTGAATGTCGTCTTGTTCTGAAACGCCTCTTACGGGCGTCGGATGGCCTCTAAAACGTCCAGGCGTTGTCTCGAAGGGCATTATATCAAGTGTTAGTTAGTAGGGCCGTTCATGGTGATCTGATTGACGATCTCGGTCTTACGAGGCAGGAGCCTCGCTCGATCTGGCCTTGGGCTCCCGGGTTGAAATGTCTCAATAACGATGAGTCATGGTGATGCGTGGGGCCCTATGGGTCGCAAAAAAGCTTTGCGCAGCGGGCTTGGAGAAATATCCAAACTGCCGACGTTGTACTTCTTTCATTGCAAGTTGCTAGCTCCGTTGTGTAAGGCCTCATGGTTCGCATGTTGCACGGAAAGTTCTTTGTCCTTGAGGCCTCTTCTGTTTGTAGCAATGTGGCATCGCCGTTGACGAAGGCTGAACTTCGTGTGTTCCTCTGTTTGCTAGGAGTTATGAGAGTCGTGATTTGGTCGACACCTCAGAATGGATTCTATGGAGGTGAGAAATTCACCTCTTCCCAACTGATCTTGTACTTAAGGCATCTGCTTAAAGTCAAGATTAGGACGGAAAGGTGGCGACTCTCTTCATCAGTATTCGGCAAAAGGTAGGTAAATCTTGCGCGAATGTGTAGAGTGAAAGAGGCGGACCTGGAGTGGCACTTGGATCTCGGTTAGGTGCAGGATTTTGTCCTATCGGGGTTGAACAGAGGCAAGACGCCCCGATATTTAGGCTAGTTTAAGTTTTTTAGTTTGAATCTTTAGTTCTCTTATTCTGATTAACTTAGCTAGGGTATGCATGCTCATTGGCCCCTTTTTATTTCTGTCCCTATTTTACGTTGGTTTAATTCCCCATCCCCTCCCTCGTTAGGTGGTCAGTGATATCAGTTCTCTGCTTGTTGCGGGAGGACTTTCGTTTCGTGTGTGTGTTTTCGTATTTGTTATTGTGTCTAAATGAATGCGTGTTTGTGGGCGTGTTTGTGGGCGTGTTTGTTTTTTATAATGTTATAATCCCGCAATTATTTCCTCCAGTTAACTGATGTTTCTGCCACATTTAGGGATTGTGTTTGTTTTTTTTTATTATTATCCCTATTTTGTTTTGTTTTATGTAAATAGTATTAAATCATATTGTAAATAATCATTGGGGTTTTAAAATTGTTGTTATTTCCCCTCCCCCCACAGACTTTGAAATGTACATATGGGGACTAGTTAGGATTTCATAGAGAATTTGAGGTATTATGGTGAACGCAGTATGAAAGGTAGGAGTGAATGTGTTGTTTTGGTGATAGGAATAGTGTTGGTATGTTTGGGTCCGTGTCTGTGAATAGTGAAGTTTAGAATTTAGACAGAAGATGACCGTCCTACGCGAACCCCCTTTTTGGCCTTGTGACACATTTTGTACTAACGTACAAATAAATAATTATATGCTCTAGTATGAGAGTTATAATTGCTAGGCATTGTTGAAAATACTTTTGCTTTGGCAGAGGATAAATTGTTCCTGTGTTTCGAAGGCCGTCCTTCACCATGTTTATGAATTTATTCTGTCGTTTGGGGGATTTTTGTAAAGTTTTAAAATTGTTCTCTGTTCTTTCTTCTTTACACTGTAACAGCAGCAAGAAAACTGGAGCGAACGAGCTCAAATGACGATCACGTGACTAGACTAGGACCAACTATAAGCATACAGTATGACAAGCCTCAAGGTATTTTACGTCGAATGTGCGGATAATGTTTGAATTTTGCCTCGTACATAATATATTTCAGGCCGGATATTTATGTCTGACATAGTCTATGATTGCTCAATTGGATGTTGACCTTGTGACATTGAGCTCAGAGTGATGGAGTGAATCCTTATGCCATCGAAAATATCAGAAACGTACAAAACTGTCAAATTTCCTTCCTTAATAATTGTACGTTTTTTTTCTGTAAGATTTGCTAGGCTTTTTTCATCGATTTATTTTTCTGTGTTTTGGCTTCCGCAACATAGATACACACAAATATACAATATATATATATATATATATATATATATATATATATATATATATATATATATATATATATATGTATGTATAGCTATTGGCGTGGATACATTAAATAATTAAATATTGGCAACCGTATATACGTGCGTTAGTTTGCATACACAGGTAAGCGAATAAATATTTACTCAATTTAATTGAAGGAGTAAATAAAGATTGCTGAATGTGGTTAGATCTAGCGAAGAGGTATATGTTAATAATATACATATGCATATACCTACGTCCGAACATGTATATTTATTAACGCACACACAACACACACACACACACACACACACACACACATATATATATATATATATATATATATATATATATATATATATATATATATATATATAATGGACTCTCCCGTCGGTTGTGACGTATGAGGATCTGAAAGCTTATTGATTCAGTTATTAAAGTGTGTGTGATAATCGTAAGTGGCATTTAAGACCTACTAGTGATTTACAAAGGAGGCCACATATGGAGCAACTGTGAGAATTTTGAGATGAGATCACTGTTAGATTGGTTGACCTTTTAGATCTTGCTCTCTCTTCTTGAAGATGATTCAGACAAGCAGATAGAAAATTGCTGAGTCCACTAAAACACGTTGATCTCCATTCTAAGCGCTCAAGGGTGTTATGTGATATATTGACTGCTGACAAGTTGCTTTTCAGCTTGTCTTTGTAACTTAGCCATGGACGTCATAGATTCCTGTAGCAATGATCTAACTGGCTGTACATCAGGATCTTGAGTATCCTGTCATCAGACATTCTCAAGACATGACCAGTGTAGCGTAACTAAGACTGTATTATAAAAGTCTCGATTTCTCCAATATTACACCTGTTAATCAGGTCTACGTTAGATGTCCTATCTTGAAGCTTAACTACACAGATTACACGCAGACAGCTTTTATGGAAAACATCTAGCTGGCGTATATGGTTCCTGTATGGAGTCCACGAACCTGAGCCATACAAAAAGATGGCAAGTACAGCAGCTCTGTAAACCCGAATTTTCCTATCCAGTCGAATACCTCGATCATTCCACAAGCAATGGCGAAGTTTACCGAAAGCACTGGTAGAAATCCGATGCATGATCCTATCATCTAAAGTTCCACTGTAATTGACTTTGCTACCAAGATAGGTGAAAGACTTTACATAGTTCAAAGGTTTGCCTTCTACTCTCAATGGTCTCTGGAAATTTGTTTCACACCACGCAATTGTTTCGGAGTAGAAAATGGTTGGTGCACAACTTCATTTTTCTTTATGCTAAGTGTAAGACCAAATGCTTTACATAGAGAAGAGAAACGATTTATTAGATGTTGGGCCTCCTCAAAGGATGTCGCTACAAGAGCCGCATCATCAGCAAACAACAAATCACGAATAATACGCGTACGAAGGTGGGTCTTGGCTTTGAAGCGCTGATGATTGAAGAGACCACCAGTTGTTCGAAACTGAAACTTGACGCCACTCTCTGTGCCCTCAAATGCATATTTCAGCATCACCGAGAAGAAAAAGGCAAAAAGGGCAAAAAGGGCAGGGGCCATGACACAACCTTGCTTGGGACATTAAAGGATTCCGACATCATACCATCAGATACGATATTTGCTTTCATTCCATCTTGAAAGGAGATGATGACCTTTAGCATGTTTTCAGGGATTACGAATTTCCTCAAGACTTGCCAAAGAGCCTTTAAATTCACAGTGTCAAAGGCCTTCGTCAAGTCCACAAACACCACGTATAACTCCTGGTTTTTCTCGCGAACCTTCTCTGCAAATTGACAAAGAGAAATTATCATGTCCATGGTGTCCTACCCGACCGAAAACCACACTGCGATTCTGTTTAGAATCAGTCTCGCTAGGATTTTGCTAGCAATTGAAAATAGTGATATCCAGCGATGATTATCACATACACACCTGGAACCCTTGTTTTTGTAAAGGTGTTTGATAGAGGCGTCTTTATAATCCTGCCTTGCATATCTCCACAAAAGGAGATATAACTTTTTACCAACCTTTGGCCACCATGCTTATACACTTCGGGTGGAATAGGATCCTCACAACTAGGTGATTTTCCAGATATGATTTGCTTGATGGAGTCAATTACCTCTTCATAAGTAGGTTCAAAAGACAACTGCGGAATTTCATGATTTCATGATATATATATATATATATATATATATATATATATATATATATATATATGAATCCAATCTCTCTACTATATATATATATATATATATATAGATAGATAGATAGATAGATAGTTAGTTTATGGAAAAATATTTAATCCGTATGGGTAGACCCAAGGAGGACAAAGCCCAGAGAACTCAATGTAAATCCAGAGCAAATAATTTATATAAAAACAGTCTACTTTAAGGTTCCATTTAATAAATTATTTCACCACAGCCCTTTTAAAGGATTGCGGATCATCAAACTTTGCTTCCAAAGGTGGAAACAAAAAATGAAAAGAAATTTACACATTTTTGACGGGCCGTATTAGGCATATGTATATGAACAAAGTGAGGAAGTGGGGGGGAGAGAAAAGACATGAGTGAGTCAGATGTAATTTAATATTTCTTTTCTTTCATACTTAAAACTACTTGAGAAGGTCCAGACATTGACACATGTGTGTAAATGTAAATCTTTGTGGGTTATTTAAAGCCGGAACATATTTGGAATTATAGCAGATAGGAGAGAGGTTGCATTCATATATTTCCCAATTGTATTTTCAAATGAATTCAATGTACTCAACTGGAATTTGAAATCACCTCCCCCATTTTTAATTCCGAGACTTTAGTTTCGGCGCCTTGCAAAAAATACTCATCTATTGGAATATTCAGATCAAGCAATAAGTAGAATATTTTACAAATTATCAGTACTTTTTTTATACAATCAGTTCGACTGGACGCTTAAATACAATGAAGTTCAATTTATGCAGAAGAAAACGTTACTAATTGGTCTAGTTGAACTTCATCCATTGACACAATGCTCCTATATATATATATATATATATTGAAAACGTATTTGTCGATGGAAATTGTTTATCATGTCTAGCCTGACTTATCACCGGCTATCTATGTTGTATGTCTCGCTAGATACAACAAGATAAATCAATCTTTGATTCACATTATCTACAATATGTTCCTCAATACGCTATCTGTTGTCTCCGTCTTTGAGGAGAGCGTCAGTTCACATATTGTATCGATAAGACTTCGCTCAACATCAGAATCTGATTACCCATGCATGAATAAAAGCAGTTATCAAATGATCACAAATGATCGTGTGTTCTTCATATGTTTCGCGAATACAGAGTACAATGTGTAAATTTTCGCCAGTTTACATTTTTTCGCCCATGGACTTTTTTTGTTTTTAATTTTGTCGAATGAACAGTAAATTAGGATCAGTTGAGTACCGTCTATTAGAAA
The DNA here is from genome assembly GCA_963932145.1 of Acanthosepion lycidas. Classification (NCBI taxonomy): domain Eukaryota; kingdom Metazoa; phylum Mollusca; class Cephalopoda; order Sepiida; family Sepiidae; genus Acanthosepion; species Acanthosepion lycidas. The sequence goes on from OZ010605.1 coordinate 78,650,703, forward strand.
AAGAGCACCCTGACGACAATTCCTTCCACTAAAAATTTGAAACAGCATGCTGTACTGCTTATTATTTGCACCGGAAGCTCCAATACGAACATTTCAGAACAACCGATGGCTTGCTGTGTCCAAAGAGATTACAGAGAGTGAAGAAAATCATCTATTCTGTCATCATCATTTTGTTTAGACAGATCACTAATAATGACAACATTACGTCTCCAATGATCTTCCCACAGAGACTTAGACTCAACACGGAGGCCTACATCATGTGCAATGAAGAGGTCGTGCTGGCCTGGATGAGAGGTTGCTTGCTGGAAGATCCTATGTCTGGTAACAGACCTCTGCACCATGCCCCACAAGCAGGAGAATCCAGACAGTCAATTTATGCGACTACATAATCCCTTACATCTAGTCCCCTAATTCTTCACACTGCGAAATCTCGTGATTATCCTGTGTGGAGCGCAGTTGACCGAGAGACTACAAACACCTCTTTGTAACACAAAAGATGAACTGAAGGCAAGAATTACGCCAGCATTCACCAAGGAAAGCAAGGAAACTGTCCAGAAGAGATGAAAAAGGTTCCGAAGACGACTGGAACCCATATTTGAAGACGAAGTCGATTTTATTGAATGAATTTACTCTTTAGTTTTTCAAAATATTTTTGTGTAATTTTGCTAAATATATCTGTTAAAATGTAATGACAGTGTTATTTACATTTTTGTGTAATCTAGACGACCATTTATCCACGAACCCTATTATACTTCTGACTATAATCACATGATATTCATCAATTTTAATGAAAAAAATTTTCTTGCATATAAAACATCAAACCGAAGTAATTCTCTCCTTGATTTCAGAAAGCCAATTATATTTAGAAAATTACTGACTTTGATGTTTTCATAAAATGACGAATTTCTTTACGAAACGTTTGCAGCAATAAAGTTAAATGTTTTTCTTTATAAAGTATATATATATATATATATATATATATATATATATATATATATATATATATATATATATATATTATAAAAATAGGGCAATTAATTTTAATGAAGTAATGGCAATTCTTCGGGTACTTTTGAATGTAGCTACATTCGTTCTCAAAGATTGTTATTTGTATATTTACGTAACTGATTTTTTTCTCATTTTATTTAGGTGTCCTAACGTTTGATGGAACCAAGTTCAAGCCTTTTAAAGTGACGTCATATAAACGATCAAACTGAATTTTTGTGAAAAAAAAAAACACTTCAATATACGGTCCCATATGGAGAAAGGTACTTTATTTAATGTCATCTGCTTCTCTTATATTACAACAGCCTCCACACATTTGTGTCTTTCTTTGTACTGTCACGTATCTAAAATATTGGAGTTATCTACTTTTTTGTATATTTTATATTGTGCACAGTGCAAAAAAAATCTACAGATTCTCGGAGCTGTTGTAATCAGAGAGAAACATTAAATAATTTATCTTTTCCATAGGAAACTGTATATTTACGTGTGTTGAAAAACACAAACATTTACGTTTGGCCGGAATTTAAAAAAATGCGTAAATATAAACTGAAAAAATAATTGATAACGAATGTCGCATCGTTTGAAAGAACTCGGGGAAAATAATATAAAGTAAACATATATAAAAACATTGGCAAATTTACAGGTGACACAAAAAAATTATTTGGAAATTTGAAAAAAAAACTTTATAAAAAAAATGATATAGAAAACTTGTCTATATTATTTAACGAAACATGTTTTAAAAATACCGAAAATATAACATGTTTATTTCCTATCAAAATAAGTTTACTAAACAAATTTACCAAGCAACATTATTATACTTATTTTTGTATTTTTTAGATTTTACTCTTTACGCTTTATCTAGTTATTGTTCTTATTTTTATTTTTATGATTAATAATATTACTACTATGAGTAGTAGTATATAATCTGATTATTAATATTAAATTATTATTAAATACTAGCAGTAGAGCCCGGCGTTGTCCGGGGATATAACAGTAAGGGATAGATCAAGTATCGACCATCATAAAGACTGAAAAATAAAATTGACAAAGATTATTGTTTAAGGTTGACGGACACGCATGTCGTAATTAGTTTTATTTTATTTTTTTTATTTTTTTTACGAATTGGTCAAACCCAAACTCAAACAAAAACATTGTTTTCAATCGTTATAAGTCTAACGATTGAATAGAATTTCATTATAAACAATTGTCTTGTAAATGGAATTTTTAAAGCATTCTGAATGTAAAAATATAGAAAAAAGTGTGCAAGACAATGAGAAACACTACCTGCCAAAAATAAAAGTTAAGTTTTGTTGAAATAGTTTAAAAAATGAATGAAATCCGATCCCATATATAAACACACACACACACACAATCTACGTTTTATAATAAGTAAGATTTAATTTTTAATTAATATTAAATATATATTTTTCTTTACTATATATGAACATTAATTTTAATGTTTAATATTTAAAGTTTAATGTTAAAATTTAAACTAATTTTTAACCTTTATTATAGTTGTTATTAACATTATTATTATTTTTTAGAAGATTTTTTTTTAAATAATCAATAGTATATTGTGTTATATTAATTACAATTGTATTCATAATCTTAATATTATTAATATATCTTATTTTAATCATTCTTATTTGCTGGTAATCTTTATTACTTTCTGTATTAACTATAAATTATATTGATGTATTTTTGAAGTGACACCGTGATATGCCAATATATGTTAACTCACTCTTCTTTCTTTCACCCTTCCCCTGTTTAAATATTTGGTTGGTGCAAAAATAATGTCGTTTTTGACGATTTCTTTGATTATCGTTCACCCTTTTATCCAACTTTTTTGACTTCCCTATTTGCTTTAAATGGCGAACGACTGTTGAGTGGTCGATCTCGAGTTCAACAGCAACTTCTCGTGTGGTTTTGCGAGGATCGGCTTCAATTAAGGCTTTCAAATGTTCGTTATCAACCGCAGTCGACCGGCAGCGACCGTCTTCATATTCGAGGCTCTCGTCATCATTGCGAAATTTCTTGAGCCACCGTTGTGCCACACGTTCGTTAGTGGTTCCTAAGCCAAACGCATCATTGATATCACGAGCTGTCTCGGCAGCTTTTCGGCCTAGTTTGAACTGGAACAAGAAAATCCTGCGCATTTGAATTTTGTCCATGTTGTCGAAAAGCCTGCAAAAAATGAATGAAGAGATTGAGAACGGTAACGAATAACACGATTCGATAAAGCGAAAAACGCGCTTCAAAATGATATATAACATGGCTATATATATCAATGAATTAGTTCAGAAATCATATATATAAAATTAACATATGTGAGAAAACGACATTATTTTTTCACCGACTTAATATTTCTTTCTTCTCCCTCTTTCCCCCCTCCGCGGCTTTACAATTTGTCTTTTTCTTCTTTCCTCTTCCTGTCTGGAAACTATTTAAGCTGTCAAATTGTCTGGCCTCTTAACTGAGTACAATTGAACCTATATAAATTGTTAAAGATGATTTAAAAACAATATTATCACTACTTCCGTTTCCAAATTAGAAGATTCTATGTCCTCCAACTCCTACCACCTCTGTCACCTTATTTCAATCTTAAACTATCCCCCCAAAAAGTTGAATTGAAATGAAATAATCTAAATTATTTTGTAACTAGAGATTTGACATGAAGAACCAGAAAAAAGTATATTTTCTGGGGAAATAAATTATAGTCATGAAACCATCAGGTTGTCTCCTTCATAATTATTTAATTAATTGCTCTGGTGTTACATTGAGCTCTCTGGATTACATCCTGTTTGTAATTAACCACACGGATTACCAAACTCTTCATTACCTTACTATATATATATATATATATATATATATATATATATATATATATATATATATATATAGAGAGAGAGAGAGAGAGAGAGAGAGAGAGAGAGAGAGTGAGAGAGAGAGAGAGGGGGAGATAGATAGATAGATAGATAATAAACATAGACGTCAACACTCAGAGGCGATAAGGTCTTTCTTGCTAGACGCAATAAATAAATAAACAAATTAACAAACAAAATATACAATTTAAATAAATAATGAAAAAATAAAAAAGAATTGCCCTCCCTTTCAACATAACAGTTACTATAGACTGTAGCATTTAATTAAAAATTTAGCCGAAAAAATAGCTTTAATTATCTTCCCAGAGCAAGACAAACTATGAAAAAAACGACCTAAACCAACCTCAAAATGGTTTAGTACGTTAAATCTATGAAATAAAAAAATAAAAATAATTAAAATACAAGTTAATTAAATTAAGACAAATAAATAAATAAAGCATTCCCGCCAAAAGTACCGCTGTTATGGACTACTCACAATTTATATATACTGACCTGTATATATAGTCAAGAAAAACCCAACAATCGCGGATTGACGATTGCCTCTAGCATGAAACAGCCTGTCAACTTGGAGTGTTGAGCTCAATGTACAATTTTACATTTACAAACACTCTATCTCTGATATTGAGCACTTTAACTCCCAAATATAGCACATCTTAAAAGTATATATATATATATATATATATATATATATATATATATATATATATATATATTAATATTATTACAGAAAAAAATTCAAAAGTACCTCATGTGGGTAGATAGATCTATTTCAAGCGAAGAAAACTGCGTCAGTCATATTCTACATAAGCGTGTAGACAGAGTTCGTATCGGAATTATAAATTTAACTTTGACACCCGGCGACAAATTGATACAGAATATATCCATTACGATATTTGAGTCAGACGAAATGCCCGAAATGGTGTCTAGGAAAGTGTGCTAGATTTTAGCCTTAAAGGGAAGATATTTTATCAGATTAAACCGGTATATTATACTTATGGCATTAAATTGTGATTATATGAAAAATGAGGAGTTAATTTGAAACTATATCTATCTATTAGGTTGGTGCAAAAATAATGTCGTTTTTGACGTTAAAAATACGCCAGAAAACGACATTATTTTTGCACCAACCTAATATCTATCTATCTCTCGCTATCTATCTATCTATCTATATATATATATATATATATATATATTGAATGTGTAATAAATTTTTGTGTTTCCCAAATATTCCGAAAAGCGCAAGAATTCTATCAACTAAGAGATTGTACGGAATCGTACAGATCCATCATCGCCGACGTCCTGTTGAAGGACATGACACATAATAATAGAATGTGACTGTGCATGTGTCATGGCTTAAATCTGACATCATCTCTGGAAATTAAAGCGATTAAATTCAGACTATAATTCCGACAATTTAACCATAAAAGATGATAAAATCTGCAGTTAGATTTGCGGTCGGACTTGCAATATGTTCGCATAAAATATTCAATGTATATAAATGAGACATTCTAGAAAAAAATTACGTTGTCAAGGAGTAAAAAAAAAAAAAAAAAGTTGTCATGGAGTAAAAATGAGATCTGCACACATATTAATCAAACAAAATATAGAAGAGTGGGTATGTCTACAGATTTAAATTTTTTTCATGAATAATTTGAACGAGTATCTTTATAATTGTTGCTTCATATATTAATCATATAAAGAGCACATTTTAAACTTGCTTAGGGAAAGTAGTTTTGAACTATTTTTTGTAAACAGTTTCCGTTATATATATTGATTCGATCACGGTTTATGGATGCTAAATAAATGGATTTACTGTACTTAATGTTTTTGGATGCATTATTACTATTTTTATCTTTCAATGAATTAATAATACGAACCTCATTCTTTTTTATTGACGTTACAATTTTGATGGTGCATAGAGTTGGTTTTCAAGTAGAGATATTGGTAGAACTCAATTTATAGTATCGATAATTATTGTTTAGGAGAGCTAAGAAAGAAAAATACAAACAGATCTAAAGGATAGGAAAATATGGAGAGACATGATCTTGAATACACACAGCACATAGAATAATTTGTTTCCACGTCTCAATATATTAAATGTATTTCTGAAACACTGTAAAAGTTCGTAAAAGAAATCGAGGTTGCTTGTACAGGATGAGAATAAACATGGGTGTGTTGTCTTCCCAGTTGATCAGCTACTCACACTTTCCCTCACAGGAACCGTTTTTATTTCTTGGTAAAATGGCTTGTGGATACTCACTATTTTTTCAAGACATCTAACGTGTAGGAGTGGTACCATTTACGTAGTAAATGCAAGTTTGCATATTGAACGTACGTTTCTTGAAGCGTGATCTAAAATACATAGTGCTCGCTTTAGTTATATCGAAGCCCTTTTTACAAGGTGTGGTAACGCGGGTGGCTACACAAACAATCAAGTTATGAAAATTCTGGGAGAGTTTTCTCAGGTTTATTATTATTATTATTATTATTATTATTATTATTATTATTATTATTATTATTATTATTCTTTGGTTTCGCGTGTATACTCATTTCTTTCCGGATCTCGACAAGAGACCTATGGTTAGTAATGGCATCATGACATTTTCCATTGAGCAGTTTTGAAAAAAATCGCATATATGTTACATAGATAAAGCCGCTCGCAATTGGTGGCCTGTACTTGTAATTATTATTTTTTTAAGGCATGGTCTACCAGGGATTCCTACAATAAGTCTAATGGAATATTTTCCAATCAATTCCAGGGCTCCAACCTCAACTGGAATTGTTTATGTACTCATGTGCCACATTTTTGAGAATTAGTTTCAAGGTCTTCGTATTTTGATATCTTTTTGATGATCTTCCAATATAAATTACAATCTGACGGGCACATTTTGTATTCGTGGTCTCTAATCACGATATCAGTGCAATTAGCTTTGCTTTTTCTGTTTGTGTGCATTTTAACGCCCTATTAAATTGTTACAGGTCATATCTTTCTAACCGGGTCTAGGTGGCGTTCATACCAGTGTTCTAGAGCTTCGTTTCCGTAAGCGTTGCACATTTTCCAATGCAGATATTAGACCAATTTGCTTTGATTTATGGTATATGCTCATTTCTTTCTGGGTCTTAACGAGAGACATAATTTCAAATATGCATCATGACATTTTTCCACGGAATATTTTAATGAAAATAAAACCCGTAAGATTTTACATAGATAAAGGTCTTGATAAAGCTGTTAGTGCAATCTTTTGTATTTCTTTAAATTTTGGGCTTCCAGGAATCCCTTCAATTTGGCAAACAGAATGTTTCCTTTCAAAGAATGGGCTCCAACTACAAGAATGGGCTCCAACTACAAGTTTTGCATGTCCATACGTGACACAATATTTGAACTTGGATTCCAACGTCTTTGTAACTTGATAGATGTTTTGAATATCTTCAAAGATACATTTTCTGTTTTTATGATCCCTGATCTTGTTGGCTCCGTGATTAGATATAATTATTCTGTCGATGTCTATTTTAAAATCACATAAAACCTGTTACATATTTTATGTTTGTAACCAACAGTTTCCTTTCCATAAAATTTGCAGATGTCCAATGAATATATTAGACCACTCTATCCTATTTGATATTCAGGGAGTGCCAGTACTGTGTAACCTGATAAAAGATTGTCACTTGTTACTGGATATTTATCAAAGAATTTGTATTATGGGCTAACACCAATTTTCAGTATTTGTCGTTGGTATTTTCTAGTTAGCATTCATTGGTCCTGTGCTGCCCGAATGGCCCCCTTGGTTTTCGCTTTTAGCTCTGTACTACGTAACCACTAATAGTGTTGTAAATGAAATAAAATAAACAACAGTAGAACCCGGAATTGGTTTAAGAACAAGTTTAGTACCTTTTGGCACAGGGAAACATAATATAGAATAGAAACTAGGGAGGAGAATATTTCGTCATGAATGAATGTTTTTAACAAAAACTACTGCTTCTAATACTACTGATGTAGGAATATTTTTATTTCTTTCCCCCGGCAGCCGATTTCAAACTTACTGGGAAATATTCTCCCTCACAGCAGATAGGTACGTGGTTTATATACATCAGCTTGTTTTATACGAGCAGAGTATTCCTCGTGAAGAATCAAATCTTTCCGTCGTTTCTGCATTTGGCACGTTGCTTTTTACGGTTTTTGCCGCTGCAGTATTTATATTATAGTTTATTTGCACATCTTTAGTTGCTTTCTCACAGACGTACCATCGCATCCCTCTGTCTTGTTTTACAAATACTTTCATGGTAACTGCTCCGATGAGCTGCTTTCGCTGTTTCCCAGACTTTATGAATTTAAGCGTTCTACTAGGCTGACATCTCGCTGTCACCCCTTCACTGTCGAAACTGTTAAATGTAGCCGACTCTTCTACCCCAGTAGCTTCATGTCTCGAACCTCTCGCCTGTGGAACACCCTCCACTTTTCCTGATTGCCTGATAGCTATAATCTCCAACTATTCAAATGTAATATCAATCGACGTCTCCAGATGCCTTGATATATCTCCTGTCCTTCTCTTCATTCTTTCCTCTATCACACCTATATGCTCCCACTCCAACTCTCTGTAACCCTTTGCCTGATAGTCTCTTCCCGCCTTGCTTGAAAAAAGCAAAAAAAAAAAAAAGAAATTTGTCTTCTTTTATTACTGAATAAGTTTATTTTTTTTATTTCTTGCATGTTTTTGATGCTGATTATCATCAAGTTTTCAGTAGTTTCCAGGTATCTATGAAGATCGATTGTTGGGATTTTGTATCATAGTTCTAGTTGAATTATTCCTCTAACTTCTTGGGGCCTTGACATGTACAGACGAACAATATTCGCATTAGGATGATGCATGAAGCGGCAAATGAGAAGTATTCTCGTTTTGACAAACATTCGCTTAACGACTGCTATGGTCCATTTAAGGATTTTAAAGCTGGCTTTCACCACATGTACAACTAAAGTGCCTATGGCTGATATTCTATTTTGTGAATTCAAGTCGGTATTTAACACCAGACGCACACACATGTAGTATTAATTTCATACATTCTATATTTACTATAACCGAGGAGACATTGTATATTGGGTATGCTGTATTTAATATCCTTCGCTGATACCTAAATATAAATAAGCTTCTTCTGGTTCCAGTTCTCTAATTTCTGGGGCAAAATCGATATCTATTGAATATGTTTCTGCAATTCTCCTTTTCTTGAATGTTGCTTTGTACATTTATTTAATCCGAAATCCGTACCGATGACATCACTGAAAAGCCTTACAGTAGTGAGGATACCATCAACTCAGTGTCGTCTTTGACAAAAAGTTTCATATAATTCATCTACAATATGAGATTAAACACTTTCTTCTTTTACGTTGTTATGTATAGTTGTTAATCTTTAGTTCATGCAAAACGGGGATTAAAGATAGACACACAAGGCGTCTCCTTGAATGATTTCCTTTCGGATATTCAAACAATTAGAAGTGACAGTACCTTTTGTGTGATTGATGTAATGCGTATTTTTCCACATTTTCATGCTATACTTAAGCACATTTACTATAAGTGAGGAGACTTTGTACATTTCATAGACCTTAAGGATTATTATTATTACTATTATTATTACTGAATATATAATGAAATTTTCATATAGATAGAATCCATATAGCCCTATGGGAACGATTACATTAGTTTTGAAAAAAAAAAACTTAAATAGAACAAAGATATGGAAAATATTCGAGATAGGAAATGGGTATATTTGGTCGAACTGCGGTTTAACATGGGAAAAGAGAGAAGAAGAAATAACAGGAATTTCGCGATAAAAAAGCGAAAACTCAGCAATATGATAGTAAAATCCGTTGTAATAATCGACAGGTTAGTCGGGAATTTTATCTTTTGTAAACAATAGTTAAATTTAGAGGCCTGGCTGAAAAAATTAAAATCGTATGCAAATAAAGAAGCGGAAAGTAATAACCTGAAGAAACATTATATATTTGAAGATGAAATAAAAATTACATTCTGTAATCCTGATTAATGTGTTCTTAAACAAAATAACAGCAGTTGGACGTCTAAAGACAAAAGAAAAATTGGTAAAAAATTTTCTCGTAATGAATGGTTAGACAAAGACCGCCATCAATGTGACAAACTATTTCTTAAGAGACCAGAAAACATACATCAAACCGAACATACACGGTATGAGAACGACGGCTGCAAATAATAGAATTTGAGAAGTAAAATTACAAAAGTATTTTTTCGTAATAACGTCGATTCATTAGGAAATATACAAAAGGATATTTGTAATAAATACATTATCAGCCAAAAGATTTTTC
>OZ010605.1:78665920-78718420 GCA_963932145.1 Acanthosepion lycidas
ATTATTTCAAAAAGCTGATTGTAATTCTTAAATTAACCCATGCATCGAAAGTCCGGGCAAAAATGACGTAAGATATAAGAAAACTATGATATTTTAATTAATACGATTTACTATAACATCAGTTCTTTTTTAAAATGCAATACTATATAAGGAAATCGTCAAAATTTACAGGACGGGGACATTAAAATCAATAAGGTGCTGATATCTAAATATCTAGGTAATGATTTGAAAGGGCGCGTAAATGCGTCTCTGAGACCTGAAGACGTGTGGGAATGGCCAAAGACGCATTCCAAAAACGAGGCAGAGTATTAAAAGACAGGAGGATTTCGTTGCTAACAAAGAACGTATACTGAACTGTCCTCATTTCCGGCAGCGACTGTTGGACGGTTTCCTCCACAAAGACGAAGAGGAGACTCGAGGCAGAAGAAGTGTGGTTCTTCAGAAGGATGCTGGGGATGCCAAGAACCGAACATATGAGAAACAATGATATTTTGGAGAGTATGCAAACAAAGGTAATTCATAATTAACATCAGGAAGAGGCAGCTGTAATTTCTGGGAAACGCAATGAAAAAAGAGCGCTTGGAAATTCTGATTGTCATAGGGCGGACAGATGGGAAGTGGGAGAATGGAAAGCAACACGTGGCATAATTAACGAGCTTAAGCAAGTGGATGGCAGAACAGTGTCAGGGAGAAAGTCAGAGAATATTGAGAGCTACAAAGAAATGGAGATACATGATCGCCTACGTCCTGGATGGACACAGCATATAAAATAAGAAGATACATTATGTGAAATATACTTAGAAATATAGTGAAGATTCAACTGTTGAATACAGAGTATATTCCCTTAGTTTGCCAATGAAGTTTAAGGGGCATAACATGTCCAGATATTTATATTTATATAAAGGGTACCCAGTTTCTGCACACACAAATTCCACTTAATTCCGCTCAGTTTCTGGTTGACCTATTGCATTGAAATTTAAAATAATGTATATGGTCACGTATCATGCCACTTTTGAAAATCTAATTTTGAAGGTAATTTTAAGGGGGTCGCATCATACACAAGATATAAAATTAGCCTATGTACAGCTGGCCCTGGCTTCGACACTGACCGAACTAGTTATATATTTCTGTAGTCAAAAGTGCAGCTATATTTAAAATAAACATGATTTGATAAAACTGATGATTATTTAACTGTTTACAAAAATAATGCATGTAACAGTCATGCATTTGTATCGTATTATAAAATGCAAACATAGCAAAATATGCATCTTTTTATTGTTTATGTTTATAAGATGTTTAGCTGTTTCTCGTTCTTTTATTTTTTAACTTATTTAATTAAAGATTGGATAAAGAGATAGAGGGAAAGGGATTAGTCTATTGTAATTTGTTCTCTCAGAAAAAAAAGAACTTCCATGATATATGAGATAAACGATAAAAACTTTTTATATAACAGAAAATTTTGGTGTCGAACAATACTCGAGATCGCACGTTACACGTCATTATACGGTATATTACTGAAAATAGGCAACAGTGAAAAGAAATTTTGTTGTTAACTGTGTATATAGTCAATACACCTTTTCTTTCATATTTGCTGATGTCTGACTATTTTAGCGCACTCGACGATTTTACTAAGAAGAAACACTATATAGTCTTACTTTAAATTTGTAATTGAGGTGATTTATACCCTCAGTCCATAAATATTTTAAAGTACATTCAGGATGAAGTCTTTCCATAGTAAACGAAGAATTTAGTCAATTTGATTTTCAAATTCTCATGTTTGGTAACCCCATTCGAAAGATGAAAATCAAAGATATTATTTGAAAGGATAATGCATCCAAGTTTTAAAGCCATTGGTGCTATATGGCAATTTAAATCACCCGCTTTTCAGCACAATAAATTAAATAATTCCTGCCATGTATGGACTGAATCATCCCACTCCTTACTCTCCAGATTCTATAGAGTTGAAAAGCAATTATGTGTGGTCTTGTAATTAATTCCTTTCCAGTCTACAAACTTTAATCCCCATAAGAAACGCTACTAGACTCTCACTAATCTATCGTCGTAACGATGGCAAATATTCAGACGAGTTACCGTCTTTAATTCGAAAATACCCTTGGGAAAGATATGAATAAATCTATTCTCCCCCTAGATATGGGTTGAATAGTAGGACAGAGTGGGTTCTATAGTAAACCATCTACTGAAGAAAGTAATCTTCTGCCGAGTCAGTGATGAATCAAAAGTGATATGACCGCCCAAGTGTCTGTCACGTATGGCACATAACTGGCTACAGTTACCCAAGACGGCTTCTTCCCCTGAAAAAAAAATCTCCCTAGATGAGGAACACTGACCACTACAATTCAGACTGGTGCTGCGTTTTCCTTATTGTTCAGCCAAGTCAGGGTTCAAAATCTAGTATGCGGCCTCATAGGTTATTTATTTTTTCTACATCCTTCAAACCTCATCCCACAGAAACATCGGTAGATTCTCACGAAATTATCGCTATTATTATGGCAGGTTACATTCCTCAGTTCCACCAATTGAAACATTCGATGTTATGATGGGCAATGCCATTCCATATCCATCGTTGAAAATTATCCTACTTCTTTTTGGATTACTTTGATAAAAAGTAATTTCCACTCAGGCAGATTCTTCTTCAGAACTGTTATATTGTAGAAAAATGACTCCCGAGAGGATTAGTCCTTGACAACAACTGAAATTATATCTTCAGTTCCAGAATCAAGCGATATCTATCATAGACATTCTCATTTTTGCTCTTCCTTACAACAATATAATTTAGTAACACACTGATTTGAGTCGCCATTGAGCCTTGTTTTCCGTCAACTAACAACAAAATAATCTTCCTAAACTAAGCTTACTACATATCCAGTGATTATTTGAAATTTACAGTTTAAGTTTAGGTATTGAACTAAATTTAATTTCCAGATCTGAAAATCTGAAAAAAATGGTAAATTTGATAATGGTAGGAATGAAAATTAGTACGGTTTTTCTTGTTGGTAGATTTTCTGTAAGCCTAAATGTAGTCATTAGTTCTATGTAGCATGATATTTAAGAAGAGTAGAATATTGATTGATTCAAACGTAAAATCTATTAAGGGTTCGAGGTTGTTATGTTTGTAGAGAGGATCGAATAAAACTATGTTTTCTGGATATATGCAGCGAAAGTATAAAAAAAATTTGTGGGGAAATGTTTTTGAAAGAACAGCTTACCAGAAATTCAAAAAACAGAAAAAACAAAATGCCACTAAGAGACGACATCGGTAAACCCAACTGGTATTTAAAGATGAAGTTAATTTCCCTTGAAAACTCTCCGAGTTTTGTTATCAGCATTGAGGGCAAGATTGAATTCACAGTCAAGTCACTTTTTGCCTCAATCAACCAAAGTTTTTATCCATTAGATCATGTGTCCTTTTTTAACTAAAAATTGAGATAGCCAAATCTATATTAGGTGTAATGAAAATTACAGAACAATCTACCCTCGAAGGCACTATGGGGTAAGGGATAGCAGCTCGGTTGAGGAATCAGAGTGCCGAGTTCGGATTCCAGTCGAATCCATTATATTCACTTACGTGCTGATACACTTGGAATCCGGCTTGGGTAAATAGCAGGACAGGCCATAGCCTTGGATGTCAACTGGTTTTCAAAAAGAAAAATCTCGTCAATCATGTATCGGAAGCGTGTATCACGTATGGCACATAACTGAACGATCCTCGTCGGATAAATATAGGATTCTGAATTCTAACTAATATCAACTGATGAAGGACAGAGTGTACAACGACTGAAACAGTTTTCTTTTTAAATAATAGAGTTTTGTTTTAGACTTTATAAAAATATTTTGAATAATGTATTTAACGCCATATTTTAATGCAGTGTCCTATTCCTTTTCTTTTCTTTTTTTTTTTTTGCATTAAGGTTCACCCTGTACAAAATCCGTGAATGGGACAGGTGACAGTAAAGATGAGGACAACAGTCCGAGTGTAAATACAATCATTCCTGTCGAACCGTACGTTGAACGTCGTTCTCAACGGATTCTCCTCCAGCTCCTACCCCAGGAATGCAGGTGTTCCCCAAGGATCTATCCTGGGTCCTACTCTTCCTTATCTTCATTAACAATTTTCCTCATGTCATAAGTTACCAAGTAGTACTACTATTTACTCCTGTCTCAAAAAAAAAAAAAAATCTAGTGTCGCCGACAAAACTAACCTGGCCGTTTGTTTTGAAAAGGAACTCCAATCGGTTGTGGACTGGGGCAGGCATTGGCTGGTTAACTCTAATGCCTCAAAAACAAGATTTCTCTCTATTACTCACCCCGAGAAAACCATCCCTGTCTCCCATTAAAATGTCTGACCCTCAACTCCACGAGAGCAATTCTTTGCGACTGCTCGGTCTCACATTGTCCGCTGACCTGAGATGGAATGAATACATTGAGTCAATAGCTTCGTCGACCGCTAGGAAATGTGGCTCCCTATGGCATGCCAGGAAATTTTTGCTCGACTTAATCGATCCTTCAAATCTACAAATCAACTATTCGCCCTTGTATGGAGTATTGCTGCCATATATGGTATTTAGCCCCTTCTAATTGTCTCAAGGTCCTTGATAAAATCCAAATACGGATATGCAATGTAATTGGCCCTGATCTGGCATCTCGCCTGCAGGCGATCTCTCACAGACTTGCCGTTGTCTCCCTCTGTCTTGTATTACAAATATTTTCACGGTAACTGCTCCGATGAGCTGCATTCGCTGTTTCCCAGACTTCATGAATTTAAGCGTTCAACTAGGCTGGCATCTCGCTCTCACCCTTTCACTGTCGAAACTGTTAAATGTAACCGTCTCTTCTACTCCAATAGCTTCAAGTCTCGCACTTCTCGCCTTTGGAAATCACTCCCATTTTTCCTGTTTCCTTGATAGCTATAATCTCCAACTATTCAAATGTAACGTCAAAGGAAGTCTCCAGATGCCCTGATCTATCCCCTAACCGTCTCTTCTTCCTTTCCTCTTTAACTATTTGATCTCGCTCCCACTATGATCTCTTTGCGTGCTAGTGGCTTACCGCCTTGCTTGGGGTTGAATGCTTAAAAAAATAGATTAAATAATTTTATATCAAGGGATAGTAACCAAGGTGTTCGAAATTACGTTAATCAAAATAAAATGGCACAGTGAATAAACGCGTTAGTTAGATCCAGTAACAGGACCCAAAGAGTGTGAATTCAATGCCTGGTAAAGTCAGTGGAGAACTTTCAGAGGGGAATTTACAGGAGATAACTGATAACTGATATTAGACACGGCACGTGGAACAAGAACAGTCTACGCCAGCGAGCGAAATAAAGGGTTCAGTTCCACATTCCAGCCATATGAATAAATAAATATGGCAACACTGTAAATTGTGAAGTTATTTGAAAATTCGTAAAAGACACTAAAAAATCATAAAGACAGGATTTTTAATTTTGTAAAACCTGTTTAAAAATATATATAGAAAAAGTGAGAGAACTAAACAGAAAGAGAGAGTGAAACAGACAGGCCCACTGACAGATCGTGCAGTTATTTATGTCTTTGGTGTAATACAAGCAAATGATTAATGAGGAATCTGAGTCTATCTCTAATGATAAAGATCACCGAATAAACTAAATCACCGAAGAGGAGATATCAACTTACGTCAGAAGAGTAAAATGAAAGTGAAACTAGATATGTATCGAGTTACCTCCATCATGCTAAGCCCATACGAATAAAGATATTCCTCTGTAATTACTTAAAATCAATCTATCTTAGCATTGATTAACATAACGTCTGTAAATGACCCTTCATCTTCTCCTCAGCTGTTGGAGGTGTTTACACGAATAATCACGACTTACTCCTAATTACTTTGCCGGGAAAAAGAAAATATGTGCTTCTTGATGATTTATCAAATCAAAGTTTTTGTTTGATGGAAAAGCTTTCCCGAATCTCTACGTTCAACTCGCTTTCTCACTAATTACTCGCGTTTTTTTTTCTGATTTCATCTCGACTTATTGTGCTGAATCTTACATTTGCGAAATTATTTTTTATTGCATTGAGATACTTTCGTTAGTATATTTTTAACTTCCTTTCTTCCATCGTGTTATATATAAATGCTATGTTCATAGAGTCTGTACAACAGATGGAAATATAATCAAAACTGATTGCTGATTTTCGGGAAGTTTTGCGAATACGCTTTACATAGAATTTGTAACATCTTTAAAATACTTGCAGTTAAAGTCATCAGGTTTAAATATGAAATATTATTATTTTTTTTTTTTAATTGAAGTCAAACAATTCCAAAAAAACATAAATTTTGATTCCAAACGATCAAAAAATTGGAGAGCATTTTGATTTATTTTTCATTTTGCTTTTTATCTAAGGTTTCAGCTGACTTATTTTCTTCTCTCACACATTACAATGCAAAATGTTTTGGATTTCATTTTATCTACATCGTCATCTTTTGAACATAGAAACTGCAACGTAAGGCATAGAATTTGAATAAAAAAAACCTATGAATATAGGGCATTTTGAATAATTTATTTTGTGATTTTTAATAGCTGTGTCACCTGACTCTGTTGTCGGGCTCACACACGGCTATATTGCAAAGGGGTTTGAAATTTACATTTATATACTCTCCACAATTTCTACAGGAAGAAAGCAATGCAACGGATAGAATTTAAATATAAAATTATGAATATAGATCATTTTGAATGTTTTTTTTCTGATATTTAGCCATTGTTTCAGCTGAGTTATTTGTCGGACTCACACATCAATATATTGTGAAGTCTTTGGGCTATATTTTTATAAATTCTTTTAACATAAAACAAACCGGAAGAGTAACGAACAGAATTAAGATAAGAAATAGAAATTTTGCTAAATTAGTTTTTCTTGGTTAGAATGGTAAAGAAAAGATTAAAATTAAATAATGTCACAAAATATGTGGCTATATTTATTTGATTTCTGTGTAATCTGTTAAGTCAAAATATAGGAACAGGATACTAAATATTAAATCTATGAAAATACAGATAGTTGAAACTACTAATTTCCTTAGTGTAAAACTTGCACCTCTTTAAACCAAATAAGAAATGTAATATTTTCATTGAGGTTTTTGAAAACAGAGAAACCATCCAATGGAAAAGGGAGAAATTATCCGCCCACAATGTGATGTGGGAATTCTTAATTAAAACTGTATTAAATAATAACTATTGGAAATAGTGCGTATTTCAAAAAATTAAATACAGAATAAATGACAATAAACTTAGTAAATATGTATTTTTTATTGTCCGGAAAATAGTCTTCGCACAAAATATACCTCACAGTTCGTTGAATATCGTTAACGCTTTTCAAGTATAAAAAACAAAAAACAAAAAAAAAACAGAAACGGTATATTCTCAAAAAATAGGAAATTCTATACTAATGATAATATATTTGTTTCCCCGAAGAATATATTATCAGATCCCTGTCCCGAAAGTACGATAGACTGAAACAATATTGATCTGATTTGTTTTCATAGCTCATTTTATAATAATACTATTAGTAATTGCCAAAACATATACATATTTTCGCAGTTTTACAGATTATTGTTTTCAAATTAGTCGCTAGTATTTTGTAGATATAAAGACCAAGATGCAAAAAATACGATGAAATGTACGATGAAAAGGTTAATATAATTTATACATAATTATTATAGGTTAAATTGCGCGCACCAATGTGAATTTAAGTCGATTAATATACTAAGCATAATTGCAAATCATTAAAGAAAATTAATAGCTCATTCGCCGAAGAATTCAAGTGCTTGTCAAAAGAAACATAGAAGATTATATCTTGGAGAAGAGAACCCGGACTCAAAAACAAACAGACAAGCACACACAGGCACAAGGAGATACACACATATGTGTATATATATATATATATATATATATATATATATATATATATATATATATATATATATATATATATATATATGTATCCGATTTCATAAATTATTGGTAAATAAATGTGATTCTCATTGTTATAGCAGATTTATGCATATTCAGATAGTAATATACGAAAAATATTCGTGAATTTGAAAGGACAGTCGTAAAAATACGCAGACAAAATATTTGTAATTTATTCAATCAGATATGCATGAAAGATAATTTTCTCCCAAAATAAACATATATATATATATGTGTGTGTGTATAATTAAAAAATTATATATATATATATATATATATATATATATATATATATATATATATATATACATACATATATATATTGCCTGCAGATTGAGTTCCAGCATGAAATAAACTGTCTCAGCTTAGTATGACTTCAGTGTCCACTTTTACATTATCACTGAGCTGTAACACTAATACATATAGCATACTGTAAAAATATATTTCTATTAGGTTTGTTGAAAAATAATGTCGTTTTCTCACATATGTTACTATGTAAGAAAACGTCATTATTATTGCACCATATATATATATATATATATATATATATATATATATATATATATATATATATATATATATATATATATATATATACGAGAACGATTTATAATGACACGAAAAAATTAATGTAATTACTATTTCGTTAGTAATTTTGAACTTAATTTGTTAACATAGATAATCATATATCTTCTACTTTTAAATAACAATTATACTGAATCCTATTTTCCATATGCAAACTGTAATAGTAAACTGTAATAGTAAATGTTTGATTAACCATTTCTACATGTAAACTTTAATAAAACGAGAAAAAGATTCATCTATTTCAATGTTAATGGTGGTCATAGAATTCTTTGGAGGTTAGAATAACACATACATGATCATAGTATTTTTGCTAACTCTCTTCAGTTGATTAATTCGGAATCTTAATTAAATAACACGTCAGATAAAATACCTGTCACAATTAAGATTTCTATCATTTTGCATAACATTTCGCTAACGAGGCTTATGAAATCTTAATCCTATTTTTTTAATTTCTTGACGCTATCGTCGCTCAATCTTTTGGAAAATAAATATACTATAGAAATTTGAAATCTTATCAATTCTTAAATGTGGTTTAGTAGTAACTGTGATTAAGTTTTTAGGTATCTGATTACTGAACAATATTTGAGATATCGTTAATCCTTATTGCCTTAAATATACAAACACTCTCTCTGTCTTTCTCTCTGTGTCTTTCTCTCTCTGTCTCTCTCTGTCTATCTCTCTGTCTTTCTCTCTCTGTCTCTGAAATTTTAATCTTTTAATTCACACCATCTAAATAGTATTCTTAAAACGCGGAACAGCCGATGTCTTCTATGTACAGCACAGGCCTCAAACGAAACTTCATTTTAACATCTTGGAGGCGGTTTTAACCCATTACCTGCCATAAGCCTCATTTGTGGATCTGTTAAATTTAAACTCATTAAAATGTCATTCCTTATATTTACATTGAATTCTTTACATACATTGCATTTGCAGAGGTATATGTTACAACACTTGGCCTTTAAAGTTTTTATTAGTAGCCGTAATACAGTAATACGAACAAAATGGAGATCATCCTTCAGTCGTTTGAATCTGTGTTTCTGTTAATTCTCGTTAATACCCTCGACACACAGGCACAGAAGGACAGATACACAGACAGAGACACACACACACATATATTTACAATTATTTATTTATTGTATTATTTTTTATTTTTTCCTCAATAATTTTATAATTTTAAACTTAATAGTAATTAAATTTACATTTTAAAAGGTGTAGTTTTTAATTTTAATTTCAAATTTTATCGTACAATATAATTCTTTTTATTAGGTTGGTGCAGAAATAATATCGTTTTTTGACGTTAAAAAATACGTCAAAAACGATATTATTTTTGCACCAACCTTTTTTTTTAATTCTCGTATACTTGCATTTTGATTGGTCATTCCAGCTTATGTAACAGCGTTTCCCCTTACGAGGGGTGGTTAATTAATTTGAACCTTTTAAAACCTTTATTCTACAATCTACATTCAACATTATCTCTTGATAAGACACCAGAGGTATTGAAACAAAATGGTTATTTTTGTCATGATTTTATAAAAATATTTGTTATAATTCTTAAATAAATAATTATATTCGGTCTACTCTGTATAGAGCACTCTTTTAAGTATAGTACTTGTTGGTTATTTGAATTTATTCCGTATACACCAATTCTATACTTGGTTATATATATATATATATATATATATATATATATATATATATATATATATATATATATATATATATATATATATGCGTGTGTGTGCGTATATACATACATACATATATATATATATATATATATATATATATATATATATATATATATATATATATATATATATATATATATATGCCTCTATGCGTGTTTCCTTGAAGATGATAGAAAAAGGAAAATTTATTTGATTTGTTATTTAGTTTTTCTAGATTTTGCCGTTTGGTAGGAATAAGAGATTGCCAAAATTGTTCGAATTGTTAACTGTCCCAAGCGCTTTCGACAACTTCATTAGCCTTTTTCAGGGGTGAGGTGTAAAGATTTTATTGTAAATGAAGCAGTCAATTAGGAACAGATATTAACAACACCTAAAACAAACTTCCTTGGAAAAATAACTGACATTACGTCAATGTTTATTTCTTATAAAGTCTTCTCATTTTTATTGACTCCGTATATATATATATATATATGTATATATATATATATATATATATATATATATATATATATATATATATATATATATATATATATATAATTATATATATATATATATATATATATAGAGAGAGAGAGAGAGAGAGAGAGACAGAAAGATAAACAGAGAATGTCATCGAAACGCCAAACCGGGTTCGAAACCCTAGTGATTTGGTATCAGTTGATGATTTTACCCCTAAGAAATAGGTTCATGGGAGAGATGAATGCGAATCTAGATGTAATAATCTGTTTTTTTTATACAAACACGCCAGTGACCGGAGAAATCGATTCGTCTTGAAGTATCTTGTATCACTAGCAGTAATATTCACTGTTTGCAAATTCACTTTTATGTGTGTGCGTGTGTCTGTGTTTATATATATATATATATATATATATATATATATATATATATATATATATATATATATATATATATATATGTATCGGTGTATGTATGCATATACATATTGTTATATACTTATCATTATGTGCACAAAATCGCTAAATTTCCACAAGAGAAAATTCTACAATTATGTGTGTTGTATGCGGGGTCAAATAAGAATTCAATTTTGTTTGTTTGATTCTTGCCGTTAGAAATGTATCAAAGGACATGCCAATTCATAATCCAAATTATTTTTCCATACGGTAGATAAGTGAAGTACTAAATTGTTGCTAATAATTAAATTAGACGTTTTGACTCTTTTTTTTCTGTTTATTAAACAATAAATGTTATTTGTTACTATCAGTAACTTTTATATGCTGGCGAATTATATTTCAATGTCTTCTTCATCTTCTTTATAATAAGAATCCATCTGGTTACAATAAAATAATTTAATGATGTTTTTATTGGTGTTTTTATTCACGTGACCACTCATGTTAAATTTTCTAAATTTCTTTAAAACATTTTTTTTCTTTATCGACAAAATTTTAGGGAAATGATTTTTGTAATTTGTTTGATTTCCTTACTCATTTTTTTCACAATATTCTGTGCAGAAAAGAATCCATTTCCAGGCGGCTAATCATGTTTTCATCGCACCTGTTTTATATATACACATCTGTGACTTTACAGAAAGCACTTTTTATGACCAGGTAAAATTTTAGTTTGCTTTGGTTTGGTTACAGCATATCAACCTCAATGTGTTATTTAATGCCGAAAGAATTTTTATTGCTGATAATACTTTTTTCAAAAATATATTGCTGCTAATTTTTTCCTTCAAAAATGTATTGCTGGTAATGATTTTCCACGCTCTCTAAATCTCTTGATCGTGGCCTTGCTGACGGACGTAGTTTATCGTCTAACACAGGACGCAGTTATAGTTTATCGTCATACCAAGGACGCGTAAAATTTTATAGAGTTTTAATGAATTATTTATAATAGAATAAAATCAAAGAATTTAACAGAATGCACGTTTATGATAAGTTAAAATTTTTGTTTGTGCTGTTTTGGTTACGGCATATCAACATCAATATGTTATTTAATGCCGACAAGATTTTTATTGCTAGTAACATTTATTTTTCAAAAATATATTTCTGCTATATTTTTTTCCTTCAAAACTGTATTTCTGGTAATATTTTTCTACTCTCCTCAAAACCGCCTGATCAGAACCCTTGCTGATGGATGTAGTTTATCGTCTAACACAAGATGCGGTTATAGTTTATTGTCATACCAATGATGCGTAAAATTTTAGAAAGTTTTAATGAAATATTTATAATTGATTTAAAAGCAAGGGACTTAATAGAATGCAATTTTATGATAAGGTAAAATTTTAGTTTTGTTTGGTTTGATTTTGGAATATCAACCTCAATGTCTTATTTAAAGCCGACAAGATTTTTATTGCTGGTAATAATTTTGTTTCAAAAATATATTGCTACTAATATTTTTTTCTTCAAAAATGTATTGCTGGTAATATTTTTCCACACTTCTGAAAAACATCTTGATCCGAGTCCTTGCTGACGAATGTAGTGCATCGTCTAACACAGGACGGAGTCACAGTTTATTGACATACCAAGGACGCGTAAAATTTTAGAAAGATTTAATGAAATATTTATAATAGAATAAAAAGCAAAGTATAGTGAAAAATTATCACCTAAGAGATCCTTACTACTCATCCGTATTGATTGATTTATTGTTATATCAATTTTTTCAGCTTTTCTCTACATGCAAATGTAAAATTATTCATTCTTACTTTTATTTTTCAATTTTTTTTTTATTCGGGTGACTACTGTTTTGCCTAGCAGCTTCTCTCCTGCTTTAATTTTTTTTGCTCTCTATTTTATTAATGGACATTCCCTTTCCTTTACCTCTCTCGGCATCCATTTACCATTTTTTAATCTCTTTGACGCCAGATAAAGTCTCGGAACGTGGATAAACTACTCAAAGCGATCAAACTTCCCAACCTAAGTGGACAACTCTTAGCGAAAAGCTTGCGCCCGGGTTTGGGTTGACGCAGCGTATCTGTAAAGATTTTCACAGACAATATGATTTCCTTTTACCATCTAAAAATATTTTGGGCACTTTCCCATCAGCCGGTTAGTTTTTACCTTGAAACCTACAGCATCGCAATAGAACAACACAGCAGTAAATGGAGTCCCGAGGCACACAAATGGAAACCTAAGCCGGTAAGTGAAATTGCCAAATATATACAAGTTTGAATAAAAATAAATAAAATGTAAACACTGCACAATTTTCATGAAGTTTTTGGACGTATGCATCTATTACTAGTATTATTAGGTTGGTGCAAAAATAATGACGTTTTCTCACATATGTTACTATGTGAGAAAACGTCATTATTTTTGCACCAGCCTAATATCTATGAAATCGACATGTTTACCTGTTTTGAGACTAGTAGATATAAAATATATTATCACAAATTAACAAGCAAGAATTACTGAAACTCTATATAATGTATTAATAAAAAATATAGTCGCATGTATAATTATGTTAATACACATCAAAACAAACAAAAAAACACTCTGGAAAAGTTTAACTACAGACTCTTTAAAAATAAAGATTTGTCCAGAAAATGTATAACCGTTTAATTAAAAAAAAGAAATACAAGAATGGACATCAATGATTAGCGAAGGTGATCGTCTGGTAACTATTAAAGCAGATTCATTGGGAAAAAAACTCGGACGAATTGTATATACGCAAACCGGAATCTTTCATAATAAAAGATTCCCAATCAACGCGTGAATATTGAATTTGGTAAAAGAGAATAAGTATCTAGTCGCGGTGTGAAAATGGATACCTACTCAGGTTGAAGAATCGGAGAGCCGATGTTGAATTTCTGTCCAGTTATCTTAGGATTGATAAGTCTCCATCAATTCTCTACACAGTTATGGGTATACTGCAGGTCAGACAACGTGTTATAGCCTTGTGTGACAACTGATCTAAGAGAAGGACAATTTGGAACTTCAAACTATGAGGTAAATAGCCTGACAATTGAGTAAGCGTGTTGAGCACCATTACATCCACGAAGAAAACATGGTCAACCAGCTAGGTAATCCACCAAAACGAATAAGGGATCCCTGGATTTCGATTTGGGTTTGGAATGGAGAATATTTAGCTGGTCAGGCATTGCAAAATATAGAAAGTGAATCTGTAGATAAGATGGTAATAGTTAATATAATATTATCCGTTATATTATAGGGAAACCTTTTGCATTGAAATGTATGGTATCTTTCTCTTCGCCCTTGCATTGAATACTGGTGACTCGGCTGTTCATCTCGCGGTCCTAGACAAAATCCAGAGACTGATATGCAATGTGATAGGTCCTGATCTGGCATCTCTTATACAGTCACTTTCTCACAGACGGGATGTGTCTTCCTTCTGTCTTTTCTACACATATTTTTATGCCAACTGTTCTCACGACTACTTTCACTGGAACCCAAAATTCTTGAATTTAAGAGTGCTACTAGGTTGAATTCTCGGTTCCACCCTTTCATGTCGAAACGGTTAAATATAGCTGTCTCTTCTACTCCAAAAGCTTTTCTTGCAATTCTAAAGAGTGGAATTCCCTCCCTTCTACTAGCTTTCTTAATGGCTATAATCTTCAAATATTCAAATGTAAGGTCAATCGACATCTTCTGATGCCTTGATCCTGATCCCTGACCTTCTCTATAGCATTTCCCCAAAACCCCTCTCTTTAATCTGCCTCTCACTTTCTGTAACCCCTTGCGTGCTAGTGACACTTCCGCCTTGATTGGGGTGAAGTGCTTAAAAAAAAATAAAAAAATTTCCCTGAAAATCGTTTTCTCAAGTCCACTAGATATTATCGCTCTTTGCATTTTAACCTGTTCTTTGTGGACGAGTGGAATGTCATTATTTTACATTCGAATTATAAGTGTTATCCTTTTTTTAATTGTTGCTCTTTTTAAAAATTCTCAAGTGATGTCGTCTTGGGTAATTCGTAGAGTTCTTTTTTTGTGTCTCCGTATTTCCAGTTCACAAATAGAGATATACAGGTTTAATTTACTCGAAGTCATGTTTAACCACTAACCTGAACAAGATTGGTGCTATATATGATATCCATATTAATGTCTTGATCTGATATGTCTATTCAAGAACATGGGTGATGCTGCCTCTATCTCAACCTACTGCATGTTCGATTTGTCTCGTATACAAAATTTGTTAAAAATAATTTATACAAAATATATTCAAAATGTTTCTTGATTACTCTATCCGTTTCTTGGAGTGTTTTTTTTCTGATGGGTTCAGAGGAAATGACATCATTCGTTTCAATTCCAGCTGAATTCATGACATTATGGCTATTGTACGCTCATGAATTCTTCAGGTGATATTCGTTGTATCTTTGAACCGAATCCTTTATTTAGACTAAGGATACATGGCTCAGTAGATAACAGTTGGTTGATTGGACCCATACGTGATTTGACCGAAAGAGTTGTGTGATCAATCCCCGTCCTCAGTGTAGAACAAAAATGCTTCGAGAGTTAACAAGGCAAATTAACTGAAACTGACATTTCCAAAGGCAAGGTACGTGGAATAAGAACAATATACACCCGTGGACTGAATAAATTCTCCGGTTCAAAATGACAACAAACACCAGCTGAAGAAAGCCGGGACGTAGAAAGAGAGAAACTTTGAGAATGTGGCAGTAAAGAGGAGGAAGACAGTCCAAATAATGTAAAAAGTGTAAACAGTTACAATACTTCATCACAGAAAGATAAACAAAAGAAACAGAGTAATAGACATGAATGAGAAGGAATACTTATACTCTGTGAACAGTGCAAATGATATGCTTAAAAATTAGAAAATTTTTCTGATATCGAAAGTTGTAACACATTCATGGACATTTAGATAGTAATCAATGATCGACTAAGACCATGCTTGAGTGTTGAGACTTTCATGAAGTATGAAGATTTTGTTCATTCTATAATTGATGGACACAGAACTATGATCCAAAATACTAACGGTAATTTTTGATGAATTAGTATTTGACAAAGTATTTGGGAATCTTCAGAAAACCGAGCAGATTTTTCGAAACTATTGACGATGGTTCTAGTGATTTGTAGATATTATCTTTGGCGTTCAATCTTCATCGATACAGTAGCACGATATTAATCAACGCGCATTTGATATTTTTTTCAAACAATTAAGTATCTGTATTTTCTAATATTAAGTTGATATTTTCATAATGTTTCTTACAACATACTTATATGATCCGATCAAAATGAATATTTCAAACGTGCATTGCATAGTCGGGGAATGAAATGAGTAAATAATAAAAGAAGCTTGAAATCGATATTAAATTTTACAGCTACAAAATATTTAACGTGCCAATAGTGCGCTATAGATAAGCTCACGACGAGGAAAATTTCAATCTAAACTAGTGTATATTAGATGAAGGCCTAGGCTAAAATTATGAACTAGCCAATGAACTCGTAGCTGATCCAGAAAGACAATTTTCCTATTACACATTTTTTTCCTTTTTTATGAAACACTGAGTATAGGAAGAATTAAGGAAAGCACAAAAGATGAACGGTATTAAAGAAGATATATGTCTATTGATGTTGCATTTATATTTTTGACGGTTGGAATTACCAGCGAAGCAAGTAAACGGAAGGGATTTCCACAGATGGGAGAAAATGCGAGAAAAGAAATGGCGGCTGTATTGAAGTATTTCAACAGTAAACGGGTGGGTCCTAGTTGCCTTGTCGAAAAGATGATTGTTATAGGAAATTACTAAACATTATTAGGATATGGCAGATGGTTTAATGTATAGATCGCACAGTGAGGATCTAACTCACAACTCAGTTGTAATTGATCTAGTGGGTATGCTAACCATGACACCAGGTCAAAATGGGCATACAGCCTAGTATATGAAACAATTTAAAAAGTCTGAATCTGATGTAACCACAAAACTAGAATCATGATAATGAAATAGAAAATTATACTTCAAACATAGGACTGAATAATAGATTTGATAGGGCTGATGTGCATGTTACACCATCAGGAATGTTGATGTTTTTGTTTTGTTTTTTAACTGCTTCAGTCATTATCAACTACTGGATTACAAGAACAGAGCCAAAGGAGAACTTTTGGCCTGTTTATCCATGGTTTTTATTCACATCTATTCGAAAATTGAAAAAAAAATACAATACGCAAAATAAGCAGATCTTCTCGGCTCAGTTTAATAAAAATTGTTTCCATAAATTCATACTGCCTACATGGGCATTGCACACACATATACACACATATAGACACTTATACACA
This sequence comes from Acanthosepion lycidas, assembly GCA_963932145.1. NCBI lineage: Eukaryota > Metazoa > Mollusca > Cephalopoda > Sepiida > Sepiidae > Acanthosepion > Acanthosepion lycidas. The sequence continues at coordinate 78,683,357 of OZ010605.1, forward strand.
CATAAATATACACACACACACACACACACACATATATATATATATATATATATATATATATATATATATATATATATATAGAGAGAGAGAGAGAGAGAGAGAGAGATAAATGCAATAATAACAACAAAAATACAATAATCAGTAATAAATAAATAAAAAAGTGAATAAACAAAACTCTAAATAGCCCAAATATTGTACACGGATCCACAACTATTTCCACCAAATAGCCCCTAGAATAATTCGAAATATAATCGTTACCACTGAACAAATTAACCGTTAGAACAACACAACAGACTACACAAAATGCATCACTGACCTGTATATTTTGAAATTCGAGACAAAACGCATCGCATATTGCCTGAGGATTTCTTATACTTATGAAACAGATTGTCGCCGATATGTGCTGACACCAATGTTCATTTATATATATATATATATATATATATATATATATATATATATATATATATATATATATATATATATATATATATATATATGTGTGTGTGTGTGTGTGTATATATGTGTGTGTGTGTGTTTGTGTGTATATATATATATTTACACATATATATGTGTGTGTGTTTGTGTGTGTGTGTGTATATATATACATATATATATATATATATATATATATATATATATATATATATATATGTGTGTTTGTGTGTTTGTATTTATATATTTATGGTGTGAATTGTCCTTAAAGTAGATTCAAGTTAATCAAAAACCATTTCCCAAAGCATTCAGAATTTTAGCATTAACATTCGGAATTTTAGCCAGCATATCTTGAAGAACTACGTAAATTGGCAACATCTTATTACAAATAAATATAAATTATGAGTGAATAAAATCTGATTGTTTAAATTATATTATACCATGCAATATATATAAAGTCAATAAACTCTAACTGATGGTGAAAATATAAGAAATAAAGAGAAGCATTATTAAGGAACGAGATGAATAGAATAGTAATAAAGAAATCAGAAGGATATCGATTTGTATTATTTTTTTAAAGATGAAGGCATGGTGCAGGAAGAGAATCCAATAATCCAGAAGTCAGAAAGGAAGAACACTTAGTATAGAACTTATGGTTATATCTAACCAATTCAACTATGAATTGATGAAACCTTGTCGCCAGTCGGGTACTGGACTTAAATTCATAAAGCCTAGGTAACATAGCGAAGAGTACTTACTAACAGATGCCATTAAAGAATTTGTAGAAAAATACAGAGAAACTAAATTACAGTAGTTGGAATGTGATAGAAGACCAAACTCCAGGTCATGTCTAACAATATTGCTGATTCCTATTTTGATTTTATCAAGAATCTCTATATTTACAAGAGGAGCAACGTATGATATGTGGCAGCATTATTCAAAGTAAGGAGAAACGTCATATATATATATATATATATATATATATATATATATATATATATATATATGTACACACACACACACACATATATATATATATATATATATATATATATATATATATATATATATATATTATACATATATGTAAGATTCAGAAAAGCGAAAATTGTCTAACATGACCCAGTGTACTAACTTTCTTAACAGCTGATATAGCAATGGATTTAATATAATATTTTCTTCATATACTTTTTTTATTCCTGAAGAAGAGTAAAAGGTTATTATTTATGAGTCAACCCAGCCCTTCCTCCCGTCTGAAAAGAGGCACCTACTCTTCCTGTTGATCAAACTTTTGAAGACACTCTTTACCATGTTCATTATCGAAGGCATTCTTTTAATAGAAAAGCATTCCAATATTTTTCCCTGAAGAATCATGACATGGAAACAGGCAGAATGGTGCAGTCCAAAACAAAGAAAGAAGGAATATAAGGAAACAAAGAAAATGGAAGAAATGAACGTTAAAAACCCCCAAAAAGGAACAGAAGAGAATACACAGCATAAAAGTCGAGTGGCTGGCCCAACTGAAACAAAGTATTGCTGAAAAAATTACAATGTCTTCTGGTTCATGCGATTCACATCATTCATGTAAGCCTAACATAGCAATTACGCAAATGTTTGAAAAAAGGAAAGATCCTCGAATCGATGGCGAGGGGAAAATACTACTCGGATCTAAGAAAGGAACAATTCCAAACAAGTACATACCGATAATATGGTTACCAATAATGTTGTAAATCCTCAAAGCACAAATAACTAAAGGAAACATTGAACCGTTTGAAAGCCAATGACTATTACTTGAAGAATCGAAAGAATGCTCAAGGGAAAGAATAGGGACAATTGATCTCCTATAAAACGATGAAAACATACAAAGCAAATTTTAAATCAGAAAAGGTATCCTGAAGTTAGCATGGAAACACAACAAAAAGTTTATAACATAAGCAAAAATTCTGTATAATAGAATACATATGGTAGAAAAAGAAAATGTGTAAATTTTATAATGGTTCAAACAGGAAATTATAAATTATATATTATTTATGTCTCGTCGTTAAAGATGCAGTTTTGTTTTTCATGAACAAAATCTCGAAACATTGCATGACATACATGAACATAGCTTACCGCCAAGCATAGATAACGTCATCTGGGATAGTTTCTTCTACTTTTTTTTGTTTTGCTTGTTTAACCTTATCTGAACTATTTATGGGTTACATAATGCTGAAATTTAATTCTCCTTGGAACTTAAAATAGTAAAAATATGATATATCTTATTCTGCTTTGACAGTTGAATACATGGTAGATGAAGCGTAATTTATGTGTATATACATGTTTGTACGGACATACTTATGAAGGAGGCGGTGATAAGAGTGTTTTATGCTTTAGTTTTGCTGAATTTATATTTTGGAATACTGTTGGATTTCTATACAAAAGAGTAAGATATTATATAAATTGATGTCATGATAGATTTCTTTCATGTTGGTATTTGGTTGATTGGTTTCTAAATGACATATTAACATCTAATACCGAAATATAAATATGCTATATGCAATTTTTCTGACTTCAACTACAGATATAAGGTTTGCTGGTCTCTTTGCAATAAAGAATTAATCCTAAACGTTCATATTTTGTCTTTGTTTTGGGATTCAGTATTTGCACATAGATAAGGAACTAACAGGAGCTATTTCTCCAGTTCAAGGTGGGCATAGTAGCAAAAGCAATTAAGAGGTGTTTCCTCGCTCCTATACATTTCCAGTCTCCCGAACAGAAGCTTGCTGTCATATGTAGTTTATCGTCATACACATGGCTGGGGTTATCGTAATCGTAAGTAAAGCGTAACCTTCGTACGGTAATTTTTCGAGAGTTATTCCTTGAAGAAAACTGCATCCTAATCGTCAACAATTACGGGAAATACAAAGCTGCAAATGTGCATATTTCACGAGTTGAATCTGGTCAGCTGTAACAAAATATGTACCCCTGCCCTCGGCGTTAGACAGCGGTAACCATTTAGTTAACACTTCACTCGTAAGCGCGTAACTTATTTTGTCGCTGGCATAGTGTTGGTAGCACGATTACACTTGACTTACCTGGCATTTGTCTGTTCACGAACATTAACTCTGCTGCCACGTTTTGCTTTTGATCAGAGGGTTAGATGATCGCTGATGAAGCAAACTTGGAGTGAAGATTTTTCAGCCATTGGGAACTACACAGAACACAAGAAAACTTCGAAATAAAGAATTAACTCGTGTGAAAAATGTAACAATGATTTGAGTTATATAAGATTTGTTGCATAATGCGATTTTCACCCTTCTAATCTGATAAAATTAAATGACACTGGGATCCCATTCGGTGTCTTCAGCTTAACTTCGATTTTATGTTCTTATCATCATGACCAGTCCAAGCTCGTTGGTCAGGAGGTATTGGCGAACAATATGGATTTCAGTGTATCACTCTGTGTCTGTCTTCTTGTGTATGAAATCTCTTCTCATCTCTTCTCTTTGTCCAAAATCTTCAGCTTCCAAAGTCTTGCGCTTGGCTTGAGTGGGGTTGAGTAGGATATAGTTTCGCTTGTCTCTCTCCTCTCGATCGACCAGAGTACTCAAGAACTGCAGACAGAAATAATCTATTTCCACTCTATTTAAAACGAATTTTTTTTATCATTTCTCTGTTATGTATTTGTTTTACGATCGAAAAGACCAAACAGCTTTCTTGTCAACGTAGAATAACAATACAATAAACAACACTTACCGGTGTAAGGGTCCCAGCTAGCGTCCAGCTGGCAGATAAAAATAAATCAGGTTATAACTCAATACAAACCCTGCAAACTAACTGATGAATCAAGCTGGTATTTATACAGAAATAACTCCACTCATGTACCAGCAGCCAATCACAGCCCAAGCAATGGACTATCCCACTTTAGCACAATGAGATACTCCATGGCACAATAAATAGCTCTCTTTCTAAAGGTTGAGTTATTATTCACTCAGCGTGCTCCACAACTGAGTGTTTATATTGACCGCGTGATTGTTCTACAGTCCATGGTCACTTCAAAAAGTAATTTTTTTGTTGCCCCTTGTAGCCTAGAGAACCCTAATTAATATGTGAATATAAAATATATTATATTTATGTCGCCGAAATTATAATTATGAACATGAGGGGGTTCTTTTCTTATGGATAGTTTATTCGTAACATATTTTTTTATGTTATCTGACCCTGAGGAATTGTGAACGTTATTTTGCTGCCTACCCGGAATGACAACTAGGTTTTTATTTTATCTGACATCTCCGCGGATAACGTAATGGTCTCCTCTTATCGTTGGGACGTGGAAAAGACGGCAGACTTGTATTTGTCTAGTTATATCTTTGTTCGATTCTCTTTGAATTGTCCCAAAACATACCTTTTTCACACATTTCGTTTTTAACTTCCTTCTCAACTTTTCAAAACATCTTCCTGCAATTTCAACAATTATCATCGTTATTAAACTCCCTTATTACTTCGTTACTATATGCCTTTACTATAGGTTTCCATAACTCTTCTTAATTGCACAGAGTTGTTTGAAACACTTTCATAATCATTTTCTTCACAGCCTTTGATAACTCTGGCGTTTCCATTAATGAGACATCCTCTATGTTTCCTTCTATCTCTTAATCTTTTTAAAGTCTATTTTCTTCCAGACACTCATCAAATTTTCTAACGTAAAATAAGCTACAGTTGTGACAAGCACTGAGAATTAAGTCTACACGGTGACCGCCAGCATCACACACGGCTTGTGGGGGGGTCTTTTTGCCTATATGAAAGCACCTACAAACGCGTCGAAATCTCATTGTGTATCAACTGCCTATCTAGCATCTACTTGATCTATAAATGTTATTTTTCGCATCTTCTCCCTTTAATGTTTCCGTTCGAACCATTGGCATAAGATCATTTAAAACTTGCTGACATCTGACCCCGATTTATAAACTTAACTGACCTTATCTGTTCTACTAATCTTACTTATTATAAAACGCAGATTGTTTGTCTGTACGTTTATATATTGGATCGGATTTCGTACATTTTTCAACCGATTTAAAAAAAAACTTCACAGGACTGCGTAAAATTACCTTGCGGTGGTTCTGACAGCGCCCCAAATTGGAAAAACACACTTGTTTTTGGAGGAAAACAACTTGAAAACACGATAAAACACGATTCTGTCACCAGAAAGAAAGGGGAACAACTCATATCGAGTTATACTTATAAAACCCAGGTTGTTTGTGTGTCTGTTCGTTTATATATGGGATCGGATTTCCTACATTTTTCAACCAATTTCAACAAAACTTCACTTTTTTTTTGGCAGGTAGTGTTTCTTATTGTCTTGCACATTTTTTCTCTATGTTTACATTCAGAATACTTTAAAAATTCCATTTACATGAAATTTGTTTATAATAAAATTCTATTCAATCGATAGACTCATAACGATTGAAAACAAAGTTTTGTTTGAGTTTGGGTTTGACCAATTCGTAAAAAAAAAAAATAATTAAGACATGCGTGTCCTCAACCTTAAACAATAATCTTTGCCAATTTTATTTTTCAGTCTTTATGATGGTCGATACTTGATCTATCTCTTACTGTTACATCCCCGGGCAACGCCGGGCTCTACTGCTAGTCTGTAATATGTTTCCCACATCTGGTCTACCAGACGGTAGTTGATGTAATGGAATAACATGTCGGTCGCATGAGGGACTACACTATACGCAGTAACTACTAATAGGTATCTGTAAGTGAACGGACTACAGGGATATCTGCGACCTGTTCCAGCTAAACAGTCGAACTCTCTGCTTTCGGGCAGAGAGGAACCCGGACGAGGCTCAACTGAAGTGCAGAGAGTCGTTCGGGGAAGAAGACTGCCCCTAATCCGGTTTATACGGATTCGAAAGGAAATATTTTTGGCCGAGCCTACGGATTCGGAGAACCCACATTAAACACAGCCTTGTACCACATAAAACCCTAGTGGAGGGTAGCTAAATATAATAGCTGGGATCTGTTACTCAGCTCTTAGCAGTTGTCGAACTCTCTGTCTTCGGTCACAAAGGAACCTGAACGAGGCTATGCCGAAGGGCCAAGTCTCGTCCGGAGAGGTAGACAGACCCGAGTCCGTTTATACGGGGTTTACAGAATTTTTGACCTAACATACGGTCAAGGATTGCCTCATATAAAATTCGGCTTTGTGTCATATACTACCCGGTGGGGAGGTTGTTAAATATCGCATAACTGGGATCTGTTAAGTAAGACTCAGACTTACGCGAGAATTACATACCTCTAGTAGTAGCACTCACTAATGGATTGACTTGTGACGGCCCCTGTGCATAACTGTTACCATTATTCTTATTGTATTGTTTGTTTTTTCTTTTACTATAATGCTTTACTTATTTTATCCACTTGTTTTTCAAGTACATACTCCTGTTAACGCGGAATATAACATTAGAAATGGATATATATATATATATATATATATATATATATATATATATATATATATATATATCTCGAATGTACTATATCTAAAAATGGGATATACATTAAAACTAATAACTTGCTTTCTTGCATCAATGTAACACAGCTCAAACATTATAATATATACAAAACTATTTAGTAGGATCTATTGGGAATCTTAAATGATGGGTTAATTCGGTTTGTTATTATAATCATAATAGCCCCGAAACGACGTTTCTCAATTCATCTGTCATAGGAGATTCTTAATCATGATCGTTCACCCACTTGCCGATGTTTCTCAATATATCTGTTATAGGAGATTCTTAATCATGATCGTTCAGGCAGTGACCCACTTGTCGAGGTTTCTTAATATATCTGTCATAGGAGATTCTTAATCATGGTCGTTCAGGCAGTGACCCACTTGCCGAGGTTTCTCAATTCATTTGTCATAGGAGATTCTTAATCATGATCGTTCAGGCAGTGACCCACTTGTCGATGTTTCTTAATATATCTGTCATAGGAGATTCTTAATCATGATCGTTCAGGCAGTGATTCACTTGCCGAGGTTTCTAAATATATCTGTCATAGGAGATTCTTAATCATGATCGTTCAGGCAGTGACCCAATTGCCGAGGTTTCTCAATATATCTGTCATAGGAGATTCTTAATCATGATCGTTCAGGCAGTGACTCACTTGCCGAGGTTTCTGAATATATCTGTCATAGGAGATTCTTAATAATGATCGTTCAGGCAGTGACCCACTTGCCGAGGTTTCTCAATTCATCTGTCATAGGAGATTCTTAATCATGATCGTTCAGGCAGTGACCCACTTGCCGAGGTTTCTCTATATATCTGTCATAGGAGATTCTTAATCATGATCGTTCAGGCAGTGACCCACTTGTCGAGGTTTCTTAATATATCTGTCATAGGAGATTCTTAATCATGATCGTTCAGGCAGTGATTCACTTGCCGAGGTTTCTAAATATATCTGTCATAGGAGATTCTTAATCATGATCGTTCAGGCAGTGACCCACTTGCCGAGGTTTCTCAATTCATCTGTCATAGGAGATTCTTAATCATGATCGTTCAGGCAGTGACCCACTTGCCGAGGTTTCTCTATATATCTGTCATAGGAGATTCTTAATCATGATCGTTCAGGCAGTGACCCACTTGTCGAGGTTTCTTAATATATCTGTCATAGGAGATTCTTAATCATGATCGTTCAGGCAGTGATTCACTTGCCGAGGTTTCTAAATATATCTGTCATAGGAGATTCTTAATCATGATCGTTCAGGCAGTGACTCACTTGCCGAGGTTTCTAAATATATCTGTCATAGGAGATTCTTAATCATGATCGTTCAGGCAGTGACCCACTTGTCGAGGTTTCTCAATATATCTGTCATAGGTGATTCTTAATCATGATCGTTCAGGCAGTGACTCACTTGCCGAGGTTTCTGAATATATCTGTCATAGGAGATTCTTAATAATGATCGTTCAGGCAGTGACCCACTTGCCGAGGTTTCTCAATTCATCTGTCATAGGAGATTCTTAATCATGATCGTTCAGGCAGTGACCCATTTGCCGAGGTTTCTCAATTCATCTGTCATAGGAGATTCTTAATCATGATCGTTCAGGCAGTGACCCACTTGCCGAGGTTTCTAAATTATCTGTCATAGGAGATAATCCTAATCTTTCATGGTATGTTTCTGTCATCGTTGTTTCTCCATTCGTCTCTCATAGGAGATTCATAACCCTGATAATTAGAGAACGACCCTCTCGTCGATGTCTCTTAAGTCTCCTGTCTGAGAGTAGCGTATAACCTTAAATGTCTCTTCTCACCCACACATGCGCAGCTGTTTTCTGTATGCCGACCCTTATTTTGTGCCTGCTATGTCTTGCTTACCACCTTTTTCAGTAACACATCATATGCTCTTAAATCATCCAATTACATATGTGAACGGCAACCTACTTCGGCAAAAATCGTTTCCTTGTCTCTGTCATTTTAACGCATGTCTCATTCACCAGAACTATGCATTATATTAGGTTGGTGCAAAAATAATGTCGTTTTCTCACATATATGAGAAAACGACATTATTTTTGCACCAACTTAATACTTCGCTAGTAATAGGCTACTATTACGTAAATTAAATCCAGAATATCTGTTCCTTTAAACTTCCTTAATCACCAGTTCTTCAAAACCAATATTTCCACGTCCCACTGGACGGACTTCTTCCACACCAACATTACCTTTCTCATATCTCAAAAATCACCTCTTATATTGTCGACTTTACAGGCTAAAATTTCACCATCTCTACACCATCTGAGCACCCACCGAATTGGCTTCCCAAAGTTCCCTCTCGATGTTCAACCGTACCTCAGCCATGGGTGGTCCACGACTATTATGAATCCAATTATTAAACCCGATTTTACCACAGTGACTTTTAAGTTCAGAATTATCTGACAATCCGTCCGACAGGAAAGACATGGTGTATTCTTCTCATAAATTTCCGCAAAATTCCAAATAACGAATATTAAGATATGTAATTTATTTATTTTTCCTGAAAATATGAACACGTATTAAAATGATTCCAGCCATATCTTAACCTTTTAGTACTCTGGCCTTAAATTTGCTGTCTTTACTGCTTCCATTCCAAATGAAAGGAAATTTCAAAATTTAATTTAATTATCGGTGTTTGGTGACCTGCTCTAATCCTTTCCCTTTATGATTAGCAATACATTTCTTACTTAATTAACTACATCACGTAACAAGTACAATTCAACACACAATTTCAAAAGATTTAAAACCTTACAAATTACTCTAATTAGGTTTCTCTAAGGCGTCCCGCTTTTAAAACTAACATAACATTTAAGCTGCTCAGAATTTGATTCTAATTTAATTAAAAGAAATCCGTCGGTCTTTCCTTCTGACGACAAAACGTCTCCTTTATTACGTTTAGGTGTCCTTTTTCTAAACATCTTTGCTTACTTTGTCCCGAAAGTCTGGAAGCACTTTTAATTTACTATAGAATTCGAAGTACATAGATTGCAAATAGAATTTGTTTTTCTTCATTTCTCCATATTCAATTCCGGCTTCGACGAGTGACGATGGAAAACTTTACTGATGCTTTAGAAATGTCTAAAAAGTTTATTTCTATACGGAAATGGATATCTCTTTTAATTCCGATTAAGTCTAGCTAGATCATCATCTTTCAAGTAGAACTTATTAGAATTTTAAGGGCGAATGAAGGAATATACGATTTAAAATATTTAACATCGATTTTCGCTATTTCTCTCCAAATCTCTCTTTTGCCGTCAGACGTACTGGGCTTTCCATAATATCCTCTGTGTTAATGCGTAACTCTCATTCCTGTGAGAGTGTTCTCCCTCTTATAAGCAGGTCTCTCCCGTCTCTCTCACAGTTTCTCAAGTCCCATCGTATATGCGAAGTGGTCAGTCGTTCTCTGTACTAATTTTTTATTCTTTTTTTACTTTTTCCTTAACCCTCACATCTTCTATCATATTTCTTTGGGCTTATTTTGGTAATTATAATTCTTCTTGGGGAATCACTTTGCTTTTGTCTCTTGGTTCGAGGGGGGCATTTTTCAGGGTTGAGGATAATCTCATTTCATCCCATATATCTTAATGCCTACACTGTCTGGACCCATGTTCCAATCTACGTCATTTTATATTCTTGGGTTTAACACTTGCTCCCACCTGATCGGACAAATTCCCTACCTATGGTTTTCATAAGAACGTGACCGATCATGTATGTATCTACTTGATGTTCGTGTGAACAAACCGTATCTCATGGATTACTGTTTTGTAAGTGGTTTTGGTTTTTCCTTCCAATTATCGTGGTGCACTCTATAGTGTTCCCATCCCCTCCTTATCACTGGTGTTCTTATACCCATCCTGACAATTAACTAAACCTTGATGTCGCACTTTCATCTAATTCTCTCTCAGAGCCCTGCACTCATTAAGTACTTCTTTGCTTCTGTTGTGGTTCTTATGATTTTTATGGAGTTTGTCATATTTTTTAAATTTCTTTATTATAAATTAAACAATAAAACTTCAAACTTATGGCCTGGCAAGTTGCAACAATCCATGATGAGTGGAAAAAATCATAGGGTAACAAAAAGTGTCCTACCTGTATTTGATTAGATCCCTTTTGCACTTTCGGAACAGAGTAGCCAACTGACTAACATACCTTGCTTCTTACTACTACGTATATTTAAATCCTTGGTAGCTTCCAAGTTCCTGGGACTGCTATGTTGTTGCTGTTTACCATCGGTCGATCCTGGTCTACGGCAACCAACAATATAGCCACCGCCAAGTCGATCATTGGTTAGAGGCAACCAAATATGCACATTTCCCGGCGTCTACCTGACCCGCGGTAAAGAAAAAATATACCCCTGTCGTCGGCCTTAGACTGTGGTAACCATTTAACTGACTCTTTACTCGTTAGCGCGTGACTTGTTTTAACTTTTTACATATCCATCTTTCCCCCATCCTTTTTCTCACACTTGCATAACCGGTATTAGACGTGAAGTCACGTACTTTAATTGGTGACTGGGACCTGCCGTTAGGTTAAATGCCTGCCGCACTTGGATTCATTTGGCTGCCTGGTGCAGTTCACATTCTGGATTAAAATTCGCACCATCTAGTTACAAATGTAGTTATCTGATAATATTAGGTTGGTGCAAAAATAATGACGTAATAATGTCGTTTTTTGACGTATTTTTAATGTCAAAAAACGACATTATCACGTCATTATTTTTGCACCAACCTAATATCTTTCAGTTTTATTTACGGTATCATGCCAAAAGTTACGAAAGTTATCTGAAATCTTGAATTTGCCATGGGATTAAGGGAGAATTGTACTTGTAACTTATTTTTCTTCTAAAGCAAAATGCAACTTACGTGAATTTTAAAGACAGCGTATTTGTATTGATTATCTCCATTCGTCAAGCACATTTCAAGCCTTAGAGAAATCATCGTTGCTATTAATTTCTTCAATCATTAGACGCACACATCGCTCTCTAGTGTTCCTTGATGCAGCTTAGTTCGATTCGCAGTGAAAGGAAGGAGAAATGAAACATTAATATGTATTTGCGGCTTTGACGAGATCCTTTGTCATTCTGTTTAGATCTTAGCAAACAATGAGTCACAGCGTAAAGAAACGAATGAATTGGTTTCACTAGTTCAATACAAGACACGAGAGGGAATTAATGGAAAGGAAACATGTGTAAGAATAGGATACTTTTCGGTGTAAGATTCCGGTTGGCAAGTCAATAGAAAACAGTTAAATTGGATGTTTATCGAATTAAAGCTGTTTACATAACAGAGAACAGGTAGAATAATTGTAGAAGAAAGTTAGAACTTCCAGCATGGCAGAGTAGAGGAAAATTTCGACGTTTGTATTTTAGCATCAATTTCTTAAACGCGGCATGTGGGGAGAAACTTGTGGCGATTCTTGTACACTATGTTCAATATTATTGATTAATCTTAAGCATTAAATTCGATTTTTCTATCATTTGAGGATTGAAAAGGCATATAATTACGGCAAACATGGAATTTAGTGGCCTCAAGAAGAAACAAATTGCCAAAAGAACATTTTTTTAACATGAGGCCAATTTTATACTAACTACCTTTACACTTCGGCAATGTTTATTGTTTTAAAAAGCGATAATTAGAATTGTAATAAAACCTAAACATATGGAAGCAAGTTTACATATTTTCTCTGTGCTTGAGAATTCACAGAAAAAAAATAATATACACTATTTATTAACACAATTTATTATATTATGTATTGGAATAGTTCGCTAAACAGTTACCAATTGCTAATTTTTCCGAACATTACAAAATAGTAAAAAAAAAATTACTTATAGATAATACACATATATTAATAATTTAGTAAATGTTTATATATTTATAAAAAATAAAACAAAACATAAATTCATATTTTTGTTATAAATTGGTAAATGATAGATTTTGCATAATATTTAACCTATAGATAATTGAAGACTTTCATTACATGCATCAGATATTAGTGCCATAGTAACCCAGCCTGACACTGATTCCAAATTCCAAGTTATTAAGTAATAAACCATCGCATATATATTTATACAGATATACTATTTTTGTCGATTACAGACATCAAATTTTATCAGATATTTTAATTTTTAACAATAAAATCTGGATTTTCGTAAACATTTTCAGGATTGTCTATTATTTATATGAGTGTTATATTGTGTGATTTTCAATTCATATTTATTTTAATAAAAATGTTGATTATTGAATTTGAGGTGAGCGCTATGTTTTATCTTTAAAACAAATTTCCTGGAGTGGAATCAATTGCTACGGCTGACGGAGGTTTCACTGTGCCGTGCCAGACACGTATTTCGTCAGAATCCGTCTTGTATATTTATAAATTTAAAATTGGTCCTTGCTTACATTATTGTTTTCATATCTGGAATATCTCATCTGTCTATAAATATTAGGTTGGTGCAAAAATAATGACGTAATATTGTCGTTTTGTGACGTTAAAAATACGTCAAAAAACGACATTATCACGTCATTATTTTTGAACCAACCTAATACATATCAAAATTCTCGAAAAAAATCAAAATAAAGCATTGCAGTGTTATTGGACCTAACCTGGCATCTTAATTACAGTCATGCTCCTACATCCATGACGTGACATCGATCGGGCGTGTTTATATATTCATGGTCGTTGTTCGCATGAGCTCTCCTCCGCAGTACAACGACCGCATGAATTTCAACGTACTATTAGATTGGTTACTGTGTCTCATCTGTTTAATGTTGAAATAGCTAGATGTAAACGTAAGTTATATTCTAATATTTCATTTTTTCGCACTTCTCACTTTTAAATCTCTCTTCATAATTTTTGATTTTCTTCCATTTACAATCATAAAAAAATAAATGGAACACCAATCACCATTTGCTCTCTTGCTAATTAATGCGGTTTTCTTATCTTTCCTACTGACTAAAGATTTTAATTCACTCCAACTCAAAGTAACCCCTTATGCGAGTGGAATTATCAACATTATTGGGGAGAAACATTATACGAACTATAAATATGCAAGTATCCGATATACACCCTTAGGCAAATTAATTCAAACAAAACGAATAATTCAGTTATTATTTTTTTTCGTTTTTTCCTAATGAAATATGGTCCAATGCACATGTTAGTACTTCGTATGTCCATTCTACGAAATCGCTCCTTGAAGATTGACAACAGATTCTTGATTGGATTTAAATCAGGAGAGGTTCCAGGTCAGTGTATAGTACTTTGATTTGTTCTGTTATAAGGCTTGCCATTGTGTTCCTGAAGCGTTACAATTTTAGTATGCTTCCTTTGCGTTACCTCCATTGCAGACAATGGCCATAGAACAACTAATAATGTCTCGACATGCTAAAAATCTGATATCGCAATATTTTTCTGGGTCAAACAAATTTCATCATACACCCCGAAAAAGGATTCCTATTAATGTACACCACATCAAATCACCGAATCTGAGAATGGGATCGAAATCTATTGCACCCTATCAATCCAATGGGTCGAAAACTGAACGCATGGTGAAAGAAAGGAAACTAAAGTCGTTCTTTCAATTAATTTCCATAAGGGTGTACGTAACTTAACATTTCTCTTATTATTTCATGTATCAATATAGGCTCCTAGGTGTCTATCTTCTTTAGCTTTAAATATGTTAAACTTGTTCGTTTCGTATTCATCATATGTCACAGTAATGTGTTTCTGTTTTTCATAGATCCCCATTGATTAAATATTATTTTACGTTCCCATACTCATCTCTAATAATGATATCCGATAGTGATTCTGTTGTATTGGTATATGAGAACTTTTGAAATTAATATGATATTTGAAAAAAGAATCATAATATAGAAGTTATAAATTGCTGAAGATTGTGAAGATTCATTGTTTTGCATAATATTTAATAGGGGTAGAGAGGTTCGCCTAGTACCGTTTCATATTCCTCCGAAGTCTTTTGAACAGGAGAGAATTATCCCTTGTCTCTTGTCTGGTATTGCATTTTTGTTATTTCAGATTGACCTCAATATTTCTTTAGACATAACTTATAGTTACAAATGAAATAGTTACTTCTGAAGAAAGATTAAGGACAATCCGAAATATTAAATATATATATATATATATATATATATATATATATATATATATATATATATATATATATATATACTTTCATAAAAACATTACTATTTTTTAAATTTGAACCTTTACACACACACACACACACACACACACATATATATATATATATATATATATATATATATATATATATATATATATTCAGCATTTATTTGCCGTCGATGTAATCCCCTTCTGAAGCCACACAGCGTTGTTTCCATTACTGGAGGCAAACCTGGAATTCCTTTTCTGGGGGGGGGAGTTCGAGCAGCGGCCCCAATACATTCTCTTGGATTGCCTTGACGTCTCGAAATCGTGTTCCTTTTAATGGTATTTAAATTTTGGAAAAAAGGACGCTGCGAAATATTGGGAAAATTGTTTGTCAGAGAACGTTGTGTTTTCCTGAAATAGCTGCACAAGTCGTGGTCACTAGTGGAAACTCAATAGAGTGGTAAAATGTCTACACTCGACAAATTTTCAAGCACTGCTGTAAAGAAGGGAACTTCATAACTTAGTATGTATGCATGATAGATGAACCGGTTAGTCCGTGCCAAGCGGCTTGTGTCTGCTTACATTAGCGTCACTACAATAGCAACAACCCCAATGTATTCTGATCAAACCTCGCATATTTGAAATATTCAATCATTAACAAAGGTAGAGGTTCATTCTAATGAAGTCATATATTCATAACAGAATTTTCCTTCTCCGAGTAAATTATATGATTCACTTAATGGTATTTATTTAATAGATGTATTTTTGGTGCTTCCATATATTCAGACGATGTTCATAATATTCTGCATCTTTATATTTCCATATCTTCTTTAAATATCCTCTAGCCCATGAATCCAATTTTCTTATTAATTAACGTATTTAGTTTTCGAATATCTCCATTAATAAAATTCTTAGAAACAGGTTTTCTTATTCTTGTTATGATGAATTTATTAAAATATTTTTTCTGTGTATTGTAATGTCTGTTCAAAATCATATATAAGTTTTCAAACTTTCCATAAATAAAGAATAACAATTTCGTTTTTTACGTTACGCCTTTCATACTGGCATGATAATAAAGACAAGTATGAATCCTCTTCTTCTCCCTCCAGCTAGAGGTAAATAGAAGTACAGATTGGGTTCTATAGTCTTTGATGGCAAATAGTCTAGGAGAAGGACAACTCTGAATTCAAAACCTACGGATGGTCGTTTAGGGATCCTGTGGCACGTAGGTTTTGAATTCGACCCTTCAAAAAGTGTAGATGGTCCTGCACGAAACCTTCACCACTATAATCAAATTTCATGTGCTGTTGTCGGGCTGTCGGTTTCCTAGGAGCTGATCTGCTTGACCCTCAGATGTCGAATTCGACGGGAGAGTCGAGTATATATATATATATATATATATATATATATATATATATATATATATATATATATATATATATATATATATATATATTAAAAACATCACACTAAGCAAGGCAGGAGTCCCACTAGAACGCAAGGCGTTACAGAAAGTGAGAGCAAGAATATAGGGGCGTGAAAGAAGAAAAGATAAAGAGAAGGACGGGGAGTAAGTAGATCAAGAGATCTGGATATATCCATGGAATTTTCATTTGAATATTTAGAGATTATAGCTTTCAAATAAGGAAGTAAGAGGAAGTGAGATCCATAGGCGTGAATTGCGAGACAGGAAGCTCTTGGAGTTTCAGAGTCGGACATATTTTAACTGTTTCGACAGTGAAAATGTGAGACTGAGTTGCCTACCTAGTAATACGTTTAAATTCATGAAGTTTGGGAACTAGCAAAAGCAGCTCGTCGGAACGGTTATCGTGAAAGTATTTTTAGAAAAGACAGAGGGAGGCAACGGCACGTCTGTGAGAGAGCGACTGTAAACGAGATGCCAGATCAGGGCCAACAAAATTGTTTATCAGTTTCTGGATTTTTTCGACGACCTTAAGACGAACAGCGGGAGTACAGACCATATATTGCAGCAATTTTCCATGAAAGAGCGAATAGTTGAATTATACATTGTAAGGATGGTCCCGGGCGAGAATTAAAAGGGAGGGTTCTCTGTGGTTGGTAATAGATAGCAGTTTTGTTTTGAACAATAAAAATATTTTTTTTAAATTAATATTTTTAGGCACATGGAGGTGTCTACTAATATTTTTGTTTTAATATTTCAGTTAGGTTCTTGGAATAATTTTAGGCCAGCATGACCAACATCAGCAGAAAAAAATCCGTGCTTGTTAGCAGCAGTGAAAGACAGGAATGAATGACTGTCTCTGAAAAAGTGAACTTTATCTATATTTATCATTGATTTTTTGATTGTTAATTTTGGTCAATCCTTGTGTTGGTCAAACGGCCTCCTTCATTTTTTAATTTAGAGGATGGGAGA
The DNA here is from genome assembly GCA_963932145.1 of Acanthosepion lycidas. Classification (NCBI taxonomy): domain Eukaryota; kingdom Metazoa; phylum Mollusca; class Cephalopoda; order Sepiida; family Sepiidae; genus Acanthosepion; species Acanthosepion lycidas. The sequence goes on from OZ010605.1 coordinate 78,700,824, forward strand.
TACCTGACTTTCAGAATTTCCCCCTTGCTTATTTTGACAGTTGCTGGGAATGGGATGTATGCGTTAAGTGTATGTTACATTTTATTTTTTGGTAACGTGCGTGATGTATCATTATGCTGTTAATTCTGTCATAAATCCTGTCTGGACGAAGTGTTTCGAGTCGCAAAATCCATTTGTAGTTATGTTCTAGTATTTTTCTAAGGTTGGATTTTTTGTTTATTTCTATTTTTTAAATTATAATGAATTTTGCATGGCTATTAAAATAAAGTTTTATCTAGGCAGTGGGGAGACAACTTCATGCGATTCACATAATTATTAATCCTGTAGTGAAAGGGACATTCACATTCTCCCACATATTGTTTCTGACAGAGTGTTCATTCTCACAGGTAAATTATGTTCAGACTTCTACAGTTTCTGTTGTGTTAGATTTTGAAGGTGGATTTAGTGACCGAGTTGATGAACGAATTGTTATGTCTAATGTGGTTACAATATATATATATATATATATATATATATATATATATATATATATATATATATATATATATATATATATATGTGTGTGTGTGTGTGTGTGTGTGTGTGTTTTAAATATTTTGGAGCATCGAAAAGACGCGACCTCTCTTCTGAGTTCGGAACGTCATAAATTATACCAACACTGCTTAACAAGACAAATGAACGTGAAAACATATTAACCAATTAAAATCAAACAGAAAATTATAAATATCAGACTTTTCTTTCTCTATATATGTAAGTAGGATTTCGATCAATATTCTATCTCTATTTGATACCAAATTATATATATTTCCATTTTTTCATATATATATATATATATATTTCCATTTATTCATATATATATATATATATATATATATATATATATATATATATATATATATATATATCTGTATGCATGTATTAATTCATGATGCAAAATAACCGTGAATGTATCGAAAAAAATTGTCTAATCATGTCATTTACCAATCTAAAATCTATCATAGTCTAATGGCCTTTCACTCATTATACTAATGCCACTAAAATGTTATACTCTCAGCGTAGCTACATCCGACTGACCATAGAAGAAACATATAATTAATTTTCTAACGTATATATTGTTGTGGCCTGTTGAGGGTCCAGAAATAAAGACACGGAAGACGAACGCAAGTTGAAAATTATATTGGAGATATGTTAGGTTGGTGCAAAAATAATGACGTAATAATGTCGTTTTTTGACGTATTTTTAACGTCAAAAGACGACATTATTACGTCATTGTTTTGGCACCTACCTAATATAAAAACAATAGTGTTAGTAATAAGTAGATTAGCACTGCATCTACTACTCCACTCCACACTCTGCTATCCGAATCTCGCAGTTTGTATTTATGAGAGGAGGAAGAGTTCATTCTACTGCAGGAGGCTTTACCACAAGATATATTAACAATAATAATAAAGATTAATTCATTATACTTAAAAACTGGTACCTGGTTAATTACTATTTATTCGTATTAATTGACATAATTCGCTAATTTATTGGCGCAATCCCTTTAATTTATAGGACCCATAATGTGTCGGGCTCGAGTCGTCTATTACTTCAGGCCACGCTAATCTAATTTTAGGGTTCTATCATTCAAATTTGTACTTCATTCGTCAAATTTTATGAATACATCGATCTAATTTTTAAGAGTCCATTTGTCTATTGGTATGTCTACATTTGTCCAATATTTAGGACTTCATTCGTCTAATTTGTAGGTTCACACTCGTCTGATTTGTGGGGATCCTTTCCTCTCATTTGCTTGGGTTCATTCGTTTGATTTATAGGAATCCATTCGTCTAATCTGTAGGTATTCATTCGTCAAATTTGTAAATTCGTCTAAGTTGGAGGATACCATTCGTCTAATTTGAAAGGCACCATTCGTCAGATTTATGGTTTCACTTATTTAATTTGAAAGGTTCCATTAGGCTAATTTTCAACCTAATATCGTGTAGGGCTCCTTTGGCCTAATTTGTATGACTCCATTTGTCTACATTTATCTGGCTACATTCGTTTAAATTCTTCGCCTCCATTTGTCTAATTTGTAGAGCTCCATACGTCTAATTTATAGGGAGCCATTCTTCAAATTTAAAGTGCAATATATTGCCTAATTTGTCAAAATACACTCACCTAATTTTGAAGGGTCCACTTGTCTAATTTGTAGTGCTTCATTTGTCTAATTTGTAAGGTTGCTTTCATCTAATTCCTCAAATTACATCGGCTGAATTAGTCTAATTTCTCGGCTACATACGTCTAATTTGTAGATCTCAATTTTTCTAAATTGTAAGGTTCCATTTGTCTAATTTGACAGGCTTCACTCGTCAAATTCCTGGTTCTACTTCTATAATTTCTCGATCTCTATTTGGTTAATTTTCCTGCTCCATTCCTCTAATCTGAAAGGTTCCACCCGTTTAATTTTTAGGGATACACTCGTCTAACTTTTAGGTATCCACTCTTCTTATTTTTAAGGAATCATTAGTCTAATTTGAAAGACTGTTCTCATCAAAATTGTAGTTCTCCATTCGCATAATTTTTCCGGGTCTATTTATCGGATTTGTTGGGCTACATATGTCTAATTTGTTCGAGTCCATTTGTCTAATTTGTAGTCTAATTTGTCATGGTCTAATTTATTGATATCAATTGGTCTAATCTGTAGGGCACCATTGATATAATTTATAAGGCTCCATTTATAACACATCCTGGCGCCACTTATACACGGTAGTGTAATTACGTTTAAATGTCCGGTCCTCCGGGTCTTAGGACGACCTATTAACCACGTGGCTAACATTGAGCTGGTCAATGCGGACGCTTGTCCAAGTGGGCGGTTTGTTGTTGACCAATTCGTTATAATCTTCCCACATTGTATTCCTGATCTCAGAGCAATGGAAGATCGACGACAAATTAAACGTAATTTTCATGGTAATACTTTTCAATTGGTTTATATGTATATTGGAGCAACACAAACTAACCCTTCCTGCATCAATCTCTTTAGTTACACTGTGCTTTGACTAATAATTTGGGTCCAAAATTCTTCGGAATCAGGAGATTTGGTGGCATTGAGGTGGATTCAATAGGTACTCGATGCGGGTCCTCAGCGCACGTCTCCGAACTGACAAAGTTACATGCTTATATGCACTTCGGCCAAAACTGACATGAGGGAGAATGGTTCTTGGGATTCTTTGATTCATTTATTTTTACATTAATTCTAATACGGGCACTTAGTTCCTTATTTTTTGTTTTCTTAATGAACTTTCCAAATTTCAAAGAAATCATCCACCTTCTCGTGAATAGTTACAGGGATTGTTCCTCCCCTAAATCTCCATGATAAACTTCACATCACCACGCTAATTCCCGTCGAGCTAAATTCTCTTTCTTCCTCTTGCTCTCCTAGCATTCAACCGAAGCTCACAACTGTCTATGTGACTAATTATTAAACAGCGTAGGCGGAAGGACTGAGTTTTATTGCAGTCATTATTTTTAAATCTATGGTAACATAAAATATAAACTGGAGGAGAAAGAAAGACTAAAAGGAAGATATGTTCCCTGGTTTAGTGGAAGTGAAGTAAGCTCCATCTTGTTTGCGTCACTCCTACGAATGCATCAATGTCCCGAGAGTTTAATTTTTTTCTCTCTCGAAAACCTGGCATTCGGGCAAAGCAAATTGGGAAATGGCTTTATCTCTTTCTTGGGAAACTAGAAAAGCAAATGGGGTTAGGGAAATTAGAAGCAGGCGAGAAATATATTTTCTTTGGCGAAAACGAATTGAGAAATATAAAGGAGAATGAACCCGCTGCAGTTAGGATCCGTCATAACAGGCAGGTGATCTGGTTCAGGTTTTAGCTAAGACGGTGACCAGCCCAAGTATGTGAAACAGAATATCTCTTTATTGAGAATTATATTTTCATTGACGAAAACAAACTGGGAAATAATTTTTATCTATCGCTCGGAAGCTTAAAATGAAAAGTTGATTTGCTTTGGTTTTCGCTGGATAGGTGGGCCCAGGAAAGGAGACATAGAATTTGAATTAATGTTTTGAATAAAACGCACACTTTCTCCGACACACTTTAAAATATACATTTCTCACAAAGATAGTCATACCAGCACTGAGGGGCGGGGAGATTTAGAATACCGTGAAGGATGGAGGAAGAGGTAGAATTTAGCCCCGACTCTTCGGAGTAGCAGTGCGAGATATGAAGTTGGGTAGGTTGGAGTTAAAGGAAGAGTAATCCCTATGACTTATCCCAAGGTAGGTGGATAATTCTCCAAATTTTAAAAGTTGATTAAGAAAGCAGAAATAGGAAAGAAGGAAAATTTTATTTGAATTTATGAAAATTTGGGAATCCCCAAATCCCAAGAATCCCAAGAAGACGCTGCTCACATGCCAGTTTTAGGCCGAAGTACTATAAGCAGATTACTTTGGAGAGCTTGTAGACTTTAGTCTGATATCGCGCATTGTCTCTCCGAAATCCACGTCAGCTAAACACACAGACTTCCTGATTGCAAGACATTGAATCCAGCTCCTCCAGAAGTTTACACAAGGACTATTGTCACTATAGAGTTTTATGCAGGAAGAGTTAATTTCTTTGTACCAAGAGCTATATAAACCACGTGAAGATTAAACCTACGAATAATGTTTTATTTTTCGTCGTGAAGATATGTTTCCATTAATATAGCTCGCGCCACGGCTTGAACCACCGCTGTGATTACCACGACATTTGATCTTCCACTGCTCTGAGATCAAGAACTCACCGTGGGCAGAGTTGGTGTGGATCAAAGCGTCCAGCAACTTACAACCAGCTTGAATGTGATTAAGCATTGACCAGTGCAGTTTTAGTCCCATGGCTCTTCGTTGTAAGACTCTAAGTACCAGACCACTAAAACGGGTGTAGGCGGCGTCGAAAGAGTTATTTGGTGTCTATGACCAACGATTGGACCCTGTGTTGCTGATGGTATTTTAAGTGGTGTCCAGATCAAAGTGTTAAATTAGCCCGAAAGAAGAAAAATGAGAAAGGACAATTCTTTACGGCTGTAAGAACCAACAAACTATAGACAATTAGGTGTAAGGTTCTGGAACTGCATGAGCGTGTTTTCTTGTTTTATGAAGTCAAAGCCTCCACAAAACAAGTCAAGTTGTAGGTTGGACACTTTTTGGTTTCTCTTTATTGGTTTTCTCTAGTCCTGATTTCTTTTTTACCTCGTTAAATAATTTTTGTCGTTACACAGATTTTGTTGGATTGTGCGAAATGTCCCTTGTCGGTTGAAAAGATAAATTGGGATGAACGAGCACCGGTAAATGAGAACTGCCCGTTACCTAGACGGTGATATTTGCGTATGATACAGCCTCTTTCCGATTTTATGGTGGTTAATATTGGTGGACTTAGACAAACTACTTAAAGACGAATAAGCAGATGATGTGACGGCGATGGAAGCCATGAGAAGACTCCCAAACCTCAACCAGGCAAGAGGTGTGACTCTAGTTGAATTGGGGGAAGGTGCAACTAATATGTCAGCCTTGTTCTTCCCTGAGGAAATAAGAGGAAATGCCGACATTCAGGTGCAGTTGTCGCTTTGTTTCTTGATGCACTGGAGAACGAGCGGATCAGACATGATGTAATCAAAGACGCCGCAACGAAGTCTTCAGTGACAATATGTCTGGCCAGAATCAGTGAGATAGTGTGGAAGAAGGCACAAACAGGTGGAGTTCGGGTTAGAAATCAGGAAGATGACAGCCAGAGTAAAGAAAAGAGAGACCCGGTCGTAGAGAAATTCAAATAGATATTTGGTGGGCCCAGCTATAGCTCAACCCAGAAGTATTTCTAGTTTATGGGATAGAGATAACATTGTGGGGGTTGGCACTGACATAAAATTGCCTCCTAGAACGACAGTGTCTGGGAGAAGTAGGTTGGTGAGGAAAAGAAAATTCGAAGGTAAACATTTTTCAAATATCAATGCTGAGAAATAAAGGCGTGAAGAGATGGAAGTAGCCTATTTTGAGCCAGTAGTGGAGGGGAAAATATTGTGCCTATAATGTTGACCAACCAATCGAACATGTATAAAAAAGGAAAAGAGGTATTGAGCGCTCTACTATTAAGGACCATTAATCGTGTAAGGTATGCTGAACAGAGAAAATGGGAGCGGAGTCGATTGGGGGAAATGGAAGAAGAGTAGATAATGTCCCCTGAGAAATGAAGAACCACAGTAGGGAAACTGCTAAAAGCCAACAGAGGTGTGGCGGCTAAGTCGCATGAGGAGTTGAGTCAGATATAAACGTTGCCAGGGACATGTAAGAGTCAGGGATAGTTAAGAGGTATGTGACTCCCTGGATTTGTCCAGTCGTGGTAGTAGATAAGAAATATGTGGTACACAGATTTTGTGTCATTTTTTTGAGATTGAACGACATATAAAATCATCGTTATTTCCCTTAATAGATAATATATTATCCATTCTGTAGAAGGCTATTTTTTTCAACGATAGATTTGAGGGCGGGCTACTGTCAGGTGGCCTTCGAAGAGGCAAACTGGGAGAAGCCGCGTTTTCGTGACATGTGGGTTTCTTTCAGTTCAGGTTCATGCCTTTTGAGCTGTTATTTTCCAGTAACTCCACCCTTGTGCAAATTAAGTGAAACAACCGCTTTAGTTTCCTTTCATTAACATACGGTCAGTTTTAAACCTACTGGAGTGACACATAACTAAGCTATTTTTTCAGATTAGGTTATTTGCAGTTGTGTGCAGTAATATGAATTTCATTTAGGGGTGTTTGATGGAATTTGTTTCGGGTTGAAGAATATTGTGTCATCCGCCATCCGCAATTGCATCAGATTTTTATCACGCCCAGACACTATTGTCTTGACTGCCGATTAGTTGTCCTACGGCTATTGTCTGCGATGAACGTTACTACAAGAGAGTGTAAAAAATTGTAATGCACGAACACATTGGCCAGCCTTACCACTGAACAAATCAAAGTACTATAGACTGGTCAGAAAATTCTCCAGCTTTAAATCCAATCGAGAATCTGTGGCCAATCTGCAACGAAAGACTTCGTGGAATGGACATACGAAATACTAACATTTGCACTTGGTCATTTTAACTGGAAAAGTAAAAAAATAAAGGTAAATAATAAGCGAATTATTTGTCTTGTTTCAATTAATTTTGACAAGGTGTAACGTTTTCAATGCTCAATGAGATGTAGGACTTAAGGCAAATTTGCATTACATCTTGGTCTTTCCGGAACGCCTACAGAACATTTTTACCAGATACAACGAGTGCTAGATCGGTTAAGGGGGTACGGGCTAAAGTTGAGACTGCCGCAGTATGAGTTCCTGAGAGAAGAGACAAGGTACTTGTCATAAATAAGGATGGGGCTAAGCTTTATATGGGCAAAGTTATAAAAGCAGTGCCTTAGTTAAGACATTAAGTCATGCAATTGGCTTCATAGAAGTTATAGGCTACTATAGAAGGTGTATTCGAGCACTCTCGAGCCTGCGACCCCCATGATATTATTATGAAGTATGCAAGATTTAAATGGACGGAGGATTGCCAGAGAGCATTTGTTAGGTGATGGGTCCAGATCTCAGAAAACCGATGATCCTATAAACAGATGCCAGTGATCAATGTATCGGTGCAGTTAATGCCCAAACAAAGACATACCAGTGCCTGGTATACCAGAATAGGTACCAGTATACATCTCGTCCCATAGGCATTCTCGACAAAACAGAGATAGCCAGAGATTGGGCAAGAAACCCTTGCTATAATGTATGATGTAAAGAGGCTAGATTATTATTTAAACGGAACTACATTTACTACTAAGATTGAGGATAAACTGTTACGGTATTTCTTAGATGTTTATTGGACAAATAAGAAGATAGAGCTGTTGAGTATTGAGGCTATAATTGCAAAATTGATTACTTAACAAGGAAGGACAATATCTGCGTGGATTTACTGTCGAGAGTTCCAAATCATTTAGAAGCCGACTCTGTCGTAGTGGAACCAGGTGTGGCTGACACAGCTTACCAATTACAACAGATCAGTTCACATAGATTGAGTCGCCTGTGAGACTGAGACAGAGGGGACACTACACGTTTGATCCTCACGGGTGAGATATAATAAGCGAAAGTCAGGAGGACAGTAAGATAGTTGCTTTCAAAGCAAGGGTGGTGGCGGGAAACACTTCCAAGCATGTAACGCATGAAAGGAGGCTATATTACCTCTTAGAAAGAGATAAAGATATAAAACTCAGACTGTTTGTTTCTGCTGAGTTGAGTATTGAAGTATTAGAGCAATGTAGTAGGAAGATGGGTCACATACGAATTAATATGACCCATGACCTAATAGGTAGACATGATTATTGGCTAAGGTTGTATAAGGATATTAACAGGAAAGTTGGGTGATATGTGAAACCCAGAGCAGGAGACATGAGACAGCTCCATTGATGGAAACGGATACATCAAATTATCCCTTTGAGAAGGTAAGCATTGATATGTCAGGCCCATATGTTGAGAAGCCAAGAGAAAATTAATACATAATGAGAGTTGTAGATTGCCTAACAAATTGCCCTGAGGCATAAGCGATATTTGTCGTGAATGGATACAATGCTTGTGAGCACCGCCCCGTACCAGGCACAAGATTATGCAAATGTAGAGCAGTTTATAGAACCCTGGGGGACAGAAAAGTTGGCGAAAGTTAATACTGAAAACTGGGATAGGTATTTAACACAGGCTTTGGCAGCAATGAGATTGTTTATACACGAAGCCTCTATTTTATCACCATATTATACCCTGTTCGGACGTGATGTGGTCTGGCCGGTATATAAACTCGTAGGAAATACATGGGAGAAGACTGACATAAGCTAATAATAGAACAGAAACATAAAATATTCGCAAAGGAAGATGATTAGAGGTACAAAAAAGAAGAGAAATAAGAAGGTGAATAATGGAAGGAACGAGGTAGATTTATGACCTGGATATCCTGTATTCTACAAAATACACGAGAGAAGGAAAATTGAACCAAAGTTTGTGACCTTATTACAAAATAGTGGAACAGACGGGACAGGTGTCGTTTGTAATCTGGAGGGCTCATGCTAACGATATAAAATTAGCTGAAGTGGATGGTTGGGAAGGAGTTGAACTTAAGAATAGGAAGACAAGGACATGAGAAAAGCAGGAAGAATGTCCATTGATCAGCATGAAGTAGAGGGCTCAGAATATGAATTTCAGGCTTCTAATCCGAAATTTCCAGAAGAAGAGAAGGCAAGCGCGTGGGAAGAGGAAAATTAAATACATCTGTCCTAACTTCAGAAACGGTTAAAAGAGAAGAAAAATGTCTGAGGTTTAGCCAGAATTCCCTGTAAAGGAAAGATTGAGGTGTGGGAATCGAAACCCCTAAATCTCAATATGCACATAAGGATCAAGGGATGGATGTATTCGGAGTCGGCATGATATCATAGGGAAATGCACACTTCGTTGCGTGAGGGCGTAGGGTTCAGTAGAATCACCTATCCGCATAAAATAGCAGTAGAGATTTGTTGAAGAAGACTGTGATGCGGATAACAAGTCATGGAGGGCGGACTTACATACCGGTGCTCACGTTGACTGCCAGTGATATCGGTGAGACCTGACCTTTTGCCGAAAGCACTGCTAAACTGTCTGAACCCAATCAATATGCTGAAAGTTAATTAGCTTAAGGGATATGCTGGATTGGAGAAAATTAAGAGAAAGGAATATGAGAAATATACTAAATAACTATATATATATATATTCGGGTTTACTGCTGTATTTGCCATCCTTTTGTATGGCGCAGATTCATGGACACCATACAAGTACCATATACGCCATCTAGATGTTTTCCATAAAAAATCTGTTTGCGTGCAATCTGTGGGGTTAAGCTTCAAGATAGGACATCTAACGTAGACCTGTTTAATAGGTGTAATATTGGAGGAATCGAGACTTTTATCATACAATCTCAGTTACGGTGGACTGGTCATGTCTTGAGAATGTCTGATGACAGGATAGCCAAGATGCTAATGTACAGCCAGTTAGATCAGGGCTACAGGAATGTAGGACGCCCATGGGTAAGATACAAAAACAAGCAGAAAAGCAACTTGTCAGCAATTAATATACCACATAATACCCTTGGAGCGGATAGAATGCAGATCAACGTGTTTTAGTGGACTCAGCAATTTTCAATTTGCTTGTCTGAAGAAGCGAGAGCAAGATCTAAAAGGTCAACCAATCTAACAGTGATCTCATCTCACAATACTCACTCTTGCTCCATATGTGGCCTCCTTTGTAAATAACTAGTCTTAAATGCCACTTAAGATTAGCGCATAAACTTTCATAACTGAATCAAAAAGCTGGCGGATCCTCATACGTCGAAACCGATGAGAGAGTCCATTATATATATATATATATATATATATATATATATATATATATATATATATATATATAAACACTGGATTGTCAGCAGAATAAAGCAAGGAAATTCTATTACATTTGCAGAAATGGCTGTTATGAAGAGGCTGATACTACTGCTGCTGCTGATGATGAGGACTGTTTGAGCCTGCATACACAGCCAAAATGCGATCTTCAAGAAAACGAGTGAAGTGATAATAACGAGATCAAAATTGTTAGTCACTTTCGGAATAGATTTGAAGCCATATGATTTGCACCTAGATAAATTAGGGAACGAACCGCTTAAGTTAGCTACTGCCAGAGTATGCGTAGGACAGAATTATAAACGAGAACATCGATACCTCAGGTTATTGTATTCCCTGGATCAAGAGACTACAATAATGGAATTCCGGTGCAAGGATATCAAGAGCTATTAAAAGGGAATTGAACTGTTACAGGCAAAAGAAAAAGAGCAGTAATCCCTATCCTTGGGAACGCATTTATTGTTCTGTTTGGATCAGTGTCGGAAGAAGATGTGAATATTATAAGGAGGAAGCTGAAGGAAGTGGAAAGGAATCAAAGAGTTTTATTCCAAGTGGTACGGGAGAGTGTATGGATACTCAGTGTAACAAGATTAGAACTGGCGAACAACAGTTCAAGTATAAATTGGCTAATAAAAAAAAATTCGAGAATTAAGGCAAGAAGTAGCTAATGTCTCCGAAACCATGGCAACCGAATTACATCAGTTAAATAGTTTTGCTCAGCACTATTTTCAGCCGCCGACAGTTACAAATAAGGTGCGATAGACTAGCTAATAAACGACGATTTTCTTAGAGCATGTGAGAGCTCATCTAGATGTTTTCATTAGAATATCTGTCCCCGAGTAGAGTCACCCCTGGTCAATTAAGGTAGTTATTATTAAAAATACATAAGTTACCCCATCATTTAATGTTACCAGAAGATCCTACTGAATAACTGGAAATACTATAATGAATTGTGTAACCTTATGACACGATAATAAACTTTTAGTTTTGAGGACCATTCAGTTAATAGACAGGGATATTACTTTCGAGATATACCATGTGATAAAATTACTATTTGGCTACTCCTTAGTAGAGCAGGAACTAGCATCATTTGCAAAATATCAAATTGAGATAAAGTATGTAGTTTTGAATTCGGCGAGAAGAACGTTAATACGACAGAAGAAGCAAGGAAATGTAAAGCTCATGAGTTCGGGATTTGCGTCATTAATACCTATTTATATGACCAAGAATCACAGATGAGCTTGAATTGTTTAAGGGAGATAAAAATTGAAAATCAGTAGAAATTACAGGTAGATTACTTGGATTATTTACATTATTTGGACTTGTATCCTCATCTTCATTGTCATATTCATCACGTTTCGGTTGTTGTACACTCCGGCCTTCATCAGGTGATAGGAATTTCGAACCGAACCGTTTACTACGGCCGAGACATAGTGAATATGGCAATTCGGATGAGGATAAAGTAAATAAAGTAACTAAGGTAAGTAATCATAATAGCTCATCTCAGAGATAAATAGACAGATGTCAAGTAGATGTATTGCCAAATACAGTTATTAACACAAACTATCTGCATATCTGATGTATTCTGGGGAGTTGCTTGCCAGAATCAGATTGATCTGTCCAGAGTATGCGTGGTTGAAGAGTCCCACTAGTTCATTAAAGATGTGACCTTCATTATCATTGATAGAGTTATCCATGGGATGTTTAGAATTTGATGTATATATCTCCGTCCCCATATTATAAGGCTGAAGAAAAATACGAAAAACAAAAATCATTCCTGTCGTTGATCGAAATGAGTCTGTGTAACGACCTAATTATACCAATCAGTGGTAAAGAAATTGTCTGAAGTTAAATGAGATGCCGGTTATTAAAGTCAGTAGAGAAAATTAGCCTAGACAAATTGAAATATAAATTGAGTACTATAGGAGAAGAAGGTACAATTTGGATACCTAAATGAAATGGTCTACCCTGTTAGGCAATTTGAGAGTTATTGCCGTCACAACAACAACAAAGGGATAAATCTGTTAATCCGCAAGAGTTGGCGAGGGTGTATGAGAATGACAGAGAGACAGAGTTTAGTGTTCTCCATCGAAATAGATCGAATTCGGAGACAGCTGTCAAAAGAAACGCATAAGCAACTATTCGTGAAGCTGAAATTGACTAAGAAGGAAAAACCGGGAAAGAGATAAAAATCTATCAATTGAAACAAATGTACCGTGAGTTGCGAGCCATAGGTTGAATGATTAAATTGTAAAGATTGGTGCGGTTCCCGAATATGAAAATTCATCATCATAAACCGGAAAAGAACAAAGAACGTTTTAATTCTACTGCATATTTAGTAGAAACATAAAGCGTAAAGAACATATGTCACTGATTTTTCTCAAGTCTTATGAAAGGTGGAGCTTGGTGTTATAGGAAATTTAAGGATGAAAATTGAAGGGTGTGATGTGAAATTGTGAGGTGTTTAAACACTATTTCTATGAGGAAAAATGGCTAAGGTCAAAATTAGATGTAAACTGGAAGATACAGAGACAGAAAAAAATGGAAATCATTCTCCTTGGTAATGTGGAAGTGAAGAAAGGATCATCCGTGTTGATTCACCGCTTCAAATTAAAAAGATTCAATGAGTCATTATTATTTTTATTAATCGTGAATTGGTAATACGTTAAAGCAAATTAGAAAATAGCTTTATATCTTTCTTGGGATTTTAGAAAAACACATGTCACTGGCGAAAAGAGAAGCAGGGGGGAATTATATTTTCGTTAGCGAAAGCGAATTGAGAAATGAAAAAACCTGAATGTGACCGGCTAGGTTAGGATTATAAAAATCGAATCCTTCATAACAGACAGGTGGTTTGGTTTAGCATTTCGTTAAAATGCCGAAAGGCCCAAGGATTTGAAACAGAGTGTCTCTTTGTTGATACATTTTGTAAACAAATATATTTCCAGTTACGTAAGCAAATCGAGAAATAATTTTTTCTATCGATCTGAAGGTTAAAACAAGACGGTGCTCAGGATTGTGTTTTCGCTGGACAAGTCGACCCTGGAGTCAGATAATTTAAATTAATGAGGAGAAAAAACTTTTCTCCTACACATTTTAAAAAATACATTTGTCACAAAGAGAGGTTTGCAGTTTTAGCTTACCGAGAAGGAAGGAGGAAGAGGCAGAATTTAGCCCCGCTTCTACAGAGTATCGGTGTGAGATGTGAAATGAAGAAAGTTGGTTTTAAGGGAAGCAAAATCACTGTCACTACTACCAAGTACGGTGGAAATTTCACCAAATTTGGAGAGTTGATTAAGAAAGCAGAAATAGTGAAGAAAGAAATATTTTATTTGAATTAATGAATGTTGAGGAATCGCCGAATCCCAAGAACCAATTTGGGCAGAAGTGCTTATCAACAGCTGACTTTTTCGAGCTCTGAGACTGGTCGTACATATCGCATTGAGTCTATAGGAAGTCCACGTCATCTATTACCCAAATTTTCCGTTTCCAAGACTTCGGAGCCAGACCTGCCGAAGTTTAAAGAAGAACCAGTGTCATGATAGAGACTGATGTGGGAAGTGTATTTTTTCTTTTCTTGTCTCTTTTTTTTTTTTTGTAACAAGAGCTATATAAACCACTTGAAGATTAAAACCACGAATCTCTCGTTTTATTTATTTGTTTTTTTAAAATATATTTTCTTTAATATAGCAACCGCCACGGATTGAACCATCCTTTCGAGAATACAATCTTCGATTTGCCACTACTCTGAAATCAAGAACACAACGTGGAGAGAGTTGGTGTGGATCGAAGCGTCCAGCGACCAACAACTAGCTAAGGATCAGTTTAAAAATTGCCCAGCTTAGATTTAGCACCTTGGTTAAAATATCGCTCTAGGACTATAAAGATCAGACCACTAAAACATCGTTACACTTCTGGGTGCAATTGTCGACAAAAGACGTTAGTTTCCTACATTCGTAGAATTTGTTCGGCTTCATTTGTTTAATTTGTTCGATTACATTTGTATCATGTGTATTGATTCATTTAAATAAATGTTTTTGATCCATTCGTCTAAATTGTTTGTCTCTATTTGCCTAAAGTGGATGTCTCCACACTTTTAATACATAGGGATGCAGTCGTCTAATTTGTTTGACTTCATTGCTCTAATTTGTAAGGCTTCATTCGTCTAATTGGAAAGGTTCCACTCCTTTAATCTTCAGGGGTCCATTTGTCTAATTTGTAGTTATCCATCGTCTAATACGTAGTGTTCAATCGTTTAATTTGTTAAGACATACTTTGAATGGCTGTTAGCTACTTTGTAGGTCTACATTCCTCTAATTGGTTCGGTAGCAGTTGTCTATTTTCTGGGGTATATACATCTCATTTGTTTTTCTGCATTTGTCCAATATGTAGTTCTAAAAGAAGAGATGAATTGTACTCCAAATCTGCTCCCTCTCTCTCTCTCTCTATTTTGGGCTAAACACTTTTCTGCGCAGAAAATCATTTAACCACTACATGGTCTCTGTGTTATACATTCCACCAATTTGAATGCCTCCACTCATCAAATTTATATGCTACATTCATCTATTTTGTTCGGCTAAAATTGTTTAATTTGTTCGACTCCATTTGCCTTATTTCGAATGCTCCATTTGCCTAATAATTTCAGTTCTATTCATCTGAAATGATGGGCACTTCTCTTCTAATACATTTGGTTCCATCCCTCTTATTTATAGGACTCCGTCCGTTACATACGTCTAATTTGTTGTGCTCCATTTTTTCAATACTTAGGCCTCCTCTAATTTAATTTTGTAGGGATAAATTCGTCTTTGTACGGCTTCATGCTTCTAATATTAGGTTGGTGCAAAAATAATGTCGTTTTCTCACATATGTTACTATGTGAGAAAACGACATTATTTTTGCAACAACTTAATATATTCAGTTCCAATCGTCTAATTTTTTAATTCTTTTGTCTTACGTTTCATTCTTCTCTCATGTAATTTGTTTGACGCCACTTTTCTAATTTGTAGGTTTTCCCTCCGATAATTTGAATATCTCCTTTCGTTTAATTTTTTGGCCTGATTATTTTCATATTTTGGTTTACATTCGTCTAATTTGCAAGGCTCATTTCCTCTAATGTAGGCCTATTCCGTCTAATTTGTTTGGCTCTATTCATCTAATTTGTTTAATTGTATTCATCTAATTTATTAAGATCCATTCGACTATTTTTTTAGGTTGTCATTCGTCTTATTTTAAGGACCCCGTTCTTCTACTGTACAAAGGTCCACATTATTAATTTGTTGGGTTCCATTGGTTTAACTTGTAGGGATCCATTACTCTTAGGCTCCATTTCTCTAAATTGTAGCGTTCCATCCGTCTAATTTTTCAGGTTTCATTCGGCTCTTTTGTTCGACTCCACTTGTCTAATTTGTAAAGCTCTATCCGTCTAATTTGTTCGGCTGTAATGTGTAGGACCTCATTAGACTAATTTGTTGGCCTCTATCCGTTTAATATCTAGGGATCAATTCGTTTAATTTGTAAGGCTCCATTTCTTTAACTTGTTAGACACCATTTGTCTGATTTTTAGGTCCTCCCTCGACTACTTTAGAAATCAAAAAATAATTAATCGTTTCAATTTGCTTATATAATTCCTGTAAAGCCCATTAATGTTAATTCCGAAATAATTCTTTGCAATCTTTGAAGACTTTTTATGTGATTTGTTTTATATGGAATCTGTAATGTTATTGATCTTGAACTAGCATATAGGCTTCTCTCATTTTCCCCCGACCATATTGTAACTTCCCTGTGCCTTTTCTACAAATAATTTCATGTTTATTGTTCTGATGAGATATCTACTATGATATCTAGATTTATGGAATCAAGCACAGTAATAGATTGGTGGCACGATCACCTCATTTTAGCGTTGAAGCGGCTAGATGTAACCATAAGTTCTACGCTAAAAGTTTCTTCTATCGCACTTCTCGGTTATGAGATCCTCTTTCAGCTTCTTGATTACCAGTCGACTTTGATATTCAAAAATTTGAATACATTGATAACCTTAAATTTTCTTTTTAATTCTTGTTTTTTTTTATTGTTCACTCATATTCTGTAACACTGAATAACCCATTGCGTCTTAGTGACTTTATTGTCTTGTTTTGGCTGAAATGATTAAAAAACAATTTCCTCCCTAATGATAGATGAAAGTTGCTACGGAACTATATGCCTGCCTAAATATTAGTAGGGCGATTTTGGTTCTCGATAACGTTGCATTTTATTACTCGTAATATTATTCAGTCGTTTCGTAGGGAAGAGATATACACATATCAGGCCGTCTATGTATGAATTCTGATTATTCTACTTATTGTCATGCTTGCCTATTTTCACTTCCAAGCCCTGGCTCAATAGGGCTTGTTGATTTCTTACTTTATTTTATAAAATCAAGATTACAGTGTGAAAGCTAGGGTTTCATGACATAAGTATTAACACCAGATATTAGATATATGGCTTTTACGAATCAATGAGAGTTTTTTTTTCAAAATTGTCTGAAAAAATTCACAGAAAAACTCATTTCAACAGGTTTTAGATTACAAAATGACTTCAAAATTTAACTATTTCAAGGATAAATCCAAATAAAGTAAATATATTTTGTATGAAATACATTTTATGGAAGATATATTCAAACGAAAATTCTAATTATGAATCATCACAAGCAAAATATGTATTTTTGCTGTATTCGATGAGTAAAAACCGTATGAAGTATGTAAAAGATTACAAAAAAACAAACTTATTGAATAAGATCTGTTAGATTACTTGTTAGATGTTAATTAATAAAAAACAAAGTATAGATAAAAGTGTATATTACACCATAATACTGTTGTGCACAAATTAATAGAGAAAATAACTTAAATTTGCATTATTTATTGAAAATCACACGGAAACTCGTTCACTGTATTATATATTACATTTTCATACAGGTAAATGATTCAATATAATTTTTCTTTGAAGCAAATGAAGGTTTTATTTGATGGCAAAATGATTTAGTCATAATTTTCTTCTGCCGTGCATTATGTCCATTAATTTTTTTAAAGATTCATAAAACTATAAAAATTTTATGGTATGATTTTGAACCTAAAGTTAATATTCAAAAGAGTTTCCTCATT
>OZ010605.1:78720920-78803420 GCA_963932145.1 Acanthosepion lycidas
ATAATAGACTACCCACAATGCACCACTGACCCGTATATATATAAATAGCCGAGAAAAATAACAGCATACGTGGCCTGACGATTGCATATAGCATGAAACAGACTGTCGCCTCTAAGTGTTGACTTCTATGATCACTTTTATATTTACACACGTTCTATCTCTGGTATTGAACACTTTATCCCATAAATATAGCACACCTTAAGACTATATTTCTTCATATATATATATATATATATATATATATATATATATATATATATATATATATATATATATATATATATTTGAATTAGAGAGATATCGTCAAAAGTATTGGGACTATTGCTATGTAAGTAAAGTAAACAGAGTCTCGCGCATGCATTCTACAACTTAAGAAAACTCAAGAGCACTTTACTTAAGTTTACTGGAGGTATCCATAAATTCAACATGATTGTTGAAGATTTACTTTAGAATTGAGTGCAGAAACTACGGACTAAGTTATATGCATATCACTCAATAGAAAATCCGTTCTATGTCAGGTAAAATACCCCAAATGAGTCAAGAGAAAGAATTTGAATAGAAATTACTATCAGAACATTCAGCTCTTTCCATAGGTATAAACACTCAAATTGACTGAAAAATATAGGCATAGAAGAACTAAACCTGTTAATACACTATTACAGAACCATCTGTAGCCAGGTGATCCAAACTTGTAAGAGGCTGTACGGGGACTCAATGTATCGCCAAACAAAGATTAGTTTCTTTGTGGACACATTTATAAATAATTCGAATAGTCACAAATATCTGTTATGATAGGAATTATCAGGCTTGAAGACACGGTAAAATATAAGAAGAATAATTTGTCAAATTCCAAATTCTATTAAGATTTTAGAATCAAAGGTATGATAAGTTTACAATTAACCCTTAATTCAATCCTTATTTTCATAAATCATCCCTATTTAAGTACATGATAATTTGCATTTTCTCCTGTAACACAGAAAACAAGTTTCATATAAGGATCTGGATATACTTACCAGCATTAAAAACTTCCATTTCACTTTATTTTGTAATTGAAGTATAATTTATGTAAGTATTATTACTAAAAGGTATCAACACATATGATCTTTTCATAAGTTATCGCACTTAGATGTGCTTATATAATATATTTATACGTTCCTTGTTTTATATATTTATGTATATACATACTGTACATGGATGCTGCGTTTGATGTAATATAAAATTCTAATATGTCGATAAAAGAAAAGTTTCCATAATTGGGATATAATTGACTTCACAACGCACAAATTGTTATTGTGGTAAAGTAATCATATTTGAAAGAATCATATTTAAAAGTATCTGCCATACAAAAGAAAGGGATCGGAGATATCGAGCAGGAGAATGCAAATATATTCACTCTGGCAGATTGATTTTCTGGCTAAATATAATTTCTTCTATAATTTGGTCCTTGACATTAATAGAATAAGCTTTCGTCAGGAGCCGAAGGGGCTTGAAGAATTTTTTTTCACGCTATTGCCGGTAGACCCACATTAGACCTCGACCTTGTGTCACCTAAGGTAACGACGTGGACTCGCTGAAAAATCCAATTAACAGAATGAGTTTTCGAGTAACGCCGCGGGGTCTTGTGGAATTTTTACAGGATTACCGGAAAACTCACTTTAAAACTCGACATTTTTCTTATTTGATAGTGAGGTAGGCGTACTGAAAAATCCCTTAACAGAATGAGCTGTAGGGTAGTGCCGATGGGAACTGAGAAATTTTCCACAATATTACAAGTAAACTCACTTTGAAATTAGTACTTGTGTCATATTAAGTTGTGACGTGTTCGCACTGCTAAATTTTACTTATTATAAAACGCAGACTGTGTGTGTGTGCCTGTACGTTTATATATTGGATCGGATTTTCTACATTTTTCAACCGATTTCAACAAAACTTCACAGGACTACGTAAAATTACCAGAGCCAAAAATTGGCAAAACACAGTTGTTTTTGCACGAAATCAATTTGAAAACACGATTAAGAGGCATCACGCGAATGAAAGGAGGACAACTCATATCGAGTTATACTTATTATAAAACCCAGGTTGTTTGTGTGTGTATGTGTGTGTGTGTTTGTTTATATATGCGATCGGATTTCCTACATTTTTCAACCGATTTCAACTAAACTTCACTTTTTTTTTTGGCAGGTAGTGTTTATTATTGTCTTGCACATTTTTTCTTTATTTTTACATTCAGAATGCTTTAAAAATTCTATTTACATGACAATTGTTTATAATAAAATTCTATTCAATCGATTGACTCATAACGATTGAAAACAATGTTTTCTTTGAGTTTGGGTTTGACCAATTCGTAAAAAAAGAACTAATGAAGACATGCGTGTCCGTCAACCTTAAACAATAATCTTTTTCAATTTTATTTTTCAGTCTTTATGATGGTCGATACTTGATCTATCTCTTACTGTTACATCCCTGGGAAACGACGGGCTATACTGCTAGTTACTAAATATAATGAGCTTTTACTAATATATGTTAATAGATTCACTAACTGACATAAATATATTTGGTGACTACTCATCGTTATGACTGCTTTATTTTAAAACACAGTAAACATAATTAGTGACGCCAAAAATTAAATAAAGGGTGTGTCGTTAAGACGGGTCAAAATAAGCAGTAAATAAATCAGTGTTATTGGTAAAAAAGTATTTATTTCTCTATTGGATCATGGTATTTAAGTCAAGTAAAAAATAATATCGCCCAAATGTGCGCCAAGTCTTCGACGGCAGACCTTCACTCGATGGTCAAAATTTTTGATGACGTCTCTGCATAGTTGCTTCTTGATCTCACCAAAATGACTTATTATCTCATCCTTCAGCTGCTGAATGGTTGTTGGCTTGTTGGCATAGACCATACTTTTGAGATAACCCCAAATCAAAATGGCGTCAAGTCTCATGATCCTGGTGGACATCTGACTTCACTGTTTCGAGAGATGATGAGACCTAAGAACTTCCCATCGCATTCATGTTTGAACGTCCATTTTCGTAGTAGGCTTCGATAACATTATGACGTTGATTGATTGTAAATCTTTCCATGGTTGAAATTGCCAAAGGCGTAAGTTGTTAAATCTGAAAGAAAAAAAAATCTCATTAATCGTTTATATTTAATTAACATTTAAAATTGGTCCAAATTATTGGAAAAAAACCTTTATTTTTTAAAGTGTGGATAAATTATTTCGATTTGTCTTTTTTCTTTTCGAAAATAAATTTTATAAATATCAGATTTTATCGCTCATCCCAATTACCTGAGATTCAAACGAGATGCTATTTTAAAATCTAGAATGTACAAAGATTGGATGAAGACATCTTCCGGAAAATATTTATGCTTTTTATTTTTATGCCAATCGTATTTTTCATTTCCTATTGCTAAGGTTATTTTATGTTTTAAGCTTTTTTTGTTTTCACTTACTGATCGGACTTCCTACATCCCAAAACTTATTTGAACCATTCGATTTGCCTCTTCACATGGAAGTACTTGAGGAAATAACCATTCAATATGCATCTGTTCTTTACCACAACTTAGAATTTCGGCTATGTATTTAGGAACTCTAGATAAAATAAAAAAAAATGAACTTGCAATATTATTGGTCATTTTCCTACCACCATAACTTAGCTTCCCTGTGTTTTTCCATAAATATGCTATTTGTTTTCATATGGTTCCTAATTTACCAAGACATTATGAATTTGAGCACACTGCTAGATTGACGACAATGTCTCATCATTTTCACTTCTCGTTTTTGGAACGCTATTGTGGAATCTTGCTTGCCAGTCTTCTTTAATCTGCAATAATTAAAAGGCAGTGCCAATCTTTATCTTCTGGATTCTTAATCCCTGATATTTTAATTGTCTCTCTCCTTAATAATCTTTTCTTTTTCTCCTATCATCGCAATCCTTTGTTTCTAAATCGCTTTATTTTCTTGCTTTAAGGGAAATAAAAGATTTGCATATCCACCCTAACCTGATAAGACGTGCAAATAATAAACTAGTTCTCCGTACCGTATGTATTTATTTTAAACTCTTGCTTTTGTCGTGAAGAATGTGTTATCTGGTATTTGAATATGAAGATAATCAATGTTTGCGAAATTCTTTACTCAGTGATTGGATGCTAATAGTCATCCAATCTTGCGACGAACAAATATAAAATAGTCATGTATCACCTGGATGTGTGGTAATCTTTTTTATATATATATCCAATTCTATTCATTAATATTTTCTTGAAGAATTATGATTTTGAGTATATCATGTAGCAAAAAACATAGTAATGATTAAAAGCTTAAAGTCTGCTAATATTTTAAGAAATACTAATGAAAATCCTAACAACATAAAAATAAGAAGCATTAATTATTGCAATTCATCACATTTATTACAAGAAATTTATATTTGCTATCGATTTGAATATAAATTATTATTTTTATGGCAGTTTTCTTCCTGAAACCGCTTCTGTTTGGTAAGGCATGATCTCTCAAAGATAGATAATATTCTACTGGTGACGCAGATGTCCTTAATAGCTTCTACTAAAGGCAATGATTTGCATGATCTTTGTATGCCATCTTAATCTTGATGACATCCCACAAATCTTCAATTGGACGGAAGTCAGAGCTGTTGCCAGGCCATTACACAATAGGAACAATGACCTTCTGAAGATATCCTTGTCCTTTATTTGCTGTGTGGCCTGAGGTACCTTCATGCAGAAATAGGATGCAATCTTGTACAAGGTTGCTCAGTTATTTGAGGACTAGTTTTTAATAAAATTAACTTTTTACTAAGTTGCTTTGTTTATCAGTTACTTCCTGACAAATGAGGTAAAACATCAAGCTAACTAATAAAACTGAAGGGCACACTGTAATGTTTAACTTAAGGGTAGGCCTTACTGATTTAAAGATTATTTGCTTCCTGAATACTGGTCGTTGGTGTCAAATTTTCCAACGATATGGAAGCCACTGAGGTGGATTCAACAGGATTAAGCAAACATAAAATGCCTACTGAGGATTTTTCATGAGAACCGTCGAGAGAAATCATCAGTGAGGTTTAAAAGCCAACGCATTTATGAAAATACAAAAGATAACCGTCTTCTCCCAACAAAGGTCTTGTTGGGTGAGTTGAAATATCAAGAATTTGCTTTTGTTCTTCGAGGATGAGAAGAATTTTGACCAGGAACACATGGAGAACTGAAGGAATCAGAGTTGTTTATGCAAAGGCTCTAAGGAGATTACACTGGTCGTCCACACAAATGTGATTGTTCTGGGATCCTTAAAAAAAGGTAGTTTTCATGCCGCCTCACGACTTTCCTTAGCTTTAAGTGCCTATGCTGATGATTATAAGGATGTGTTGGAGAGGGTTGTGATGTCTTTGATATAGTGTGATTATTGGAAGACGACTATCCGAAATTCTACCCTCAGCATGCCAAGACGACCAAAGAATGGATGAGTAACAATCTCCAAGATCGCTCGAAACATATTACTTCCTACCTCTCCAGACCTGTATTTTTGGAACTACTACGTTTACGGCGTAGTCGGAAGATAAATGAACGCCAATATAACAGGATAAATTTTCTGAAGTCGCTCCTACATAACTAAGACAGATAATTTTATCCGGCATTTAGACGGCGTATTTAAACAATTATCGAAGCTAAAGGGGGACTAAATAATTCATGTATCTAGAAAAAAATCTCAAGATTAATTATGTCAGTTTGTTCTCAAATAAAGATCTATATTTTCATGACCCATGCCATTTTTAATGAACCTATCCTCCTGTCCCCAAACTCTTTTTCTATGCATGTTAATCTTTAGTTCAACGTCCATCAGTTCAGATATATTTGATAATTCGTAGTAAGTCCAGATCACAAGATATATAAAACATTTGTTAGAAACTCATCAAGCTGGGACGTCGAATGATCGCTTCATATATGAAATATATTTTCATATTTATTTTCTAAAAGTCTTGTGACCTAATATCTAGAGCACAACAAACATCTGCAATGTTTATTCATCAGAGAAAATAAAGTTCCCCATGAGTACTTCTAGTGTTCATGACTTTTGGCGACTGCTTATCTCATCTTTTTCATTTTCCCACTCAGACTTTTTAGGCTTTCTTGCAGGATATTAATTCTAATTCATTGACCAGTGTGGTAGAATCATTCCTGCAACTATCAGTTGTACCCTTAAGGAGGAGAGCAGCTCGAATTTCTTTTCTGCGTGAACTCGATTCAAAGCGCAGGAAATATAAATCGTGGGACAATGAATTGCATAAACGATCATTTCGACTGGTTGCGATGGACAAAATGTCGTCTAAATAACGCAAAAAGGAAAATAACACTGATATCTCATCTTAACAGATATATTTACCAAAAGTACACAAAAATATCTTGAAATACTAAAGAAAATATTTATTTAATAAAATCATCATTCGATTCAGCCACGTCATCCAGACGACATCGAAAACTTTTGCATCTCTTCTGGACAGTCTCCTTGTTTAAGTTGGGGAATGTTGTCATAATCTTTGCCTTCAGTTCGACTTTTGTGTTACAAAGAGTTTTGTTGATCTATCCCTCAACTCTGCCCCACACATAATCGTCAAGGCATTTGCAGTCTAGGAAGTTAGGTGTCCAGATCTAAGGAGTCATACCCTCGTAATAATTGACTGAGAACCAAGACTTGGATCTCCTGCTTGTGAGGCACGGTTCAGAGTCCTGTTGCCAGGCATAGGTTCTTCCAGCAGCCACCCTTATGACCCAGGGGAGCACTACCTCCTCAAGACACTTGATGTAGGCCTCCGTCTTGAGTCAGTCACGAAAAATTATGTATATCTTATCGTATCAGAACAAATGAGTGAGTTTTCCGGGCTGCCGTGCCTTTGTAATCATAATTAGACTCAACCAACTCTTTCCAAATCCTCGTCTCTACCCTGAGATTGACAACCAGACACTCTGAAATGTTCGTAGTGGAGCTTCCCATGCTAATACCAAGCAGTCCAGCATGCCGTCTCCTATTTTATGACGGAGTGAATTACGTCATAGATCACTTTTACTCAAAGATGGCGCCCAACTGGCCCTTTTGCAGTTGACAAAATCTACCAACGTGCATACGCAAAATTAAAATTTAACAAGGCGCCAATTTATCTATCGTACTTTGTAGATATCCTTTTCTAAGACATCCATGGTTTTCTACGTTCAGAAGAGGATTTATATCATAGACTTTGGTATAGCATTGTAAATTGGAATCTGCATTCCTCCCATCTGGACTGGAATTTCACATTCTTCATATTTCTCTATATATTGTTTCACTTTCGACATTTTTAATGTTGTAACAGGAAGAACTTTCCATTTTCAACATCTATAACAAGAGCAGGGACTACCGAGCTTTGCCTGGGTGTCAAATATGTTCAACATGCCCAGCAATTCAACTTCTTTACCATTTTACCACCCCCAGGACGTGAATCGGAGGTTGTTTTTTTATGAGGCAATAATAATTGGTGATATTTGGTTGTTAAGAAAGCCACCGGTCTTCCTAGAGGAACATCAGAAACCAGCATTTTCAATTTTCATCCTGGACTCACTTTGAATTTGCATATGCGATGACTGCTAAGCCGTTGCATACACAATGTTTGATGTTTTGCTTCCTGGTGCTAAGATATAAAGATATTCTATTGATCCTACCCTAGAACATCCGAATAAAACTTCCATTTGCTGAAGCTAAGTGAAATTAAGTTGAGAAAAACAAATGCCAGTGATTGTCCTTGGGACTTAATGATAGTCATAACGAAACACAATCTAACTGAGAATTGGGGACTTTTAAATTAATTTGTAGAATTTCATGGAATAAAGGGTATTCTAGTAATGAAAGTCAGTTCTCCTTTTTCTCTGCCATTTATTATGACGGCTTCTATTTTGTATGCGTTTGATACGATTTCTTGTTCCATTACATAATCTTGGAGCATCAATTATCCACAGCTACATAATTGGGCATGTAACTTTTAGGATTTACTTGCGTGTTGGGATACCAAAATATTCTAAATAATTTTAAAAATCCTGTAGGGTATTTTACAGCCTGCTCATCATCCAAATTTGAATTCACAGAAAGGAATGTTTTTTATCCACAGCTGGAATTTCAGTGAGAAGTTGTTGAATAATAACATACATCAAGACGTTTTTAGCTTCTAGAATTTCTCTCCCAGCCATTCAAGATTCATATAGTTTTATGCTATATTTCGTTATACCTTGTTCCACAGTACTTCAATTGAAGAACCAACTGATGCTTATCCTGGAGGAATTACACAGTGGTCATATTCGCTCTTAGCAAACTTGTCATCTCCTATTCTCGGTAGTAGTGATACAAACTCACCAGCCATTGGCTCTCTATTAAGATACGATATCATGTCAGTATTTGACGTTCATGTTTTGATGTCCATCCATAAATTTAATAATTTAATGCGAGGGTTGGATTCATCAGCGTTGTTTCCACGTGGATCAACTTCAAATGTTTGTCGAAAGTCCCCTGATACTAAAAGCGTAATGTCACCAATTAATACATCATATCTTTTGAGATCAACAGAACAATGTTTTATCGAGAGCTTCGATTGTTTGTTTTTTTTACGTGCCAATATACATACATCCCATACAATCAGTGTACAATTCTGTAAATCTCTTGCGGAATCTGATCCACGGTGTATTTTATAGATTGGGTTATCGACTATGGTTTAGGAAAATTTCAATTTAAATGCCGAATGTTTAGTTGATGAAGGAGAGTGGCTGTAAATCCAGAGAAACCACAGCTACTTTGCTTGTGATCTCACTTTGGCAATAATCAACTTAGTTCTTCCTGTTGCATCAAGGAATATTAGACGACCTTGCTGATTTTTTGACACAATCAAGCAAAGCATGATACACATATCTTTGATAAATATTGATTTGTGTGAGACCATCATGAATAATTTCATTTTGCTGATGTAGCTGATAACTAATTTCACAAATCTATGAATTATTGACAAGATGAGTATAAGTTCGATCATTCGAATCAAGACCAAAGTTCTTAATTTTTTTCATTAATATGATAAATGATATCTTTGATATCAATGATAGCTATGTCGAAGATGACAGTGGAACTGTATATCGATTTCAGGATATTTGTTGCATTCATGAAAGTCATCGCTTAAGAATTCTTTGTGTGCATTCCAAAGTCGTTTGGATCTGACTCTGCACATGTAGTCAACATACTGGCAACCAGTTGGCTCATTTAACTTGGTTATTCCGATATAGATGCTTCCGGTAATGTAGCATTCCAATGGCTATCATCCTCAAGGCGTCCATGGACAATGCATGCATCCCTGAAAGGGCTCCAAACATGGCCATTGATACTTTTTAGGTGAGCAAAGCTCTGTGGTCATCTAACACAATGTAGAAGAAGACTTAAACAGAAGCATTCAAATTGATTTGGATGGACTGTGTACACCCTGCCCAAAATTTTTAACTTAAGCCTTCATGGCCTGGAAATTGTTCTCCATGTACTTGTCCTTTGAAAACTTTAATTTTAGTGTCCCATGTGTAATATTCGGGATCTACGATTAGAAGAAGAGTTATATCATGAAATTTGAGATAACATTGTAAATTGTAGTCTTCACTCATCCCATCTATACATCTATTTATTTTCATTTTGGGTTTTTTTTTGCTAAACGCAGTGGGGTACAATTAATAATGAGTTATCATTCAGCTCGTCATGATGCATGTAAAGTACATAGCTAGTTTGAATGAAATCAGAGGAAAGGTTGAATTTATCGATTTTTGATCGGCTTCATCGATTATTGATTTTTTTAATTATCGATTTTTACGATAAGAACATATCTCTTACATTGTACAATGTATAAGCCAATTTTATTCAAAATCGGCTTGATGGATCTCGAGCGAAAAGGTATCAGACAGACAGCAGACACACAGACACCCTATATACTCTCATATAATTGTTAATCTAAAGGTATTTGTTCTATGTTCTAATATTATTATCAGGTAAACTTTAACATAGAGCTTCTATATAGGAAGTTTAACTTTGTAAATATTTGCCGTAAATTTCTTTTTAGTTGTTCTTGTGATGTATTTATTGAAGGAATCATTGGTAAGAAAATAAAACATGCCAGCATCAAACTGGTTTTTCATATATTCCATTTTACACCATACATACACATGAATATATTTATGGGGAAAGACAGTTTTGTTCAAATTCTTAAGATGACAATCTAAAATTTATTATCCCGTGGGAAAATTTGCCTAACGCAAATGTATGCTGTTTCAACAGTTTAATGTAGGACCACGGACAAATAATTTTAAAAACCGTAGAGATTTAACTATTCCATCAATCCAATATTAAAGTATAAATAGCTGCATCCTATGTTGAAATATTCCACATTTATGATTCGAATACTGGTACGACGAGATCTTAAATCATATGAGGCTGTTTGATGTTAATTTTCTAGTTCTTCTCTTTTAAAGAGAGATTTGCGTTTCAAAGTGTTATGAAGATTGTGAATCAGAGGGAAGGGGTTAGTCATAATGGATTATAATAGAAAATATTTGTCATACATTGACGGAGTAGACAGTACTGGATTCTTATGAAATTTATTAAAAAATTCACTTCAATTATTTCAGGAAAATACATCTGCCCAATACAACAGATGTTATCGCACTAACAAGTATTGATTATGTTTCGTTCCTAATATTTTATTTGAAATAGTGCGGAATGTCAACATCTTGTTTATATCCTTATTTTCTCTTCGAGTCACGTATGCTATCCATTTTAGCTGTTGTTCTTCTTCATAGTCCTAAAGTAGTTCAGTTTTTTGTTTGTGATTCTGAAGCGTCAGTTCACAATGTTCAAAGAAGTATAGCATAAAACCATCAAGCTTCAATCGCTCAAATCTAGCTTAATCGTTGATCCGACACTGTGATCATATACAGTTAAAGATTTAGATATTTCTGAACGGGTTTGGCACCATTCATGGTATCCATATACACTCCTGATCAAAACTTTAAGACCACTTGAAAAATTATTTAAAAAGACTGTTTTTCATGGAATGTTAGATGCTAAATCAACCTGATTATCCCTGTTTCGCCCATAGCCCACATAGCCCACCTAGTACAGTTACGTTTCAGATAGACTTCGTAATTTACAAACTTGTAAATATGAATGTGTACATGTTAATGTATACAGAATTGGGCAAATCTTCTGTAAAAGGGGAAAAAATACCAGGCATCTATAAATGAATTTAAAAAGATTTTTTTACATACTTTCAGCAAAGGTCGTGACAAAATAAACCATTGTCTCGTTGTCTCTCAAGCTCGCTCTCTCTGTCCTCTCTCTCTCTCTCTCTCTCTCTCTATATATATATATATATATATATATATATATATATATATATATATATATATATATATTCCTGTCAAAAACTCAAGATCACTTGAAACTTTTATTAAAATGATTGTTTTACGTTGAAAAAATTTAAGCATTTCTTCCTTAAGTTTGCTACTTTTATAATCTAAAAAGTTATGTAGACAAAAAGTTATAATCCGCATATTTTATTGAGAAATTGATATATTTTTTTATTAATGAGGCGTTTTAAACTTAATTAAAATTATAAGACCAGAGACAAAAATTCTACGAAATTGTACGAAAAATGTACGAAAACATTCAACAACCAAATTTAATAATGAGATCTACCTCCAAAATTTTGCAGGGACATGCTAGAAATTAGTGTTTCCTTTAAGTTGCACCATCTTTTAAAGATAACTTCACGAAGTTCACTTTTGTTGAATATTGTTTGCCATTTCGATAAACATCTCTTGTCATCCATTCACACCAATTTTAAATTGGGTTCAAGTCCGGTGAGCATGCAAGATTTCTCAATAGATGGATCCCATTTTCTTGAAGAAAGTTCAAGTTCCGGCATGCAACGTGGATTGCAGCATTATCCTGTTGGAATAAACATCTATCCCATAAAAACAATGGCCCTCCATCAACAATGATGCTTTTATGCTTTTTTGTTATGCTAACATACCCAGCCGCTGTCCACCTGAACCACCTGGAGCTCCATTGTCCTTCTGTAAGAAAAGCCCCCCGCCCTAACTTTAAGGAATCTCCACGACTACGACGGATAGAGAAAATTTCAGGAGGCATGTTTTTGTTATGCCAATATCGTTGGAAGCCATCAGCACCATCTAGATTGAATATTTCTCATCAGAAAACAGGACCGTCTTCCACTTCTCAATGTCCCATGTTTGGTATTCGCTACCAAAACTTAAACGGTTCACTTTGCGACATGGAAGCAGCCGAGGAATTTGTTTTTATTTGCCTTGCCTTTTTGTTGTAAGTGTCGTTTGATGGTTACTGGACTGCAATCAGCATCTGTGACTGCCTTAATTTGACTAGAAGAAAGTCCATTGGTTTTCACAACAACCCGTCTTATTCATCTATTCAATGCCGGACTTTGCGTTTCCATAATTTGCACTGACCTTTAGAAAGTTGTAAATCACAGTTTTACTGCGATTTATCTTTGCTTCGATCGCCCGCGGTGACAAACCTTGATTATGGAAATCTAGAATTAGAACACGCTCAGCTTCGGTAAGTTTGCTTGCTTTAGGCATGGTGACACCTTTACACAGTGATTACTAATCTCCAACTGAACTAAAAACAATTGAATTACTCTAGATCTAACAATTTATACCCCCTGGACTTATAATTTTGATCAAGTGTAAAACATCTCATTTTATAAAAATATCCATTTCTGAATAAATTGATCGGATTATAAACTTTTCTCTACATAAAAATTTAGGTTTTAGAATTAGTAACCTTAAGGAACAGTTTATAATGTGTCACTGACAAACGATCTCTTAAAAAAGAAATTTCACGTGGTCTTAAATTTTTGATCAGGTGTGTATGCATGCCTAGATCAGACGAGGTTATTTAATAACATGACCCGAATTTTCAGATTGATGTTTTGGTTTTTCTTTAGCAATTTGCTTTTGGGGCGAAATTGTCAATGTTCAATTGTCTTTTTTTCCTATGGTAAATTTGTTATACCTGATTGATACGCCGATGTATTTTTTAATATTTACTAATTGCTCTTACTAAATATTTATAATAGATTCAAGGTATGTCCAATCACTAACTAGTAGAGGATGTTGTCTTTCAGTTTAAGGTATTTCTGGTCCTAACTATGAATAGCTATGTCATCAGCAAAGGCCCAGAAACAGTATATAGACCTCGATCGGGAAATAATGATCATCACCTTTTATTTGTAGATTAATTTAAGACGTGGTATGGAATGTTTAAATGAACAGTGCCAGTAGTTATCTTGAATTTTAAACTTAACATCAATATTATGTTTGTTGTTCATCAATTTGAAAATGTTGAAATCTTGACGATGTCTATAAATATGTGTTGTACACAAGAATACTTACATATGCTTGGATAGGGTACATCAGAGGACAAAACGTGTTGGTAATGTAAAATTTTCATTTTGTCTTTATTCATATAGGGATAAATATGTTACGTATAGATTTTATTTATTTCAGAATTTTTTACGCACTCACACGTGTGTGTGCCTGTGTGTGCACGAGCGCCTGTGTGTGCACGAGCGTCTGTGTGCGCGGGCGTCTGTGCGCTTGTCTGTACTTGTGTGTGCAAAAAATTTTGAAAAAAGTTTCAGTACAAATTTTCCATTATTAGTTGATCGGCCAGCGAAAATATCAGCACTTCCGTGTATGTGTGCATATCAGGGTGGCCTGGTTTTCACGAGACCAATTTTATAGTAAAAGTTATAATAGCATAAGTCATTTTATAGGGCGATAATAAACTAGGTTTATTGCAATGCGCAACGCCCTTTAGTCTATATTCCTAAAGTTTGAAACAATTTATGAAATTGCATGTGTCAATATATATATATATATATATATATATATATATATATATATATATATATATATGTATGTATGTATGTATGTACGTATGTATTTGTGTTCCGTAAATTATCTGATATATTGAAAAGTAATTGTCATCTTTGATAATGGTTTATGTGAGCCGAAAGCTCAGATTGGATTTAACAATGTATCAATATGGTGATTTCCTTTCGTCCTTCAATGATAATGTTATTAAGCTTATCAAACAATATGAAAGGAACATAAAATAAATAGACAAAACTTGTCCGTATTATTCAATGAAACATGCACCAATGAAAAAATTCTGCCTAAATATACACAATATATGTGTGTGTGTGTATATATATATATATATATATATATATATATATATATATATATATATATATATATATATATATATATATATATATATAGGTTGGTGCAAAAATAATGTCGTTTTCTCACATAGTAACACATTTTTTCACTAACCTAATTTATTAGACGATAATGATTTTTACTATTCTCATAAATATTAAGTTCTAGTTATCGACATTCATTTTATTGCCTTTTCCTTGAGGGTGCAATTAAAATGGTCATACAATCAATTGGTTCGTCATTTATGCAAAGTCTTTAACATAAAACCAATTGTTTCCTTTTCTACTTTTTCGCAATGTACCTATTTGTGACAATTTTATTTTCATCTTATGACGTTTGCAATAACAGCAATAGTATTTATAGTTGCATCAAATACGTTTTGAATACAGTCTACCGTTAATTGATAACCGCCAAATAACTCTCTTTTACTAACAAAATATAAATGATGAGTCTTCAATAAATAAATAAATAAATGAATCTATGTATATGTGCGTGTGTTTATGTGAGTGTATACACACTTATACACACATATTTACACATATATATATAGAGATGCATGGACGCACGCACGCACACACACACACACACACACACACACACACACACACACACACATATATATATATATATATATATATATATATATATACAAACACACATATATATTTGTATGTGTCTACCTTATTTTCGTATGTAAATGTGCTCTAATTATAATACACTAAAATGTTTTTAATAAATGAAAAAATGAGATTTTTTTTATTTAATTACCCATTTAGAGCGTGTTAATGTTTAGTCTTCTTTTCGACATGGGTTCTTGATTATTTTGAGCGGTATTATTCTTCATACGTTTCTGTGAATGAATAAATATATTTTTAATTGTCAGCAAACAGACGCGATCATTTTGGAAGCGTGTAATTTACTCTTTTTGAGTGATTTCACATCTACCTACCATCTCTCAGTTGTGTCTCTGTCTTTCGGCAGAGCTTGCTCAGGGCTTCTCTGTTAAATACAGCGGCGAAATTGAGCAAAATTATAATATAGAGGTGCCCAGGTCTGGGGAAAATTTGCCTGAGGCCGGGCCCGACCATTGCACCAGAGGGAGGGATCGGTGATCGCACCGAGACCAGCGCAATCGACGGTTGCGGGGGCTGAGCGAAATTTTTGTTCCTGTCCTGAGCGAACGTGCTCGGGTCCCCACCTCAAAATAGACCTTGTTTCACATCTCGTCCTAGTGGGGTCGGGACAGAGTAAAAGCCGCGTTTATTTTGGGACAAAATATCGTGAAAAGAACGTTACATATCGGGAAATATCGTTAAATATCGGGAAATATCGTTAAATATCGTCTAACTTAAACAAACGCTACTTACGTGCATCTACTGTTGGGAAAGATGTGTATACATATGTTCTCCACCCAGATACTGATAAATATTAAGTCAGCGTGAAACTTATAGCCTTGTTTGGCCACAGGTTTAGGAGAAGGACAGCTCTAGAAGTGGGTCGTTTGGTGACATTGTCCCATATAATTTGCATCTTTTCTCTCTATTCTACCAAACTGTATTTGATTCCGTACATGTGTTCACCACTATTATGAAATCATGCGTGAGATTTTCTATAACCTCATAGGCGAAAACACATACACGCACGCACTCACGCACAACCACATACGACTGGAATACAAACTCTGCTCTCCGATTCCTCAATCCGAGCCACTATCCATTACTCCAATAAATATACCATACCTTAAAAACAGATTTGATTACACACACACACACACACAGACATATATATATATATATATATATATATATATATATATATATATATGTTCTTTTCCACTAATGTAATTACACAATGGACGCTTGTTACTACTCTGTTCGTCTTTGTAACCCTCTGTTAAATGATGTTAAAATATGTACAGCTGTCAAACAGATATGATATACACACTGACTACCAAGGGAGAAAGAGCCTTTAAAGGACAGCCATTGCCGTGCAGTATTTAGCTTTTGGCGTTATGCTCCTTTATTGATGTGTAACTGTGCTTCTCCGACTGAACACTTTTTTCGCCATATTTCTAAGTTCATTCCAGTGTTTATGCTGATTATATTTTCATTGGCTTTATTACATTTTTCACCTGAATTGACAGTTGTTATTCGGCAATCCTAACATTGGAGCATGTGCATTTTCACGACAAGAATTTTAGTTGGTTAGTACATGATACCCATTCGCTTGTAACATCTCCAGTTAGCCGAAGAGGACTAAATACCTACGTAACCTCAATGAATAGCGGTGAATGCCTGGTGACTCATGACAGATAACTGGTAGTTCTTGTAACTCTTGTTCACGACTAATTATTATGATAAATATATAGACAGTCTGCCATTGGGACATGGGACACTTTTTCGAATACTCATATATATATATATATATATATATATATATATATATATATATATATATATATATGAGATGAAGTGCGTGTGAGTGTGCGCGCGCGCATGCGCTGTTTGCATATTGTTGGGAATACACAATATATTTCCTTCTTTTCGTTTTTATGTGACATGGCCTTTCAGGACGTGGGCGATCATGGCTCTCCTCGTCCCTCTTTGCAGCTCTCAACAAATTTCTTCCTTCTGCTTCATCCCCAGACCACGTTCTGTCATTCATGTGATTAAGTTCGCCGGGTACGTTAGGATCGTTTTCCCTTGTTTCAATTTCCCTCTATTTGACCCGTGAGTATCAAGTTCACAAGGCTCTCCTTCCTCAATATCCGTCCCAGAAACTTCACCTGCCTGTTCCTGATATTAAGTATAGACTTGATTGCAAAATAAAAAGAACCCATCGCTGGTCACACGCTCGATCCATGTTAACCTTAGCATCATTCTGTAGAACCACATCGAGTCTCTTCTTCATCTCTGAGGAAATAGTCCAATTAGTTATTGTAAAGAAGGACATATGTCTCGTAACATTTCAGTATTTTTTTTATTTTTTTGATACCAAATATATCCTCCAACTTTTAGAATGTGTCCTTGACAATCCCCGTATATCTACAGATCTCAGTATCACACTTACTATCCTCTGCCAAAATGCTTCCCAGGTATTTAAACTTCCGCGTCTGTTTGATTCTAGTGTTTCCGTTCATTAGATCGTATTTCGATCTCAACCTCTTACTGACGAATATGTACTCCGTCTTCTTATAATTTATGCTTAGTCCCTTCTTCACACTCTCTGTCGCTAACTTCTGTAGGAGATTTTTTTTTTATTTTCCTTTCCGTATCTCCTATCAGTACTGTAATCTGCGTATTTTATGTTGTTAAGATAGTTCCGCCAGTGCTAAATCCCGATTAGGGTTTCAATTTTTTCAGGATTTCCTCGCTGTATAGGTGGAACACTTGGGGTGAGAAGACGCATCGTTGCCTTATGCCCCTTTCTATTTGTATGTCTTCGTTGAAATCATTCCCTCTGCAAAGGCATGCTGTTTGTTGCCAGTATATGTTTTCGCAATATATGATGGTGTTCAAAAGCAAAGTCTGACATGGATTTCAATGCGCGAATTTTATTTTATCAGTGGAGGTGTTATTTTGAGGGATCCGTGAAATATTCAGCAGATAGCTGTCTCTCTCTCTCTCTATATATATATATATATATATATATATATATATATATATATATATATTTGTGTGTGCATACATATATATGTATATATATATATGTATGTGCGTATTCATATATATATATATATATGTGTGTATACATATATATATATATATATATATATATATATATATATATATATACAGACATATAAACATATATTTGAGTTTTTACTTAAACACACCTGCAAATGAACAAACGCACTCGCTCAAACACACACACGCATATATATATGCATATACATTTTTATATTTACATGTAGGCGAGTGTTGATTTAATAGGCTATTATCAATAAATTAAGAGAAAATATTTCGAAACGACCTGCCGTTATAAAACGGTATGATTTACGAGAAATATGTTGTTCGTTTATATTTCTAACTGGCGTAAAAGTCGTTTCCCGATCATTAAGAATTTCCTCTTTTTTATAATCAAGTTTATTTACATTTCTGCATTGCAAATGATTTCTTCATACTTCTTTCCCTTCTCGATTTCCAGCATCGTCATTGCATGGTTATTTCATTTTCTTAGTCCTTTTTACCATTACCTGAATTCATCTCTTTTCGTTTTCCTTCTCAAAACTTGCAACTGGGAGACAAGAGATCCTATCACGCTTGTTGACACCTGAAAATGGGACCCAGGAGCCGGTCTCGAAAACTAGCTTATCGTTCAGCGAGAATTACTGAAAAAACATATATCAATATACAAGCAAATATTCATCTTTTTATTGCTTTTTTATTTAGCTTTTCTAGGAATATATTCTGAGGAACAATAAACACGTGTGCTTAGGCTTTTAGCTACGATTAGTCAAGGTTCACTCAAGGTAAACAGTACCTTAATAAGGTTGGAGCGTAAGTGAGACGGAAACTGGGTGATGTGATTATTATAAGGATATGTACAGTGTGTAACAGCAAAATTGTCCAGTTGTTAGATTAGCTCTGAAACGTTGCATCTTAGAAATGATTCAAGATATCATACTGGAATTCTCCGAATTGTTCATAACAGTATTGGACTCTACTTTGAGCCTTAATAATGTATAATTATTCCATAAGCTTAACAGAAATACCGCGATGAAATGCATCGTAAACGAAAATGACATGTTCATCAATAATTAATCATAGCTAAGGATCGAAAGGTCAGGACGTATGGAAATCAATTTCAAATATATATATATATATATATATATATATATATATATATATATATATATATATATAACCAAATAGAGGGATGGTATAGATGGAATAAAAAATCGATAGACAAATCTATTTAAAAACATGCTCAATACAAATTAGAGCAAATACTATATGTTCAAAAATTATAAAAAGTATGTTATAACATCACTACAAAAACAGCTATTTTGTTTCAAAACTTCTAGTGTTTTATCAAGTGATGGTGTTGATTGTCAAATAAAGACATCATTTGAAAATTCAAAGCCAAATTCAAATTAATCTATGACGACCAATCAGATTACAAGTATATGAAAATTTAAAAAACGTGATCGTGTATTCTAAAGATAAACCGATCAAATTTAATGTTAGACTAAACTAGAAATCAATATGAAATAATAAAGTTTTAATTTTACAGTAAAATTAAAAATTCCATATTGTAAATTAAAACGATCATTAGGTTAAAAATATTGCAAAGCTATTCAAAAATGAAACGGAGGTAAAGAAAAAATATAGATACATTTATTATTATTATTATTATTATTATTATTATTATTATTATTATTATTATTATTATTATTATTATACTTAGCTAAATGCCAATAGAAGAAAAAATCAAAGGAAAGGAAAAAGAATGAAAAACAAAAAGAAAAAATAATTGAGTTTCATTGTTTCCAGATTTCAAGCTAACACTTGTAGCCATCATAACACCATTTGTTGTAAGAATGACTGAAAACGATTCATTCAGCTAAAAAGAGAAAAGGTAAAAATCGTTTGGGATCATCCCAACTATGTTTTCCCAAACAAGCAATGGTGAAAGGAAAAATATCATTCAGTCCTTCAGTAATGCTACCAATATTCATACTTTCCATTCTATTTTCAAATCCATTCAAGAACTATCAAGATCACGGTGAACCAATTCGAAAAGATTCAAGCGAATTTCCAAAGCGAATCCGCTTTAGAAGTTTTTTTTTTTTTTTAGATATTAATCATTTCGTGGTAGGAATAATTATGATGTTACGTTTTTGGAAATTTTTTCTGTTACAAACGTTATAGGATATATCGGTAGACCCTAGCTTAAGATCTCTCGGGAAAGCATCCTCTCAGAGTTCTTTTCTATGAAGTGACAGTTCTAATGACGAAACTGTCCGAAATGAACTTCCTATTTACCAAAGCAATGCAAAGTGAATGACGAAAATTTTCAGACGTGGTTGTAAGTGATATACGTCGCTTGAAAATTTGCTATAGTAACACTGATATACTTGTGAGAGGTTCGCAATGTTTCATCATCCTCAAAGATGCGGAGTTGTTTTTTTTTAGTTTGCCGATACTGGACGATGAGCAGCGGGCGGCAGAAGCCGACATATATCTTTCATAATGCTTTCTTGGTAGGTTCTAGCGCTTGTAAGTAGGATTTCGCCAATTCCACATCGTATTAAAATCCCCAAAAAGAAGACCTATGTGTCTCTGAACTTTGTGTTTTGTCTAGATCATGTGTTGCATTTAGGGAGCGAGATGATTCGCGTTTTCGGTTATATTTTATGTATGTACAAAAAGCTATTTCAAACCATTCCCAAGTTATTTTGTGATTAAGTCAATGTACCAAATTCGACTTGAATTCGAACTCGTTTCTCTTGTCCGAAGTCCCTTCTGAATTACATCATTATTACTAGGGCAAAACTGGATGTAGAGCAGCTATGCTATTCACCTGGATTAGTGTGTCTTGTATTTGGCAGGTTGAGTTTATTAATGTAAAAGTTAAAGATTCATAACTAGGTTGTTAAAGTAAACTTTATATATATATATATATATATATATATATATATATATATATATATATATATATATATATATATATATATATAATATTATAAATTAATATACTTAAAATATGGTTTTTCGATACACAGTTCCAACCATGTTTCAAAAATGGAAGCTAAAAACCCCGAATTTAATTTTGTAATAAAATTAAAGACATTAGTTCCATTTCATCCTCAAGCGTTCCTAAATGCAACACATGATCTAGACAAAACAGAAAGTTCAGAGACACATAGGACTTCTTTTTTTTGGATTTTAATACGATGTGGAATTGGCGGTGCTTGAGGATGAAATGTAACTAATGTCTTTAAATTAATTACAAAATTAAATTCGGGGCTTTTAGCTTCCATTTTTGAAACATGGTTGGAACTGTGTAGCGAAAAAAACATATTTTAAGTCTATTAATTTATAATATTAATGCTCTGTAAATTTACATTGAGCATTTTTTTGTAAAAATAAAAAATATCTATAAGAACACCAGATTATATACTTACTGTTCTTTCTTTTTATTAATATATATATATATATATATATATATATATATATATATATATATATATATATATATATATATATAAGACGCGACAGGCTGTTTCATGCTAGACCGCCTGAAGATTGCGTCTAGCGTGAAATAGCTAGTCGCCTCTGTAGACTTTAATGTTCACTTTTATATTTATATTTACATACGTTATATCTCTGATATTGAGGAATTTATCCGGTAAATATTACAAACCTAAAACTATATTTCCACACATATATATATATGTGTGTGTGTGTCAGACATATTAAAA
Source organism: Acanthosepion lycidas (assembly GCA_963932145.1). Classification (NCBI taxonomy): domain Eukaryota; kingdom Metazoa; phylum Mollusca; class Cephalopoda; order Sepiida; family Sepiidae; genus Acanthosepion; species Acanthosepion lycidas. Next base: position 78,742,669 of record OZ010605.1, read on the forward strand.
CCTTTCTAGCAAAGATACAACTTGGGTGGCCTGATCACGTTCTGAGAATAGGCGAACATAGCCTTCCATGTTGCTGTATGAATAACTGCCAAACTCCAAGGTTCAAGGACAAATTAAAGGAACATGTGAAACGTCTCAAATTTGTTCTGAAAAACTGAGTTTCAAACAACAAACCAAAATGTGTGGCATAAGTCATATTTCATGAAGTTATAGACAGTAGACGGAAGCAACCTAATCAACTGCGTCAAGCTTTAAAGCAAATACATCAAAATTCTGCTTTGACAAATTTCATCGGTCAACGTGACATTTTCGCCGGCGCTAATGCTGTGGTAGTATCGCGCAAATGAAATATGTCTTTCCCTTACCTAATTTTCTTCACAATAGCCCCTGCTAGCATTTATAAAAGTAAAACAAATGGCACTATCCAATATTGACCCATACCAACATATATATATATATATATATATATATATATATATATATAATTATATCATATTAGTATCAGAAACTATACTTGCTCGGAAAAACTTTGGTGTGTTGAGTGCAAATAAAGAATCCAATTCCAAAGGGAAAAAAGTATAAAAAAAGAACCAAGAACATGTACATTAACCAGAAATAATCCTCACGCATAGGTGTCCAAGTCCCAAAGAAAAAAAAACGATGCAAGTAATTAAATAAAGTGCTCAATTCAATGAATATAGCAAACTTAGAGAGCCAGACAAACCTACCAAAGATCGTGAGTGAAAGCTTTCCCTGACGATCCGCTTAGGTGAAACATTGGTAGGCTTGTCTGGCTTTCTAGGTTTAACTATATATATATATATATATATATATATATATATATATATATATATATATATATATATGTAAATGCGTGTATACACATACATACATACATATACATGTCCATTTGTGTGTGTGTTTGTTAAGAAGAGTTAAGCAAAAATTTAAACCAAATGAAATGGGGTTCTACAGAAGGATGCATTGACTGAACCTGTGTGCAACTGTGAAATTTTAGAAAGCAATGGAGACACAAAGGACACTTATGATTCAATATCAGGAAGAAAGTGTTGATATCTCTGGAGCGCGTAATATGGAAAGAAGTCCTGGAAAATTTGATACACACAGGACAGATTGAAGGCAGTCCGGTCAGATAAAAACAACGCATAACGGACTTAGTGAGAAAAGTGTAAATGGATGCAGGAATAAGTTTTAGGATAAAATTAGGTTGCTGCAAAAAATAATGTCGTTTTCTCACATAGTAACATATGTGAGAAAACGACATTATTTTGCACTAACCTAATAACAACAAGTCCAAATTTATTCAGACTTGCAACCAACAGGAAATTGAGGAGAGCCATGATTGCTTACGTCCTGGATGAACACAGTAAATAAAGAAGAATAAATACGAACACCTGGGACCGAAGCTATTTGAACTAAACTAGATATTGATACATACGAAAATTCTGTGATATAATGACAAACACTATTTAATTAAGTAAATCTCGTGTGTTCATCGCTTTTGTAAACGGTTTTCAGATATTATTTGAATTCAGTTTCGTTAAGAATAATTATTCATTTGCGATTACATTAATTCAATTTATGAAAACTGGGAAATTTCCAGAAATCTCAGTTTAAATTTAAAATAGGCTCATCCTCAATTAAGTACAGAAAATCAACCAAACTGAAGCATTGACGATGTTTACACTAATCATCATCATCATCACCATCATCTTCTTCTTCTTCTTCTTCTTCTTCTTCTTCTTCTTCTTCTTCTTCTTCTTCTTCTTCGTTCGATGATGTCTCCCATCAGGACGTGGGCGATCGTGTCTCTCCATACCGCCCAACCACTCTACAGTTGATAATAATATTTTCTTTTTGATATTTTTTCTTTCGCATTTGATATATTCTGCGAGAGGCAAATTCTCCAAGATCTCTTTCCACATTTTGACATTCCCACGGATTCTTTCTGTTTATGAGTACATGTCCATTTTTACCATTTTCCTTCGGGTCCTATCATTGATTACACGTTCCATCTATTTTATTCTCAGTGTCTTTCTGTAAACCTACATTTTTCTTTTCCCTATTTTCTCTTGTACTGTGAGGAGATTTTACATCCACATAGGATTAATGGTACTTTAGAGCTGTTCGTTTTTGGAACCATGGTTTTGCACTCAATTTGAAATTTGTTTTTTCTCACCATTTTTCAGCTGGAGAAGATTTTAAATTTAATTCAGGGCCCAAATCTTAATGTTAGAATATAATTCCGGTGATCAATGAAAGCTCTATATCTTACTTTTATAATATTTAAAAATTACTGAAGTTTTACATATTGAATTTGGGCAAAATGCATGGCACAAGCTCATTATTACTATATCATTATGCCATCAAATAATACCTTCATTTACATCAAAGGGAAGTTATACTGAACAATTCAACTATATAATGAGTTAATGTGCAGTAGTTGAAGTGTGATTTTCAATGAATGGAAATTTAAAACGTTTTATCTTATAATGTGTGCTCAGATGTATTATGTTGTTATATGTACTTTTATCTATATTTTTTTTATTAATTATGATCTAACAAATACTCGAGAAAATATATTTCATTGAGTAACCTTTTAGTAATTGTTTACAACATTATTTTACTCTATTTTCACTTATCAAATACAGAAAAAAAAAACTGGATACGTGGAGAAAAAACGGATAATTCAACGTCAAGAAGAAACTATTGATATCTGCGGAGCACATAATATTGGATTTTGGTGATTCATAATTAAATTCTGGTTGGAATATATTTTACATTCAATATATCTAATACAAATATATTAAATTTATTTGGATTTATTTATGAAATAGCAAAATTCTGAAGTCAGTTTGTAATCAAAAACCGGACAATTTATGTACCTTTGTACATTTTTCAGATGATATTTAAAACTAAATGCTCTAAAATTGCTAAATTTTATGCATCGATCCTTTGGCTTCAGTATTTTTCCGATAAAACCCCAGCTCACACAATCAGTACAATATTGATTTTGAAAAATACGTGAATAATCAACCTGCGCAAATATTACATACCAGTTCAGCTCAATATTATTTTTATTTTTAACTAAAACTTCATGTCTCTTACTACTTTAACTAATTTTTCGAAAGTATATTTCTCTATTCCGGTGCGTTTTTGGTTTGGGTATCACATTTTACATCTTCCGTTAAAACATTTAATTGATATTTAAATTTATACATTTGCTCAATTTTGGAATTTCCAATACACCGTTCGCAAAGTGGCTTTCCGTTTGCCGACAACCATACATTCTGTCTTCATCCAGTTGATGGTTAATCCATTATTCTTGCTTTCCATTACCGCTTTATTTATAGGATCCTGGAGTTTTTTTTTTTCTTCAGTTTCTACTCTCAACCTAGTGCCATCAGTGTATCTTATGTTGTTATAACTTCACTGGCCGATAATTTGTTCTGGTAGGGTCCCATCTAATTTGAAGCTGTAATCAACTCTGAATTGGTTAGACATCTTATATTGTACGGCATTCTTTCAGATATATAATATGGTGTTCGATTTTTAGCTCAACCTTTTTTGTGTTAAAAGTTATAGTAGAAATTGCCAAACTTTAGATACGAACGCCGAGGTTCGGGCTGTGGCTTTAGACATCGTTAATCCGTTTGACAGTGTTTTGCAGTCTGGCCTACTTTAAAATTTTAAGGGATATATTGTCTCTGTCCGAAAAGGTTCAATATTTCTTAAAAGATCGTGTACTGGAGCTCATGTTGATGGGTTAATCATGCAGATCCTTTCGCATCAATATAGATCTTAATCAGGGCTCTATCCTTTGTTTCATGTTTTCATCAACAACTTTCCCGATGTTATCACTTCCCAAATCGTTATTTCCCAGTTATTTAATCCTGTTTTAGAATAAATTCGATATGCACGATAAAGAAAAACTGGCAACTGATTCCGAAAATGATCTCAGATCTCTTGTTACATGGGGCAGGATATTATAACGAAACTGCTATATCTAATAAACATGGAGAAGTATTTTAGCCTTAGCAGCAAGGATGTTACAAATCTCCAGGAGAAAAAAGAAAAAACGATTCAGGCTTTCTTCTTCTCACGTTTTCTTGTTACTGAGATGAAGTGAAATAATTATATTATTATTTAGTCAATAACTATTTCTTCTGGAAGAAACCTTTGTTCAATGTGTCGGGCCAGAACATTCTTCTTATTAGAAATATTCTGGCACATTTATAGATTTATTGTACCTACGGGCATTAAATATTGCTGCCATATTTGACTTTATTATACATCTCGTTCATCTATCACTTTCCCACCGACATGACGTTTCCTCCCGCTGTTTCTATATATACATTGTCATTACCGTTGTTCTAATGAACTTTTATTACTTGTAACATTCGTATGAATTTTAGCTCAGTACTATTTTAGCAAAAAGATCTCATCGTTTTACTCTTGAAATGCCTAGATGTAACTAAGTTCATTTCTAATATGTCTTTTCTTAACTCTCGGCGGTTGAACTCTAATGATGTTTTCTTTTCTCTCATGTCACAAGGGATCTTTAAAGATTCAAATGCAACATTAGTTGCCATTGTTTGTCTTTCTGAAGCCGGTTGTTATATTGCCTTCTATTAGGTTGGTGCAAAAAAAATTTCGTTTTCTCACATAGTAACATATGTTAGAAAACGAAATTATTTTTGCACCAACCTAATACATTCAATAAACTATTCTCGTTTTTCCTTCACACTCTGTAACCCCTTGTGTGTTAATGACTTTATTGCCTTTCTTTGGATGGAAGGATTAAATAAATACTCGCTGTAAAAAGCTGAATAAATCTTAGACATTGATATGATAATAAACTACCTCATGAAACAAGAGGTCTGATCAAGTGATTGGAGGCTGTGAAGAGCATGGAATCAACTCTTAATTGCTGCTATTCCAAGAGTTACCCTGACCTGAGGAGATGATACTGTTTTGTGTCCCAGGTATGTGTTAAATAGTTTTTTTTTTCTTTTTTTTTTTTGGTCCACGAAGTACAAAAATACATTATGGTAAAAATACCAGCAATATAATTATAAAAGAAAATAAATGACTAGTAGTACTACATTTTACAGCAAAATGACAATCAATAAAGCACTAATGTATTAAAATACATTTTTCTGGTAAATTTATTAACAATAGATTTATCTCCAAACTATATATTTGGACATACGTTTACTCTGAACGTGCAAAATTCTGTACACGATATCTAGTTGAAGCCATAAAATTACGTACAAATTATTTAAATTTCAGCTTTAAATAACCCAAAGAGGTGTTGTTATGCAACTAATCATAAACGGCCGAGCGAACTGAATAAATCTGGTGAGAAGGCACATCATTGTCTTCCACTTATTTCTATTTTTGTGTAACTATTCAGGTCATTTTCTATCCAGAAATCATCCGTTTGCATAAACCATTGATAGAAAATGAAGGAAAATATAATCTTGCATTCGTTGGTGCTGCTTTAAATCTCTAACGAGTAAGGTGATCTTTATATACGCATTTATCTTAAATACAAAAGAAAAGCACACCTTAACAATTGCCATGAAATATTCGAGAGGAAAATGCGGCAAGACCCATCATGTCGCTGAGAAAGTCACTGAAGTCGAGATTCCAGGTCGGATCTTTTACATTACAGACCCTTTTCTGAATTTTTTTCAAGAACCTCGAGTTTTACTTTAGGAGTAGCAGAAATGTTTTCTAGGTTTTTATTATATTTTTCTTGCATTCAAAGAATTCTATTCTTTTCTGATTGTAGAGATTTCCAAAATATTTGTTGATTCTATAGGCCATTTTCATACATTTCAATGAAACTACTATAATAAATGGCGATTAAGTGTTACTGTAGTCAATCTAGATGTTGGTGATAAGTAAATGATTGTTTTTCTTTTTGTTTTTTTAAATCACCTGAAGAAGGCTGGAAATTACAACGTCAGGAATATGGCAACGAAAATAAGGACACCACTCCGAACAATATGTATAGTGCAAACAATTCGTTTTTAATCCTCCACGTGATATTGTCCACTATAATATTTATTTTTGATATGTTTTTGTTTTTTTCTTTTTGTATACAACTTTGTACAAGTTGCGATTTAAAGTTTATATCTCTTTTGGCAGATGCTTTTAATTTGAATACAAGAGAAATGTTATGAGAATTCAAAAAAGAACATTGTTACTCTTGTTTTTAAAAAAAAAGCACACAAAAACATATATTCACACACACACACGTATATATATATTATTTTTTGAATTTTCATAACATTTCTCTTGTATTCAAATTAATTACATCTGCCAAAAGAGATATGTAATCTTTGAGTCGCAAATCGAAAAAATAATACAGTTAAAAAAAAATGATAAAATACACGTCTTTTAATAATAAAATTAGTTTACAAATAAATATAGGACAAAATAAAAATAGCTGTTGTAACTTAATTTTCGAGTTTTGGTTTGAGATATAAAATCCGTTTTCACTCATCAGTTCTAGTTTTTGAGATATACATGTATACATATGCATAGAATATATATATATATATATATTTTTGATATATATGAATATATGATATGATTTTTGATATATATGAATTTTTGAATATATATATATATATTTTTGAGATATACATGTATACATATGCATAGAATATATATATATATTTTTTTGATATATATGAATATATGATATGATTTTTGATATATGTGAATTTTTGAATATATATATATATATATATTTTTGAGATATATATGTATACATATGCATAGAATATATATATTTTTTTTCTGTAGTTTAGTGCTAGCAGCAAGCAGAAATATTTCTCCTCCCGATGATGGCCATTTCGGCCGAAACTAGTCGAGGAATTTAAATGGAATAATAATAAAAAAACGAAAGAATATTAATCTACAACCCAGTGTGTCTGAATTTTTTATTTTTTTAATTTTTATTGTTCAAAATATATATATATATATATATATATATGCACTTGCATTCAAGAATCATAAATGTGTCCTATTTAGGACATTATACTGTTGTTTCTTTTAATTCTTAATTTTAAGAGTAGTGTTCTTACTTTTACTTTAAATATAACAAAACGTTCGCCTTTGACAGCCTACGCTCGGCCATGTGGGCTAAGTTTCATTGCGACTAAATAAAAATCTTCTTCAAATTCGAATGACTTGTAAGCGTGGACGTAATCATGTATATGATAAATGTATATGCTGTTTTCCATATTCTTCTGTACTAATCCTTGCCGTTACAACATCTTTAGCCACTTCAAAATACCGAGGATAGCCCAACAAGTCAAATTAATTCTGTTACGTGTGTGTGTGGGGGGGAGAGTGGGGGTCACGACTGCACCGAAAAATTACTTATCTCCAGAGAATTGCTTACTTTCATTATTTTTCTGTAATATTGAAGATCACGACAAAGATCGGATCTCTCGCATCTCTTGTAAACGCTGTTAAAATGGACGAAATTCATATTTCAGTGAACAGGAAGGAGCCTTTGATTATACTGTTCCGATTATCTGGAGAGAGCAACAAACCATGTAGATGATTTTTTTTTATTTTTGTCTAACAAAAGAAACTGGTTTCAATGCTTCCCCCCCCAAAAAAAAAAATCTCTTCCAAGGTTACTTCGAGTTTGTGACCGCTTATTCACTTAGATGATATCCTTTTCCCTATACCTAGAGCACATAAAGATCTTCTTCCTTCATTATATGGAAAATTATCTCAAGAGAAAAATTCTGGCAAGTCGGTCTCTTCTGAAGAATATGTCCCAGATTATTCACGATCAATTGGCAGTGTGCCCGACTTGATCCCCCAGTAAGAACTGAATGACCTTGTCCGTGATTTGTACCTGTATTTAAGCAGAAGTCAGAGTCCCTGTCATCCTGGCTTAGGCATTTGAACCTGGTCAAAGCAGATGGAATTATCACCATTTTCAGCACATAAAACAAAGAGAAAGGAATCAGGTTGATTGTTGCCGAGCTTCTTAACTTAAATGGAGAGCATAGTAACCATTTAAATCAGTCTGCCATGGCTTCTTTGGTAATACATATGTAGCAGATTACCCAAAGTGTATCAAGAAATTTTTACAGGCTTATGAGGATATAGAATGACGAATTCACTTTCTCCATCCTGTCATTTCAATTTTTTACCTCTGAATCACAGAATAGTGAGTGATGAGAATGGAGAAAGGTTCCTGCACAATATGACGAGGATGGAAAGAACTTATCAAGGCAAGTGAAATCCATGCATGACAGTGGAAATCTACTGGATGCTCCTGTGCAATATAACGGGTCCAAAATACAAGAGATCGTATAAACTCATTTTCTGACAGTCTGCTGTACTACTAGGTCTATGTATGGTATTAGCCAAGTAATTTAATTCCGTCAATACGCTGCATCTATGGTGATTTTTAGTTTTGTCTAGTTTGTTTTTTTGGGTGGGAGTTGTAATATACCTTCGTAATAGATAAAATAATCAAATTACATTTAGAATTAATATCAATTATTATAAAAAGGTGATAAGGCAAAACTCTTCAGAAATTTGAATTCCTCACAGAAAAAGTAGTAAAAAAGCATGTTTGTCGCAGAGAAAAATTAAATTAGTGCAATTATATAATTAGAACTAAAAAGTATGTTAAAATATTCAAAAATGTCAGCGTTAAAATATAGCTATAAGAAATAAATTTATGGCCACATTATATATATATTTGTTTTAAATAATTATAATTTAGGCTCTACTTTTGTATTGAGAACAGTTTTAAAAAAATAAAAATATAACTACCAAATAACATCGGATTGTTAACCTAACTTCTTCTTTCCTATGTTTCTATATGTTTATTCACACACACCCACACAAACAAATATATATATATATATATATATATATATATATATATATATATATATATATATATATATATATATATATATATATATATATATATGGGTGTGTCTGTGTGTGTGTGAATAAACATATAGAAACATAGGAAAGAAGAATGTCTCTTCAAACGTTTACGTCAACTCTACGCTCCTTACGTCCTCTGCTTGAACATTGAAATTTTATTCGCTAATTAAATCTTGACCTCTTCATATCTAGACTTAGCTATCTATCTTTCCTTCTCTCCCCTCCTTTCTTACATTAATACATCACGAACTTATACTCCACCTTGAATAACCCTGGGGCCTTGCATTGTGCAAACATTTCTGAAAATTATGCAGCCATCAGTAGAATAAATCTCCTTTGTATAAGTACAGGTATAACTAATATGCATTTTTTTTATTTTACTGTATATTTAATAGCTGGCTAAATTATTGTGTTCATTTTAAAGTATTGGTTTATTGTGTATTTGCTAAGTAAAACTTATATTTTCGGAATGATACATGCCCTTATATTAATGTACTTCCATGACCAATCCGCAAGAAAATTTCTTTTAGACCGAAGCCTCACAATGTCGCCGTTTTATTGTTCATAATTAAGCCTCAAACAAAGAAACAAGTTTGAACGACGGATCTGGATACAATATTAATAGTGTGCAAAATTATTTAATTAAACGTTGGTAGAGGCTCATTTTATTTAAATGCTAAATCACGTCGGGGCGTAGGCGATCATGGTTCGCTAAAGGTTCTTGATTATTTTCTATAAATGTTTATTGTTAATGTTGGTTTCTTGTCTCCTCCGTGCTTTTGAATTGGGAACAATCATTTTTTCTAATGTGGCTGTCGCCCAAGTTTAGAGAGCGCAAATCTTCGCACATTTTATTCCTAGTTAGGTGGTGATGATACTTATTCCTGTCTTCCCTATGTGGATTTGTGCAAAAATGAACGCAAAATATCATTCAGGAACTTGAACTTGGTTCGCCAAGCCCAGCTTCATCGCTGCTAAATTTACTGAACACGCTCTCTCTCACACACACACATATACACACACACACAAACACACACACACACACACACACACATATATATATATATATATATATATATATATATATATATATATATATAATTCAAGAACGCTATTTCATTAGCTTTCTTTTACAGTATCTAATGAAATCAATTCCTTTCTCTGTCCCCATGATGAAAGACGCTATTAAATCCGACTTTCTTCGTAGACATTTATTAGATATAAAACTAAGTAAATTTATTTACCTGCTTTTAAACCCTATTATGAAATAACTCCTGACAAAGAGTTTCCCACATGAATATGTATAGAATAGATTAGTTCTTCAACTAAGAGTATTATGGTTATGATAACGACCACTGAAATGACCGTAATAGACCAAACGTTTAATAATGGCTTTCCAGTTGATTCTAATTGTTTACACCTGAACGAGAATTCCTACCAGAATTATTTATTAGTAGGCATAATCTTGACAGTAAAATTTACGAAGATATCACCGTCTTGGTGGCAGGCACAGTAATGAAACACGATCAACTCCTAATGAGTAGTGTAAAGGAATGCGAGTAGAGCCCACAGAACAGCAACTGTAAAGAAATTGAAAACAAAAACGCCAATATATTTATTATAGTATGAGAAAAATCCCGAGATGTGAGTTTGGAATTGGTGATAACAAAATCAAACTTTTCTTTCTTCTTCTCATTTAGTTGTCTCACTTTCTCAACAACATCTGACGTTACTGTAGTTGATTCCGTAGCAAGTAAATTTTTGTCCCAGGTTTGCCCTTAATTATTCACTGTTCCTAAATGGTCCCACATCTACGTACTGATCTGGATCGATACTGTTTAAATTGTGCGCACAAACCAAAATAGCTCAAAATCAAACTGAAGTATTTCAAATGAGTTGGCATTTTTTTAGCAGATGACGTAAAATGTGAGACTAGAATCTGAGGACATCATTGGATTCGAAACATGTTAATGATATTATAAGCCTTTAACCTACAAGAAAATATTTGGCATTCATTGATTAACCAATCAGTACGGCTTTGGTTTTAAATTTATCAAAATATTTTTCAAAATTTTTTTTCAACAAAACATGTTTCTCATGTCCAGCAGCTGTTGACGCTCTTTTTGTAGGCTTCCTGCCGAAACATTTATTTGACGTGGTGTTGAATGTTAACATCTTTATTATGCTTTTATTTTCTATTCTAGTTACATGTGTTATGCATTTTAGTTGTTTCTGTTTTTGGTAATCCTCAATTGACGTGTTTTCTGCTATTTGGTACAATTCATTGTTTGCGGTTCTGTAGCGTCAGTCCACAATATTTAAAGAAGGATGGCCATTGCCAAGACTCACAGGCATTCCTCACTCAAACTTTATTTATGATTGGTCTTAAGATATGCTTTACATAATATAACGCTGAAAAACAGATTTCTTACGATCATCGAAGTTATATAATACCCAACCTGGCCAGTACCTAGAGGGGTGACCGCATAGGAATACCAAGTACTGTAAGCATGGATGTACGGACGATGTAGTAAATAATGACTAGGAATTTTCAGCTGAAGAGCTGAGTTACAATTCCAGCTGTGTTTTTTATAATCATTTATCAACAAATATCATTGAAAAAGTTTTGAACACATATCTTTTCCCTCCAACTATAGGATAATTAGTAAGACTTTCATCAGTAAATTATTATTATTAGGTTGGTGCAAAAATAACGACGTAATAATGTCGTTTTTGACGTATTTTTTAACGTCAATAAACGACATTATTGCGTCATTATTTTTGCACCAACCTAATATTTATAAAAAATAATGATAAAACTAAAAATAATTCATGGCTTTAAATAACCTGCAAAATATTGATAAGTCGTAAAAACACGAATCTATCAAATCAACGCCTGTGCTTGACGATAAACTACATCCGCGTCCTGTGTAGGACGATAAAACACGTCCAACGACAAGGCCTCTGATAATACGTTTTTTAAAAAACAATGTTGCCAGCAGTAGGTTTTTGAAAAAAAGGTAATGTTGCCAGTTGTACGTTTTTGAAAAAAATAATGTTGCCAGCTATACGTTTTTGAAAAATATTACCAGTTATACATTTTTGAGAAAAAAATATTAACAGAAATAGATTTTGACAAAACAAAAATATTACCAGGAAAAAATGTTGTCGTCATTTAATGACCCATTGAGGTTTTGATATGCCGTAAAACAAAACAAACAAATCAATCAAAACAATCAAAATATTTAAATGCGGTTGTAGATAGCTGAGAGTTTAGACATTTCCGGCTGGGTGTGGCGCCATACATGACATTCGTATCGAAGTGGTTTCATGTTGATATTCTCGTTTTGTATCAAGTTGCGGTGTTGAGAGAAGCTACCTCTGCCACAGCCTATTCTATGTTCGATTTGATGCGTTCCAAATAGGAACGTAGTATTAAGCCTCAGGTACTATGCGTTACTGCTAATTCTGTTCTGATATTTTGTGGATAATTCTTGTTAATTCCAAGTTCCAGATAATGTTTTCCAATTCTATTCTCACCCATATATTTTATAATTTCTTCTCCCTTTCAGAATCATTATTATCATTATATTTTTGGTTACTGCGCATTGATGAACACCGATCTTCAAAAATGTGCGAATCTATTTCTTTTGTTTATTTTGCATTTTCATTTTATTAATATGCATTTTTTACAACTATTTTTACTTCGCTCTGTTTTATTACAAATGGCTGCGTCCTTCCAAAAGCTGGCGACGAGTTTTATTTGCGCCAGTAACCGGTGGATTTGAATTAAACGTTCATAAATTATTGCGCTTCGCCAATGTAATTAAAGTGGTCGTAAAGTTCTCTGTTAATTTGCAAAACATTCCTTTTATTTGAACGAGCAGAAATGGTAGGGACGATATCTGATTGGCCGGAGTTAATAAAGGCAAAAGGTTCACAAAACGGCTTCCGGGGAAAATTCAAGAATTTATAGGATTACAATTTCCTGGTTTAAAATTCTTGGAGCGGTATGAGGAAATTTGACTGGTTGCGGACATGTGGAAAACGGAAAATTTAAGTGCTACAATAAATCTGATTTTAGTGACAAAAGTCTTGGCATTTTCTGCAAAATACGGTTTTGAATAAGAAACTTTTACTAGTATCTCATTTCCAGGGTAATGAAGCTGAATGCTGGTGTACTCATGAGGGTAGCGCTTATTATTAGTTGAAAAGTAGATCTCGTTTAACTTTATGGAATTGCAAACGTATTTTACTAGTAGCTAAAGCGTTGTTTGAACTAATCCAATGACTTCACCTGAAAATTTTGAGATCAATACTTAGCCACAGCAGAGGCAAAAAAAAAAAAATTGCATACTTGAGTTACTGAAGGGAAATAACTGCGATCACAATAAAAGGGCATGGCTCGTGGAACTAGAACAAATAAATATTTTGATTGGAAATTGAAACTTATAACGCCTGAAGAAAGCTAGAGCGGAAATGCCGTGAATATAACAATAAACATTTTGATAACAGACCGAACAATGTAAATAGTGTAAATAATAACAATACCTTATCCCAGAAATATATGGGAAAACCTCAACATCAAACAGCCTAAACTTTGTGAATATGGCAGTAAAGATAAGGACAAAAGCCCGAACAATATAAATAAGTTAAATATTTACAATACCTCATCACAGAAATTTTGAGTGATATTAATAAAAGTATATTGGGTATATCCAACATTATCAGAAAGTGTTACCGTTATTTTAACCCGAATATGTATAATTGATTTATTTAAGACCTTGAATTTTATTGCTGTAGTAAGGATGTGTCAAAATATATTCCTATTCTATATACAGAAATCATTACTTGAGTTACACAATATCAAGTTAAACTTTATTATTTACTAATTATTAAGTTGATCCTTAAGTTAAACAATATTCTTAAGTTAAACCTTAAGTTAAACCTTATTATTTATTAATTATTAAATTAAACCTCATTAAAAATATATATATCTGTGAATATTAATAAGAAGTTCATAATGTAACACTGAAAATCTACTAACGATAAACTGTTCAATATATCAAGTGTTTAGCATGCATTCTTCTTGTATATCTGTCTTTATTTCTGCAATAAGGTATTGTAAATATTTACAATATTTATATAGTTCGGTCTATTATTTTCATCTTTGTTGTCATATTAACGACGTTTCAGCCGGTGTACGCGATGGTCTTCTTCAAGTGATTGGATTCTCGAACGGAACTCATTATTTCGAGCACCGGGTAAATTGTTCTAGTTTCACAGGTAATGCAGCTTCTGGATTTCTCAGTTTCAGTTAGTTAATCAACTCTATGTTTTTTTTTTGTTCACCACTGCTGCGGCCAGGTATTGAACACACGACTCTTTGGTTCAAGTCACTGGATTACTTTAAAAAAAATATTTTATCCACTGAGTGACGTCTCCTCGTTAATCGTGTAAATTCTTCTAGTATTTTTCCCATATTTTGTTTGTTGCTTTCTATCATAAATATTTCACTGTCAATCTACGAACATTGGTAACGAACATCCTATAGACATTTGTATCCAGCGTCATTAGCGATTTAAAATCCATCGATTATTAAACGAAGTAAATTATTTTTAAATTTCATCTTCCTTCAGGAAGTAGGCAGCTGTGGCTATCCATAGAACCTTTTTTATAACTATTTTCGAATACACATGACTTAATGGAGAAGATAATGGTGTGGGTCTCAGATACATTTGCCTCGGTTCTGAATTTGGAGTAATCATTGTTCGAGACTGAAGAATGCAATGTCTACCCTGTTATATATATATATATATAGGTAGTGTGTAGGATATTGGATTGATACTTTTTTTCGAGGATATTTTAGCGAAAGTGGATGCAACACACCGGGAAGGAATTTTAAAATGGATCGCTGATTTCAATCTCCGCACTGATATACGTTAAACTATCTCCATAGAAAATCGAATAAAAATATGCGATTACTTTTAGTATTTCTTTTTGGTGGATTTCTTACGAGTTTTCCTGTGTTTACAGAGAATGTACTGAGGTCTATTTACTGGATATAACCTTTCTTTATTTTTGGATTAATATTTTCATATTCTGTTTATTTTCTAACGGTAAACAGTGTTTATCCTGCCTCCTTTTTTCAGTGACATCCTATATAACTTTGCAGCGTCTGTTAAAACAGCTGTAGTAGGTCAAATAAGTCATTTACTCTACCAAACAGCAACACCGATATTTTATCTTCTCTTTGAGTATGAGAGAAACTGTTGAGAATATTAATTATAATTTCCTTGATATTAGTATAATCGTTGAAATATATATCTGTTTTTATATAACAGAACTCAAAACGAGAGTTCCTATTTGGATTGAGATAATAATCATCTGTAGAAGAGTGTGTAGTAGATTTTTTTAAAATCATTTCAACTTAAGTAAGGGCGTCCTGGGTAAGAGTATAAACTACATCCAACTGCAAAGACGTCTGATCGGGAGGATTTGAGGAGCGTGGAACCACCTCTTAATTGCTGGTGTTCCCAGGTCTAACATGACCAGGGGTGGGAGCACTTTTTAGAAAGTTTCATCTATCGTTAAATTCTAAACCCCCAAATTGGGGTCAAAACAATATCAAAGTGTAAAAAAAGGTTTTAATACGAGCAATACATTTTTTTTAAATTACCTGCAATAAATTTTTGGGGAAATATTATTACCAGCAATACATTGTTACTATCAATACATTATTTGAAAAATATTACTAGCAATGCATTTTTGAAAAAAAATAATCTTATCAGCATTATATTTTTGAAGAAAAAACAAAACCAGCAATAGATTTTTGAAAAAAAGAATCCTACCAGTAATACGTTTTTGAAAAAAAATCAATATTACCAAAAATATATTTTTGAAGAAAAAGTATTACCAGCAATACATTTATTCTTAAAATATTACCAGCAATATTACCAGCAATATATTTTTTTTAAATATATTACCGACAATTCATTTTTGAAGAAAAAATATTACCAGAAATACATTTCTGAAAAAAAAAATATATTACCAGCAATAAAAATATAAAAACAAATCATTGAGGTTGATATGCTGTAAAAGAAAACAAACGAAACCAAGCCAAAACTAAGTACGGTAATACCTTCATTAAGACGCAAGGAATTATTAGGTTGGTGCAAAAATACTGACGTGATAATGTTGTTTTTTGACGTATTTTTAACGTCAAAAAACGACATTATTACGTCATTATTTTTTGCACCAACCTAATATAAGGTATGCAGATGCGTTGATGGTCGGAAAACTAGAATAGCTTTGGGAGGAAAGGGAGAAGCGAAGAGAAATCACTAACCCTCAATTGTTAGAAGACAGATTATATAACTGCCAGGAAGAAATAAACACGAAGTAGTGAATTACGAATTGCAGATATCAAAATTATTAGGTTGATGCAAAAATAATGACGTAACAATGTCGTTTTTTGACCAATTCTTTAACGTCAAAAAACGACATTATTACGTCATTATTTTTGCAGCAACCTAATATTAAGTGGGAAAGACTATGAGAAAAAGTCATCTACGATAGATAACAAGAGAAATGCAGCAATTAAGAAGACAGAACTATTGATATTGCATTTACATTTTTGAAGATCAAAGCGGACTGGAAACCGAACAACTGGAAGCGTGTCCCACAAATGAGAAGTCTGAGAGAAGAAACCCTTAACATGGTTGCATCTAGATTTTGTTCACTGTAAAATGAGGAGACTTTGCGACGAATTTAGTTCTGTACTTAGATTCTGAAAGTCGAGGTAACGCAGAGCAAATTTCATGAGAGCAATTAAAGGAATCAACCGTAGTCAGGGTCATCGAGTCAATACAAACGATTCTATCCTTAGCTACATTGTATGTGCTCCGGCAGAACAATATAGTTTTGAATTGAGAGTTTTCTTTCCCCAAAACCTGTTTTCAACCAAGGCTAGCCTTTCCTACTATTTACCCAAAGCTGGGGAGAGAAGAGTTGGACTCATACATTTCCCATAACATTTGTAGATGAATGTAATTAAATCGATTATACAACTCATTACCTAGCTACGATCCATTACTCTACCGTACCTCCTAAAATTAATTACGATCGAAATATTCATAGAAAAGGCGTAGGGAAGCTACGTTATGGCAATAGAAAAATGACTGAAACCGAGACGCCAGGTCGGCGTCAGTAACATTGCATATTCTTTGTATTTTATCAATAATTTATAAATACATATTGGAAGCATCCGACTACTTGTACTGTACCATAATTTCTAATAATTAAAAATGTCACAATTTATTAATTACAGACCAGATCAGATACATGTCTTGACGCTACCTGAATGTATTTTGTACTTCCTGCAGATTTTGAAATATGTTTATGTATTTCATTTATATAGCGATACTGAGATCATGTCGAAATAAAGAAAGGAAAATGTTAAATACTTTTCTTTTTTTGTGCCATATTCTTTTAGATTGTATACACACATGGCTCTTAACAATTGCCTGTCTATATGTATTCTAAGTAACTTTCGAAAGATTTTTATTCCTAAGTGTTCCACCGTTGTCATTCATTAACCAAAACCCATTAGGAAGTTTCATCGATGTTTAACTTCTCCAGTTTCCTCTAAACTCGTGAATGTTGAAATCTTCCAATTCCTCTTCCCTCACCATATGCCACAGGAATGTCAACTCTCTCTAATTAGTAACGTTTACAAAATATTTACAATTAGTATACAACATGCTAAACTAAGAAGAGTATGTTCTTGAAAAAGGTCTAGCGTTTATTCGATAGTTGTATATAAATTTATGTCGTCATCCTGAAATTATTAGTTATTGCGTTTAAAGCATAGGACATAATTCTACAATAATAATAATAATAATAATAATAATAATAATAATAATAATAATAATAATTATTATTATTATTATTATTATTATTATTATTATTATTATTAAACAATTGTAAAAAAAGAATAAAAAAATGTCATCTTGACATCGATAATACAAACCCTCCATAAAGCAGTCTCATTATTAGGTTGTCCCAAAAATTCGTAAACACTTGCAAAAAATTGAAATTTTACTCGCCAAGTAATAACAAAAACAACAAAAATTATTCTTCAAAATAAAGACCATCATTTTCCAAGACTTTCTGCCATCGATCTGCAAGCTTTCGGATCTTATGAAAGTACCATTCAGCCGGCTTTGAATCAAAGAATTCTTGACACGCTTCCTCGACTTCATCAAACGAGTCGAATCGGCGGCCCTCCAGAAAGTGTTGCATTGAGCGGAAATGATGGAGCACAGTCAGGACTATAGGCTGGATGGGGCAGAACCCCAACGCCGTCCAGCTCTTCAAACTTGTATTTGGTCTTCCTGGCGGTGTGTGGCCTGGCATTATCCTGCTGCATCAAAGCGCGCTTTCGGTTGATCAGAGCTGGGTACTTTTGCTTCAACTTTTCGTAAACCCACTCCAGTTGGTGACAGTAAAGTTCGCACGACCATTCGGAACCAACTCAAAATGCACGATTCCTTCAAAGTTCCACCAAACGCACACCATGACTTTCTTGCCAAATCGATCTTGTTTTGGAACCGACGGTTTCTCTTGCCCTTTTTGAACCCATCGCTTGTCTCGATTGTGCTGGATTGTTTTGCATAAAAATTAAATTTTTCGCAAGTGTTTACGAACTTTTGGGACAACCTAATATTATCTATACGGTAAAACGTCGATGCCGATTATGAAATTGTTTATTCAATACTATTATTACTACTACCCTCTTCCTTCTACTCTCTCTCTACAAAAACCTAATCTATCTATTGTTCATGAAACTGATAATATATCACGTCGACTACCATGTCATTAATCTCATGCTAAACGACATTGTTATTTATACTCTAAACGCCTGAAAACGCCATTTACGTGTCTTCCCAAATGTCTGCCCTTTGTAGCACTACTGTTGTCAGTGATTTGTTTTGCCAGCTTTCAGTTTATCGAATTTGCCACTCATTAGGTACGCTAATCGATGCTTTTCTCTAATTTATTTTTCTTCACTAAGTCATGCGTGTATTAAATTTATAAAACTCTCTTCCTCGTAATGCGTAACAGAAATGTCAACTGCCTATTTCTGGTTTTAATTACGAGTGGCTTTATAATTAACATTTTCTTTTCGCGTTGCCAAAATTTACAACCCATATCACCGGTCTGCAGGAAAAAAAAATCTATCACTTCGAATCTCTTCTTCATCGATATATTAATCACCTGTCCTTCACTACAATATTACTTCCGGACGTGTGTACTCAAGAAACTGTTGATTGTTGTTTGCAAAACAACGTCTGACGAATTACCATCACAATTTGTTCAAAGTCCAGTATAAATTCAGCAGTATTCATTATCACTGATTTGTTTGTTTAACGTCATATCAACACTTTATGGGCAATTTAATACTAAAATTTAATTTCTTGTGTGATTTGAATTAATAGAAATATGGTATATGTTATTCTGCTTTCGCAATAGAATACACGGTAGATGATACTCGGTTTTTGTATTTATATATTTGTGTGTTCAATTGAAATTATATTTGGGAACAGTTTGATTTCTTTATGAAATTGTAGCATATTATATAGATTAATGTAATGAAAGTGTGCTCTCATGTTGGCTGTTCGGTAGTATTATAACCGGGCATTTATGAAGTGGCTACAATTTGTTAGTATGTGTTTTATTGTGTATAGATCTTGGTATACGGTAGAGATTGGAGGTGGCGCTTTTCGTTGAATTCATTAGGAAGTTTACTCAATGTTAAACTGTGTAATTTCTTTCAAACTTCCTTCATCATGTAACCAAGAAATTTCATCCGTTTCTTATTAATAACTATGAAGAAGTATATAGAGTTATTTTCTGTACTGCCTGCTGAAATCAAGATTAAAATAATGAAACATTTTGAAATTCATTAATTAAATTATATATAAATTTTGTATGTCGTCATTTTGATTTTATTAGGTTGGTGCAAAAATAATGACGTAATAATGTCGTTTTTTGACGTATTTTTAACGTCAAAAAACGACATTAATACGTCATTATTTTTGCACCAACCTAAGAGTTAAAAGTGCTTTTGTGTTAAAGTATTGGGTTGGTGCAAAAATAATATCGTTTTTTGACGTATTTTTTAACGTCAAAAAACGATGTTATTTTTGCATCAACCTAATAACTCTACTAGTGCTTTTATGTGTTATAGCATGTAAAGAATTAATGTTATTTTTGCAACTGATAAGATTTAATACTGCTGAATATTGGAATGAAATATAAAAATTACCCTAGGATTTTAACGACGTAATTAGTCCCGTAGTGTACAGATTTGCAGTGTCTATATTAAACGTTTTCTTTTTCACATTCCCTGCACAAACCTCATAACGACGCAAAAATTGCCAGCATTAATAATTTATTTCACAAAAAATGTACTGCTGGTAGATTATTTTTTTCCAAAACGTATAACTGGCAAATTTCCTTTTACATAAATATATCGCTGGTATTATTTCATTTTTTAAATTTATTGCTGGCAATATTTTTCCCTTACAAAAATGTATTACTTGTAATATATTTTCCCTTACAAACATGTATTGCTGGTAATATTTTTTCCAAAGATTTATTTCTGGAAATAAATATTAGGTTGGTGCAAAAATAATGTCGTTTTTCTTTTGAAGTTGAACGTCAAAAAACGACATTATTTTTGCACCAATCTAATATTTGGTATTTACAAAAACGTATTGCTATTAATTTTGTTTACTATGAAAATGTATTTCTCGCACTTTCACTGTAGATATTTGTTCCAATACTTTCGTATTGTTTTGTCGTCGAAGGTGGTGTTCACTATTTTTCCATAGCTGGGACCCTAACAAGTGCTACCGCCGCGTGTCAGGATCAACAGAATTTAAGACGTGGTTCCACCCTCCATGAAAACTCACGATTAGCAAAATATAGCTTTTGCATTCCGCGAGCAAAGTTTTATTATTTATAAATCTCCTTTTAGTAACTTTCACTTTATGTTAGACTAGGATTGTAGGAAGAGATTTGAAATTGTCATTCTTCCTTTCCATGAACTATTTCTTGTCTGATGTCGACGATTATAATTATCTGAACATCTCAGTGTTAAGTAGGATAATATAGGGAAAAAATAAATGTTTAAAAGTTTGCGGATGATAATTGTTATTCTGGCCGGACAAATGCTTTGAAGATTAATGTTCAGAATGTTGTATTTTTGCTTTGTTTTTTTTTTTTTTGTTTGTTTTTTTGTTTTTTTTTAAGCTGAAGATGTTAACTTTTTACATCCTTGAAATGACTTCTTCACTTGATTTTGGATTCAAGTGAAAAAAAATATCCTTATAAATTTTTTGGAATATCTCTTTGATGTCTTTTTAATATCATTATATCTTTAAAGATTTTATTTGTTCTTCCAACTTTGGCAAAATCTTTGTTTATTATTCGTTTCATCGACTTGAAAAATCTTCTTCTATCCGACAGCTTAGAGGAGGAAAAGATTCGATAAAATCCGTTACGTTTAATTTCAATTTGTTCATCTTAGTTTATTTTAAATTAGTTCACATTCAGACACGCTCACTTGTCGAATAACATTCAACGTTTGGCATGATGCAAAAATGAACATTAGCAAAACCGTTAATAATGAAAAAAAGACAGACCCGGAATAAAGTATCATCAAGTCCTTGAAAAGAGATTTTAAAAGAAAAATATAATCTGAACAGCAACAGAAAAATATATATATATAAGGACAAAAATAATATTTATATATTTTTATTTCTTGTTCGATTTCGTTTTTTGGTTGAGTTCTGCATTTGACAGTTAATTTGATAGCATGCTGAGTGGTTGTTGATATAACTTGTTCATCTTTTTTTACTTTTCGTCCTTTCTCCACTCTACTATAAATAAAGATACGAAATCCATAGTTATGGCAAAGAGTTTTTGTAGCTGATCGAAGGATTAAAACCTGAGATAGTCCATTGCCTAGAAAGAACAGATGTCTTTGGCATTTATGCATTATTTGTTCTTTTTCTTAGTCAGATAAAATGTTATATCTTATTATTCTATATTATTTTTATGGTCAGTTCACTCTGTAAGTTTTGTTTTACTTTGCATAAAATAAATCTAAGAATAATACAAAAATATAATTCCATCCAACTTTGAGTTAAACTCGTACATGGACGTTTCATATTCCATACTAGAAAGAAATGGAAATAAGTTTGAAAAATAAATCTTTGAAAGGTAGAAAAATAAATCTTTGAAAGGTAGAAAAATAACATCAGCCTGGAGGCCTGCTTATTAGGGAAACACTCGTCATAGATTCGCTATAATTTCTCTTTCTTTTTTAGGCATTGAATATCCAGATATCTGTATTAACCCTTCATGAACCAAGAAACGATCGACAATATGAATGATATCTACTTTCGATAATTGGCGAAAATTCCTTTTTAAGAGCACGAATTCTGATATATTTCAGTTAAATTATTTAAGTCTTTTACGAAATAAAGACAAGGCGAACAATTAAATAATAATAATACATGAATTAAGTATGTGATATTTCATTTCATGCGTTAGAAATCGATTTTAATAAAGAATTAGTTTACAATTACGTTAGCGATGGATAGGAAAATTAGAAGGTTAGCCTTTTCCTTTAGTCATGTGCTAACATATATTAAATTGATATGAAATTTTAAAGAATATATTTTTAAATATATTTTAAAATAACTAAAGCATTTTGTAATATAACTCCTTAGGAATACCGTTTAATTTTTCATTTATTTTCTATTAGAGTTTTCTAATGAATATTAATTTTCAATTCAATGATTGAATAAGCTTCTTGTGACCTCCACAGCTAACCAAAATTCCTATGAAAATGTCGCTGTTGATTCGTTTCTTATTTGAACTTAATAACTTTAACCAAATATTAAATTAATAAGCATAAATCCGAATCCATCTCATTATGTAAAGAAGAAGAAAAAAAAAGAAAAACATTAAAAACAAATTGTCTTCTATTTTATTTAAGTCGCCCTTATATGATAACGATATGGCTTCCTTTAGCTTTTTTTTTCTATTTAACTCTTTCCTTTTTTCATTTATATCTCAATATCCATACTTAGGCTTTGTTATATTTTCTCGTCCGTTTTCTGCTGACTGAACAGGCAATCTATTACTTATCTACCCTCGAAATCAAACAGAAATAGACTATTGTTTTCCCAGACATTTTTAGGGCCTAACTTACGTGCTAGAAAATATAGACGAGGTAAGATCAATACTTGTAATTTAGTTATAAATTTAAATGTCTTTTGTATTGTTACTATATTTCCAGCTATAATAAATAATACAATTATGTTTGGACTTTTATCATTGACAGAAGTACAGCGCTGAAAATTTCACAGCTTGCTCAAGATGTCATTTTATCCATGACATGTATTTGATCATTTGTTCAGATATTATAAAATTAGCAATGAAGAATATTGTTCAGAATATTCAGTTATAAATTCAAAACTCGAAATATAATATTCATTGATAAAGGTATACATTATAAAGTATACTATGATTAATATTTTCTATTAACATCTTTAGTAACTTAGTTTTTTATAAAACATCGTCTTGAACAAATACGATTAGCTTTGTATTATGAGAAACTAAAAATTCTAATCTTAATTTCGACATTAATGTCATAATGCACTAACAATAAAGCTAAAGTATTATATAAATTTCCATGCCCATTATGAGACAGCATTCTACAAACTGCAGCTACTAGAAAAAATAACTTACGCATTGGACATATTACTAAAAATGTATTACGACGACTAATATACCACTGACTAGTCACCATATTTATTACTTAAACAGAGCGTTCATGCTTCTTCACAAAAGAGAGTATGAACTACTGTTCCTTATGTCTTCACTCAGCCGTCCCAAACATAGATTTACATCATAGACTGCATCTCCCACGGCCTGTATTCATTTTCGTCTAATTTTATTAACGGAAGGACAATAGTTCTACTATCGTTTACATACGAAACGAAAGGCAGTGGTATGATCAAGAGAAGAAATGAAAATAGCTGGCTAAAATCTCCTCGAAGTGTGATGCCTTACCTCATTGATGAACCTGCGTAGTCTAATATACTTGGATGCCTTTGATTATTTCGCGCCAATTTTGGCATTATGACGAAACTTTAACAAAGGCAATCGATCACTTTCCTAATAGGACGTTCTTTATTTTTAGTAGTTATTTCTCATTAAAAAACGGCTTTTCCCTTTCATGTTTGTTTCTGTTTTCAAGAAATGATGAACGAGAAATTAATGATTCCTTATCTGGATTACCTCAAGTTCAAGCAGCTTATCAGCAAATATGGGAAATAATTTAGATAAATGTACATCGTAATGCTTCCAAAGTAACAATAGTTTTTTTAAGTTAATATTGTTCTTGTTACTGGTGTAAATTATATGAGGAAGAAATAAAGGAAAGAGGAAAAACTGATAAACACTCGATAAATAACGATGCAAGAATCTGGAACAATATTAAAGGGAATAAAAAAAAATGTGAAACTTTGATATTCAAACTCATGAACCATTTACATCTGTAAATTAAGTCAATGCAAAGAAATCATTATTGTAAATAACTGCAGCTAATCCATGAGATAGAAGATTTTAATACAATTTGATCTAAAAGCTTGGATATGTTAATCTTAACTAAGATTATTTGACCAGTAGTTTCCCATTCTGTACCATGCTACGCATCATGTAACATATATATTCTCAAGTCATTTACTACCCGCTTTCAGGAGAATTGCTCTAAGTAAATGTTGCTGATTATAACATCTTGCGCATTTAACAGGACTTCTCCAATCAATTCCTATAAGATTATATGTACTAATTTACATTTATGTAATATACGATTAGGTCTGGTTCCGATAGCATTCGAATCAGCAAAATGGCATTTCTTTTTTATTCTTCACCATAACTCTAGTTATCACAGAAGATACAGGTCATATTAATCTGATTGCTCGTTGGAACAGGCAATCATTTAAACCTCGCTTATTTGGCGTCGCCTTGATCATATATCTGCTGGGGGCTTCCGGTATAACACCGGAGTCGTATATCTCGTTTGTTTCAGCACGAAAGTTGACCTGGAAATAGTTTAAACATCTGTTTTTTTTTTATCAAAGCCTAACTGTAACTATATTTTTTATTAATTATTTGTAATTTTTGTCCTATGAATTTACATTGATCGTCAATTGACCTCCAAGTCTTTATATAAACAAAATCCGCCTGAATTCCTTAAGATCGATCTTTCTCCCATATAAACAGTCATGTCTCTATGTCTGTTTATGCAAGTTTGTGTTCACATGTATTAGGTTGGTGCAAAAATAATGACGTAATAATGTCGTTTTTTGACGTTAAAAAAACGTCAAAAAACGACTATATTACGTCCTAATATATAAGGGGGTTAGTTAATGTTCTGGGTCTGATGCACTTGCGAAAATCTAAACAAATATCCAAATATTATCAGAGTCTAGATATTTTATTTGTTCAATTTTCTGAAGTAAACATACTTTTTTTTCACTTGATTCAATGTGAAATTATTTGATATTATTTCATGACATTTTTCTTGTTGCAGAAGAGAGCCGACTTACAATTCTGATCTGGTTCTTTATATACTTTTAAGATCAAATGTCATTGGTAAAATTATGTTCCGACATCTTTTCCTCCAGTTATGGATTAAGTAGTAGAAAGCGTAACAGTAAGTCATTATTATATGAAAAAAAAACATTTTCTTAAAATCTACATTTTTTTCTGACTTTAAATAACCTGCAAATTGTTGATAACCCTTTAAATTAAATCAAATCAAGCAATCAGTGTTGTTACATAATTAATTGCTTAGGTTATTCACCTTTTAGATTTGATTGTGTGTTTGTGCTTTCGTAATTTTTAGAGAAATCTATTTTGATACATTCCCTATAAGTATATAATGCTATTTCGCTATACACACACATACACACAAACACACATACACACACGATAATGGAAGAAGGTGCAAAACAAAAAGAGATGTTGGGCATAAAATCCTGAATTGCAATCAACTTTATAACTCAGCCATTTGAAGAATATGGAAAAATCCTCGGCGTTTGTAATTTTCATCTCGTTTAGAAAAGAAAAGCACTTTCCGCTTCATGTTTGTTTCTATTTTTCCAGAAATTTATGAAAGAGAAATTAATGAATCCTTTTCTAGATCATCCCAAGTTCAAACGGCTTATCTGCGTCCAAAGGGAATCATTTAGACAAATTTCCATGATAAAACTTCCAACGAGACGATAGGATCTTCAAGAGAAAAAAACCTTTCTTCATTTTAATAATAACAATGATACGAACAAGCAGTAGAGGATAGAGGAAACGTCGAAGAACTTCCGGTAACAAAAAAGATTTAGAAAGTGGGTAAAAGTTCACAATGAATAGAAAAAATGTATAACTTTGAAATTCAAACTGATGGTCATGATGTCAATGTAAAGAATTTAGTAGTTCTCTTACTGATTCGTTAACTATTACTGGACATAAAGATAATTATATAATGATACATAACACTTGTATGTTTCTTTCAGAAGAACCGTCATTCCACGGAAGACAGTCATCTGGTTCCTTCAATGAAATCTACAATATTAATATCCTTAACTAAAGGTTAATCGTTATCTGTCCTCATTATTCTCATAAGTCATCTCTTACACCTCGTCTCATAGTTATAACACACACATCATTAATTATAACTATTTTAGCAGTAAGCCGTTATATTGGGTAATTTTGAACGTTAAATTAGGTTAAATGGAATTAAAAACAAAAAATAAGATGGCCTGACTTCTTAGATGGAAGATGATACCAGCTATTATTAATCAAAATCACCGTACACTGAAGTTATGGTTTATGGTGGTGAGTATTTACACCGGAGACATTTTCATATTAGCGATTAAACCTCTATGATGATGACAATACTTATGATGGCCGTTGAATAATGTAAAGGATATCCAATTTATTTTCCCACGTGTAATAGACATAAAAACATCTGTGATGCTTGCTGCCACTTGTCTCCATGTAACGATGCTTCCCATTTATCCTTTTTTAATTGAAATGATGAAAATTCACCGTCGTGTTGCTGTGATCACTGTGTGCTTGACTCCATGTTGTTGCCAGTCTTGACCGAAATAGAAGTGAACCGTTACAAGCTTGCATTTACAAGTAATATTGCGTAACCCGAATTGAAAAATAAACACGGACAATTCATCATCCAAATTTAATATCTCGAAAAATGCCTACATTTGTGTCCGAAGCCTTAGAAATGGCGAAGACTCCAGTATTCCGGGGATTTTCAACCAGATATTAAAATAGAGCTGCTTCGGAATCGGTGAATGGACGAGGGGTTTGATTTCCTTTTTGTAAATGTCAGCTGGCCTTAAAATAATATTAATTCTTTTCTCCCATAGTTTCTCGGGACAATTTCTGTTTCATCCGGGCAAACTTAGATGACCGGTTTCTTTCTCTGATTTTCGTTTAATTTTTTACTTTCTTCATTTTGATTTTTGTCTTCTGATAATTTTCACTCAAAAATGATTTATAACAGAATATTTTAAAAGGGGATCTTTCCTTATTTGATCCATGCATCCAGTGGTTTCGCACATGCGCAACTTAGTGTTTGAATATTCCTTATATCCTTTACTGTAAATTCAAACAAATCGATTTCTCGCAAATAGCTTTCATTTTAAATAATGTTTCATGGATTTTTTTTTCTTTGTAAAGGCTATTTTTTATTTAAATTAACGTTAACGGAACGATTTAAAAATTGTGCTTCGATGAAGAAAAATATAATTTCTATCTAAAATCTTCTGGGTTGTCCGTACACATAGCAGTAGGGTTTTCTTATTTTATGTAGCGTGTTCACTCAGGGTGGATAAGATTATATCTCTACACAACACCCCATAATTTGTATCTCACAAAAATGTGTTTCTTTTTTCTTTTACTATTCCTTGTACCTCACAATTTTGTCACCTATTTGATAAAATATTACTCACTGTTTCTCTCTCCTGTTGTTTCTTTCAATATTTCCTCGGTCAAATTCTTCAAACATTATTATTATTATTATTATTATTATTATTATTATTATTATTATTATTTTCATCCTTCTTCTTCTTCGTTCTGCGCCTTTCAGAGCATCAGCAATCATGCCTCTATACAAAGTTCTATCTCTTATTTCCTTTAACAGTTTATTCTGCCTTTGTTAAGGCTGCTGTCTCCCGTTCCATCATGCACTCACAGAGGCTTGTCGGATAAGGTGGTTCGCTCCATTCTCTCATCTCGCTTGCTCTCAATATGTCACGTGAAGTTTACATGTTCTAAGCTCTTCTTTACGATGACGTGCCCAAAGAATTTAAGCTATTTTTTCCTCAGAATATAAATATTATACCTATTGTCATTTTCTTCCTCTCTGTTTAATAGTTGCGTCCAGATAAATTCCAGTATCCTTCTGTAGAACCAAAATTCTGCTGGCTCTTGTATTCCGTGAGGAGAGTCCTCAGCATTTAGTGCCACATAAGATGATGGATAAGCAAATACAAATCCAGTATCATTTTCTTTGTTTCTGATTATGTTTTTCTATTTATCAGCACCTGGCTTAGATTTTGGATTGTTTTTTTTTTTTCGCCATCCAATTCGGAAGTAGATGTTGCATTTTTCATCCTCAGATGAAAAAAATCCCAGATATGTAAATTTCTTCACCGTTTTCATTTTGACCTCTACAAATCCTAACTCGTATTTTGGACCCTTCTCTCTTTATTATGACCAAATTTTATCTCTTCTTGCGGTTTATGGTTTGTTCTTATTCTCCATTTCTTCTACTACATTGTCTAGAAGTTCCAGCAGATTTTTCCGAGTCTGCCATCAACACAGTGTCATCTGCATATCTTATAGTGTTAGGATTACGCCCAGTTATAAGAAATCCGGTTAGGGTCTCTAGATGTACATACTTGTCCAAGGCCCATATCGAATTCTCTGTTGCTATTCGATTCATTTGCTATTCGTTTGCAGGTGGTTTCATCCCAGAATAAGTTCCGGATTATTCTATCGTCTTTTTTTTAAGCCTTGGTCTTATCATATTGCGTCGCTAAAATTTGCGAATGTCTCATTCTGATTGTAATTATAAGGCTTCATTCTATTAGTTTTTTCTTAAAATATCTCGCTTGTTCTCGATTTTTTTGTGTGTGTCAACTCCCCTATTCAAAATTCATTAACATATAAGGAGATTGATATTAAATAGCATTTAGATATTATGTTCTATTGTTTCTGTCAAAATTCTCTTGTTTCTTAATAATTTGTTTGGCTTTTGGAAGATCCAAAATTATTTCGTCGTGTCTACGCAACCTCGGATTTCGGTGTCACATTTCCTGCTTCTTTTAAAACAATTCCCAGAGATTGAAATTTCAGCATTTGCTCGAATTTGGTATTTCCAATTTCTAGTTGCTATCTTGTGCTGCTAGTTTGGCTGAAAACCATACATTTTGTATTTTTCACATAATATTATAGACCAATAATCTTTTTTAAAAAGATGCTAGAATATTCCGGAATTATTCTAGGATGAATCCACCTGCAATCGAATGGAAAATAAATCATGTAGATGAGAAACAGAAATGCGCCTGAGATCTAACTTAAAGGAAATAGGGACTCTACCAGGATTTATTATCAGAGGAAAAAAATGGAAAAAATTTGCCGGGACTTCTAGAGAGTGTAGTAGAAGAAATCGAGAAGAAGAAGAAACCATCAACTGCAAAAAGAGATACAATGTCGCCGTAATGAAGAAAAAAGGCCAAAGATTCAAATTACGAATTATAGAGTTCAACATGAAGACGGTGAAGCAATTTAAATATCGTTAGTCCGTTATTCCTGCTTTCTTCTACAATATTGTCTAGGATTTACTGCATATTCCCTGTTTTCCCCGAACTGTCTTATGCTAAGACCAATTATAAATCCTGTTAGTACTTCTAATATTCTTAGGATACATTTGCTTCCTATGTTAAAGAGAAATAGGATTACCATTTTTATCTCATCTAACATAATTGAAACTAAGAAACATCTAAAATTAATATGTTGGTCAGAATCAATAATAATAGTACATTATGAGTTACATCGAAAAGTAGATGTGGGCCTATCATACTCGACGTTGAACTCGTCAAATAATATGAAATACATAAACATTCCATTCCTATGATGAGTGTCGCTTCGTTTTTTTCTATGTAATATATACATTTCAGGACGTGGACAATCATTGTTTTCCATAGCTTCCTATCCATTTGAGCTATTAGTAGGTTTTGCCTTTACAGCATCCCTTTCAAGAGGTGTTCTGCCATCTATATCTACAAGCCTGTTATTCAGGTTACTCGCAACACTGTCTTAACATATATATTGTGTGTGTAAAGTTTTACAAGCCCCCATTTCTCATTATGCCTCCTAGAAATTTAAACTCAACTTTTTTTCATTCAAAATATAAACGATCTTTTTTGTTTCTATTTTCCTTAAAACGTCATCATTATTTACCTATTCAGTTCATAATATTCTCATATTTCTGTAGAACTAATTCTTTGACTGACATTTCTTCCTGTCTGAGGAGATTGTCATAAAAGAGGACTAATATTACATAACAATTCAGTACATTTTTCTATGTTCTTAGCGGACCTGTTTTTTTCTAATAAAATGTCAGTTTCTTAATACTTTGTTTGCATATTAAAAAACACATTTTGTTATTCCACTACGCCTTTTTATTTCTTTATCACTTTGATATTCCTGGGTTAATCACTTCTAAGATATTTAAACTTTAATAATGGCATAATTTTGGCATCTCCTATTCGTAATACATATCAACTTCTTTTGCTGACAACCGTAATGTTTTTTTTTACAATCGATAGTTAGTCCTTTATTCTCACTTTCATTTCCTACCATGTGAAGTAAGTACTGCAATTTACTTTCAGTCATTTAAATCAACACTGTATGATCTTCAAGTTTGATGTTGTTAAGATTTCAATCGTTAATAATAAATCCTTACAAAATATCTATCCTTTGTAATTACTGAATAGGTATAACAAATTTCAATTTGATCACCTTGCTAGTCATCATCATCATTAACATCATCATCACCGTGAACAATAATGTTCCACAGATTTTCAGCCTCTGAATGTGATGTTCCTAGTATTCTATAATGTTTACACTGGTATACAGTTTTTTTCCTCTTATTCCAATTGCATTTAGGAAGCACGGGATTCTTTTTATTCGACCAAACTAGTTGAGACATTCATGAGTCTATCACGCCAAACACCATGGTCCTACATCAAGGGTGGAAGGTCATGAGGGTTGCATTCCGTGTCATAATATAGCTGGTCCATGTAAGTGAATATTATCGACCAAACCATCTTTTGTCATGAATAGTTGGTCAGTACAGTAGATCAATCGCAGGTTCATTTTTGGCTCCCTAGCAGTGCCCTACAGAGCTCATTCAGCGTTCAATCATTTTTACTTAGAATGCTTTGACCGATTTGAAATTGAAAATTCGCCTCTTAATTTTATAGTATACTAGCCGAAATATACGCGCCCTGCTGCGTGTCACACATATTTTTTGTACAAAAATGATGATTGATTTTAAATCATTGTCATAATTTGTTTAGAAAAATGATGTATTTCTCTATTACTCAGTAATCTTACTGGTAATATTAGCTATTATTAGTTTGATACACCACAGTAATATTAGCGATTGTTAGTTTGAAACACCACGGTTATATTAGCGATTATTAGTGTGATACACCACGGTAATATTAGCAATTATTACTTTGATACACTATGGTGATATTAGCGATTATTTGTTTAAAACACAACGGTAATATTACCGATTATTAATTTGATACACCATGGTAATATTAGTTATTATTAGTATGATTCACCATAATAATATTAACGATTATTACTTTGAAACACCATGGTAATGTTAGCGATAATTAGTTTGATATACCTTGGTAATATTAGCGATTATTAGTTTGATACACCGTGGTAATATTAGCGATTATTAGTTTGATACGCCGTGGTAATATTACCGATTATTAGTGTGGTACACCAGGGTAATATCGGCCATTATTAGTTTGAAACACTACGGTAATATTAGCGATTATTAGTGTAATACAGCATGGTAATATTAGCGATTATTAGTTTGAAGCACAACGGTAACGTTAGCGATTATTAGTTTGATATACCGTGGTAATATTAGCTACTATTAATGTGATACACCAGGGTAATATTAGCGATTATTAGTTTGAAAAACCACAGTAATATTAGCGGTTTCCTTATAAGGCAATATTTAGCACTCATTGATCGAACGGACAGTAATAGTAGCGGTTGACATTTTCCTCTTAAACAACTTCCAAAAAATGATTTTTGTCATGCCTAGTCGTTATTACCTCATTTTCCATTATTGATGGATGCTCAAAGATTTCCAAATCATTTGTTGGAAGTAATGTGTAGAGTCAAAATCTTGATTATGGCATTATTTTAATTTCAAGTTAAATGTGATATTCATTTTAGTTGTTGCTGGAGTAGAAAGTCATCGAATGATGAGGTTTCTGCTATTTGATCTTGTTTTTTGTCATTATGTAGAAATGTTCAAAATAATCACATTGCGAAAAACCATATTTGATTGTAGATATATATTTATTGTCTCTGTTTAAATACTAGCTTCATTAGTCACACTTATCGCCACAAAGACAAAGACAAATCTATCATTATGATATCTAGCCTAATTTCTCTGGAACTTACCCGAGCGTTACAAGTCCGAGCACCATTATATCAATGCAGAAATGAGCAGGTTAACATGCGAAATCTATAGCTTAAAATGTAGCTCACGTATTGCACTAACGAGACACCAGGTACATCATCAGTGGAAATGAACAGTAATGACAGGGAAATACAGGTACACAGACACTAGTTGATCATCCACTAATATGTATGCATGTATGTACAAATATCTAAGTTGTGACGACATTCCTGGTATTTTGAATTTGGCCCTAAAAGTAGTTGTTTTGTACTTTAAATAAGAAATAAAATATTGTTTATGACTAAAGAAAGTGTGACATGAATATTGTTTATTAGAAAGTTTATTTTGACAAAAAGAAAGATATATTATAATTTAATTTTGCTCTCATGAAAATACCCTCCTATATCCTTGATTACTGCAGCCACTATTTTACCATTCTTTTGAAAAGTTTCTCAAAG
The DNA here is from genome assembly GCA_963932145.1 of Acanthosepion lycidas. NCBI lineage: Eukaryota > Metazoa > Mollusca > Cephalopoda > Sepiida > Sepiidae > Acanthosepion > Acanthosepion lycidas. Next base: position 78,775,975 of record OZ010605.1, read on the forward strand.
TATAATGTTGATAATTGTTTCCTTTCTTTTTTCAATGACTCTACGTCCATTTTTTCTTATATACCGGACCAATGAACACTATTGCGCATGTCCAGATTCTCATAAATAATTTGAAAACTATTCTAAGTGGGGGTAATATGCTATCTAAGAAGTCCTCCACTATCAGTGGTTTACCTACATCACTCAGCTTGCGAGTATTGTATTTTGTTTATGGTATAAGGATTACCATTTCATTTCCAACCTCTCTTTTTGTCATTCCTCAATCAGTAACCTTTTCTACGTTGCAGTATTTTCTCACTCTTCTATCAAGTGTATCCAATGCTAATTCTGAAGGTGGCTTTAATCCTTTGAACTTTAGTGCATTTCAAAGCTGTAAACTTTTCTTTGCATGAATTTCTGGGAAAAAAAGAGTTAACATTATTTACCCTATTTAAATTCGATCAATTGTCCTCATATTTGTTGTTGTTATCCCTAAGTTTAGGGTATTGTGGACTTGAACATTCCCCACGTGTATATCGTGGTAACCAAAAAGGAATTCTGAACTGAAAACGTTATTTAATCTAAGTGGGTTTGAATATGTCTAGTTATATCATCTATATTTTATTTTGCTAGTGCTGCTCTTTTATTGCGCGCCTGAATCTCATGTTACTGTTGCAGATTAGTGGTTCTGAAAGTCACGCTTCATGTAGATAATGTCTTGTTGCTTATATGTTCCACTAAAAGTTTGATTGTGATCTACGGATCTTTTGAAAAAATTTCCTGTGCACATTTTAGTACATCCAGTAAGGGGAGATAATTATCATTTTCCTCTTTCATTGTGAATTGTATTGAAGGCCTGATTGAGTTCCTCTGGTTTAGGCGTATTTCTACAGCTTCCTGTTCAAAACAGAGTATAAAGGCATCGCCTACTTATCTCTGTCATAATGTTAGCTTTAGTGTTGATAAAAATATTTCCTCGAAGTACTTCATGTATATGTTCGCCATCATTGATTAAAACGGTCAACTCATAGCCTAGCCTTCTTCCTGTTCGTATATGTAATCTGTACAGAGAAGGTGAACATTCCATCACTTTATCTAGTGGAATGTTTGTACTTTCTCCCAGGGTGGTGTCTGTTTGCAATCGGTTTTGAACTACTGTCAGGAACACTTGTGAAGAGACTTACCACATCTAATCTTACCATCCAATTATTATGGATTGATGCCTCTTGTATCAGTTCCACTATATCTTCTGAGTTTCTAAGATAAGATGAAAACTCTTTTAATGGGTTGACTATATTCACTAGGAAACAGGTGGGTTGCTGTGCATCTAGTCTAATTTCCTATTAAACGTACGAATGTTAAAAATAATTTCTATGATACAGGACTAATTAAAAAGGTTAACAGTATGATCGGACTGTTTTGATAGTAGTACGATATTTATTGAATATATAACTCCTTGTGCACGTTGAGGGAATTCATTAAATAGTTAATCATTATCATTATTTGTGGTTTCCTGTTTTTATTAGCACTTTTCTACTTTGTTATCGTCTTCTGTAGACTCATCCTAAACTTCAGTTGGTAAGATACCCTGTTTTGAATTTAAAAGATTCTTGAGCCTCTCAATCGATTTATTTTCAAAAAGCCAATCCTACTTGAACGTAAAAATGCCAAGATAATTACTGCAAATAAAAAACCACAAAAGTCCTTAAAAACGTATCTATAACTTTATATAAATGAAATATCGATTTTTGTTTGTCATATAAAGTTGCATAGATTCACATTTTTCCAAAGAGAATTTATCTCTTGTTTTCATTGCACATTTAAAAAAAAAGATGGTGGTCTTTCAGTGATATAATTATCTTTTTCATCTTATTATCTTGAAGTACCTTTGTATAATGCCAACGATATTTCGATATTTTCCCTTCGTGAGAAAAACGTAAGTAGAGAGATAACAGTTCTGATTAAATAAATGTCTTCTACAAAATGGAAATTAGAATAGATATGTCGGCTCTTAGAATCAATTTAAAATAATAATTATTTTTTATGTGGTTCTTAACATAAATTGTATTCAATAATGGCTTTGCCAAATAAAGGTAAGGATAAAAAAGAACAAATTTTTGACTTTGACAACATTTAAACAAATAAACAAAACCTGATATTTATGTAGTTTTAAATAACTACATTAAACAAGATAGCGTTTTAATATATTGTGGCAGTTATCATGAGAGCTTGGGTTAAAGATGTCAGAATTTACATCATTTAATGATTCGAACATAGAAGACAGAGAAAAAATTATATTTTCGTAATATATCGATTTATGTTTTAAGTAAGGTAAAAAATGCAGCTGAATATTAAAAAGGAGCGCATTTGATATACGGGTTACTGAAAATGATCAAATGAATCAGAAATTTATTACGTGGTTGTTCCTGATCTGACATCCCGTCTGCAGTTTTTATCAAACCGTCGTTCTATGCCTTCCTTCTGTCTTTTCTACATGGCAACTGATCAGTCGAGTTACTTTCACTGGTTCCCAAACTGCATGATTTTAAGCATGCTAGTAAATTGTCATCTTGTCCTACATGGTCGAATTGTCTATATGTAGCCATCTTTTCTACTCCAGCAGATTCTTATCTCACACCTCGCGTCAGTGGATGTCCTTCCTATCAATTTCTTCTCTGATAGCTATAACCTCCAATTATTAAAATTTTATGATGCCTTGATCTTGATTCCTGTCTTTATCATTTTCCCAAACACTCCTCTTTAATCTTACTCTCACTCTCTGTAAACCCTTGCGTGCTAGTGTCACTCCTCCCATTCATGGCCCGATTTGATTAAAAAAAAAAAAATTGCCTACTTCATTTTTCTTGGTGAAATATGTGCCCAATTCAAACAGGTGAATTGACGATGATAAAAATGAAATAAATATACTTGAGAATAATCAACGTTCTTCTATTTTCAAGCTGTTTATATTAATTACACAATCGCTGTTGTTTATTAATAGACAATTACAGATAAGTACAGTTCATACTGCCGTAGAGAATGTAAAAATATGCACAGATTATACATGAGTCAAAGCAGACAGTTGTCCGATTATATAATTCAGTAAAAGTTACATATGTGTCTATTTTATACTACGGTCAAAATGTCGACATTGATCCTGATTTCGAAATAGTCCAAAGTCGGGAGGTAGATCCAGATTGAATTTGAGGCAATTTAAATGCGCGGTTCACACACGAGATGAAAGTGTTTTCAGAGTTCTCGAATCAGAAGACAGATATATTTGTCTATCTCTCAGGGTGCGATGTGTAAATTATCGCCATTTTACATATATTTTTTAAAAATTTCGGCAATGTGCGTTGTTTGCTTTGGATTTGTTTCGGCTGCACGCTATCTTAAGGTCAGCTGGACACCGTCTTTGAGACAAAAGAACACCATGACTCAGTTCACTCCTCCAGGAATTTGAAAACGGCATGTTGTACTGTAAAACTCCATGTAAATCCAAAGATGAACTCAATGCAAATATTAATGTTGTTTCGTTTGGTTTGTTTTAAGACATATCAACCTCAATGGGTTATTACTGCCAAGACTTTTTCTTGGTGGTAATATTTTTTTCAAAACTGTATTGCTGGTATTAAAACCTATTTTTATACTTTCGTGGTGTTTGACCCCCTTTTTTGGTGGGGGCTTAATTATTTGCCCATAGCTGGAACCCTGACAGGTGTTACTGCTCAGGGTTAGGGTGGATCTGAGACAAACAGCTCCACAAAACTCTCTGATCAAAGGCTTTGATATCGGATGTAGTTTATCGTCTTACCTAGGTTGCGCAGAAATTAAGACAGCATTCACGGAATTAAACAAGGTGACCAGTCAGAAGAGATACAGAAGATTCCGAAGTTGTTTTGTGGCCGTGGTGGAAGCCAAAGGTGATTTTAATGAACAGATTTTCTCTTCAAGGTATTTTTGTCTAATTTTTGTAAATATATCTGTTAAAATCAAATGTCAGTGTTATTTTAATTTCTGCGTAATTTAGATGACAGTTCACCCATCGTACCCGTCTCAAGAATTTAGACATTGGTCCGGTTTACAATTGTAAAAAAAAATGGTACACATGGATTTTGTTTATACTTGAATGAAAAGGGACACATTGGTCTAAATTACACTTGAATGTAAAGTTTGACATAGTTCCAGAAAATACTTACACAAAAAATGCCATGAATTTAATATAAAAAAATATTGTTACAGATATCTAGACTTGGAGCCCATTTGATACTAAAAGTTGTTATAGTCCAGTTTAGTCTTGAGTCAAAAAGAAAAGAAATATCAGTCTAGTATATTGTTTATGTTGCTCTTTATGTATGGCTTCTAAATTTTTACGTTTAAAAAAATGGAATACATTTCATATTATTAATCATTAAAGATTGATCTTACAATCTGTCTAATATATTTTGTCGTTACATTGTTAATGATTTCATACATCAAACATTATTAATCATTACAATGCTGATTTTACGACAGGTCAGACATTATTAATTATTACAACGATGATTTTACAGCACGTCACATATTACTCTTTTTTCGGATGTGAAGAGACGAAAACTTCAGAGCAACCTGCATCTGTTCCGCGTGATTATAGAGGGTGTAGAACACGACGATGAAGCCGCACTGATCAATTTGGATCTTCAGTCAGCCGGATTGAAACCCGATTTCTCTAAGTGGATCAGTCTCCTGCATTGTTAGCGTTGTCTGCTGTCACCCCTACTTTATATTTAACTTTGGAGACCCTACAGTCCGGCTTTAAGTGGAATCGCTGTCCCAGGTGTAGCTCGATCTAGGGTTTACGCGTATGTCGATGACGTGCCCATTTTCCTGCCCCCCAGCAAAAATGAGGTCGTACCGAAGGCCCTTTAGAGGTAAGAGGGCAGGTGTCCGAGATTAAACGAAATAAGTTTTTTTTTTTTTTTTTTTTTACTTGCGGACAAGTACATGGATATAACTCGCGCTTACGGGGCCCTTCAATTGAATAGACAGACCTGTCTGCATTATTGGAATGTGTTCCGGGCCCAGGCTCCAGCTGGAGAAGAGGCAAAGTTTGGAGCGGCGATCCACACTTGGCTCGGAAGGCGTTTGTCCTGGAAGGGTAGACATGAGCCGTGTGCCACGTACGTCTTTCCTCTAATACTTTTCCGGCTGCGGATTATCTCAGCAACCCCGAGGTTTCGCATACGAAACGGAACGTAATATCTATCAATGACGTAATATTCAGAGGGGGCTGAGCGGATTCCCTCGGTTGTTATCGGTGTGACCTTGAAGGAGAGGAAACGGTTTCGCGCGCCTTGTACCATTGACTTCAGGTGTGCCTTCAGGTGTGCCTGTTCTGGTACAATGTCGACGGTTTGACATCGCGCATTGAAACAAGACATCTTGTGTCCAATCGACCTCACATACGCGTGCGATAATGTGTCACCTCTGTTCTCTATCTATTCTGATCTTTATCTTGAGCTAATACCGAAATATCCCGGCCCGAACATGATGAGAATAACGTTCGTGTCGCAAGATGTCCTCCAGTCGCGAAATTCATATTACGATATTACCTGCTAACAAATGGCGTTTCTCAAGTTGTTAGCAGTGGCAAGAATGATCAGTCTTTGTCTTTTCCTACTCAGTTATTTTTATTCTTCGCTGTTTGTTAGTGAGTGTATACATAATTATGTTCAGGGCGGAATACAGCGTACACTCTTATTTTGTGCGGTGATTGGGCCCTACTAGCATCTGCTATGTCTTGCAATATTTCGTTTCATTTTCTGGGTTCATTACTCCCCCTCATTTCATGAGCATATTTTTACATATATATATATATATATATATATATATAGATAGATAGATAGATAGATAGATAGATAGATAGATAAAAGTAGGACACGACAGGGTGTTTCATGCTAGACCGCCTGACAATTGCCTCTAGCGTGAAACAGTCTGTTGACTTCAATGTTCACTTTTATATTTATATTTACATACATTCTATCTCTGATATTAAGCACTTTATCCCATAAATATCGCACACCTAAAACTATATATATTCATATATATATATATATATATATATATATATATATATATATATATAAATGTGTGTGTGTGTGCGTATGTATATATATATAATTGAAAGAAATAAATATTTGAAATATATGTACATATTAAAATTTGATATCATGTTTTATTTTAATTTTCCCTGTGAATTTGTGCTATCGTGGAATATGAGTTACTGAGGGAATGACAGTTTGAAATAAATGAAATAAATGAATGTGCCTTGAATCAGATTAGCTATGTTAAGCATAGAAAGTATCGATCATATTATGTTTTGGTCCTGTACCAAAACTGTTTTAATTAAAACAATAAATATATATAATTACTCTTTCCAGCGTTCATTTTACGACACTTCAACTATTACTTGTCTTTACAGCTTTGAATTTATCAAAGGTCAAAGCCCATTATACTTTAAAACTTGTATTATCCATATGTCAAAAATTATTGGCCGTTACAACTTTGATTCTACAATACATTGAACATTATTAGTTTTTACAACGTTGATATAAAACACGTCAAACATTATTGTTATTTGAAACGTTGATTCTACAATCCATTAAACATTACTAGCCATCACAAAGTTGATTCTACAACAGATCAAACATATTAGCCATTACAACATTAATACATATTGAAACATGTCATTACATTATTTAACATGTATCATCATGCTTGACATGTATCACTTTGATACATGTGTATCATTATTACTTTTTACAACATTGACCTCAACAGGTTGCTTACCCTGTGTATCATATCTACTACTCAAGAGGACGTCTGAGGTAAAACCTTACCTAATATGTTGTGCATTATATAGTGTAAGGTCTCAAATGAAAAAAAAAAACAATTTTTTCACTTTATTGAAAGGATTATAACCTCCTCATCACGAGTGATGCACAAAGCGTAGTGTAAATAAATGATGATTTCTATGTTCTGTGCATCATATGTGATTCACAGGCATTTATTAAGAGAAACAATATATATTAACACATTATAATATATATATATATATATATATATATATATATATATACATATATACATATATATATATATATATATATATATATATATATATATATATATATATATATATATATATATATATATATATATATATATATACATATATCTCCATATATCCAGCTTGGATAGATATCGCATTGTATTGAGGAATCGGAGAGCCGTGTTCGAATTCTAGTCGAATCCTTTACATTCACTTACGTGTTAATACTTTTGGGGAAGGTATGAATCCTTTTCTTCTCCCTCCGGCTATGGGTAAATAACAGGACAGACTTGGAAGGCAACTGGTCTAGGAAAATAACAGTTCTGAATTCAAAACCTGCGGCGGGTCATTTGGTACCTTGACCCACGTAATGCACTAGGTCTCGGTATTCGGTCCTTCAAAACGTGTGGATGATCTTGCAAGAAACCTTCACCAATATAATCAATTCTCATGTGCTTTTTGTCGGGGTGTCGGTTTCCTGGGAACTGATCTGCTTGACCCTCGTACGTATATATATATATATATATATATATATATATATACATACATATATATATATGTCCTGGGTATGACGGTAAACTACATCCGCGTCCTGAGTATGGCGATAAACTGAATCCAACAGCAAGGTCTCAGATAATGTTTTCAGAAAAAAAATGTTCCCAGCTCTAAGTTTTTGAAACAAAAATGTTGCCAGCTCTAAGATTTTTTTTGTAGAAAAGGAATAATGTTGCCAGCTATACGTTTTTTTTTTTTTTGAAACAATGTTGCAAGCTATACGTTTTTTATTCTATACAAAATAGGCATTTAAAATTCATATAAACTGGATTTGGCATTAAATAACCCACAGTGCTTGATATGCCATAAAACCCAAACAAACAAACAAACAAAATACACACACATATATATATATATATATATATATATATATATATATATATATATATATATATATATATAGTTAAGTTATAAGGAACTTGGTAAACCGAATTGGTAAATCCAAACAGGATGAAATCCTGAGAGCTCAATGTTAGGACAGAGCTAATATGTAATGAAAAACAAACCACTTAAATGTACCATTACGATAATTTATTTCACCTAAATCCTTTTTTAAGGATTCAGGATATATATATATATATATATATATATATATATATATATATATATATATATATATATATAACCCTAACCCTAACCCCTGCCTTGCAATAGGTATACATCTGAAAACAACAATATACGCGCAAATGCGCTGGACAGGAAAAGGGTTAAACAAGTCAAACATTATTAAGGATTAGCAGCCATAGTCAACTGATCCTATCAGAAAAAAAGAAAAAGAAAAAACAAACTTTCAATTAGAATGGAGCAAAAAGTGCATCATGTGTAGATGTAACAGTGTCTATCTTCTAGTGTTACTTTTTATATTTCATTAAAAACATTTTGAATTCATACTAAATCATATACTGATTTAGTACAATTTGTCTGTAATTAGTGAATCAAAATAGACGAGGACATGAATGATTAAACAGACAACCTGAAGAGCTTCTTCAAACCATAATTATTTTGGAACTTTTAAAATTCAATTTGTCAGAGATATAAAAGCGAACAGATTTGTATTGCAAAATTTGATGAAAATTGGTTGCAAGTTCAACGGAAAATTAGAAAGAAACCAGTCAAACTCGAAATTTTCGCTATTTACGTGGGTTTTAAAAATATGGACGAACACAATTAAGCGACTGGTAACCAATCACCTTAGTGTTGGCTACTCTTGAGTGAATTTGTATTAGATTGCTTGAAAATTGAGGGAGTTTTTAGTTTACAAATTCGTTGAAACTTATTTGTGTTGAAATCGAGTTTTGGTTTTTCGCTGTTTTTCGCTAAAAGCAGTGGCGTAGAAATAAAATGCGTAATCGTTTAACTCGTTCTATGTAAGTAACCTACATACCGAGTTTAAACGAAATCGTGAAGAATTGTTTAATTTATCGATTTTGATTGATGTTAGCGATTATTAATTTGTAAACATTATCATTTTATTACGCTAAGAACATATCTCTTACATACTACAAAATATGTGCCAAGTTTGGTCATAATAAGCTGGATAAATCTCGAGTGAAAAGATATGAAACAGGCAGACAAAGAGACACCCTCAGTATATATATATATATATATATATATATATATATATATATATATATATATATATATATATATATATATATATCACACCGTTGATTTTACAACACGCCAAATATTATTAGCCATTAAAATGTAGATTCAACACCTCAAAAATTAGTAATATTTATAATTCTGTTTCTACAACACATAATGGAAACGTTGATTTTACTTTTCGTCAAAAGTTATTAATCTTTACAACGTTAAACATGCGTTACAAATTACAGTATTAATGTTACAGATGAATAACTATTTTCCGTAAATACTTTGTAACATATTTGAAAGCTTAATTGTATATATTTCAAAATTAAATGCGTTTAACTTTTATATATATATATATATATATATATATATATATATACACACACACACACACACACACACACACACACATATATATATATATATATATATATATATATATATATATATATATATATTCCTGTGAGATTACGCTACAGATATTTACATCTACCCAGGATTTTAGAAACGCATGTTACGAAAGAAATGCCTATTGTACTGTCGGAAGTGTACAATTTCTGAGATTACAAATTCTACAAATTAATTCAGCCTAAATTTATGCTAGCAATATAATGACATGTGCCTCTTTATGTCAATGTGTATGTTGGCATTGGTTTGTTAGTTTTAGAACACATAAACATTGTTGTAAGATATGCTATTTATTAGGATGTGTAGTGTGGATAACGGTTAACCCTTGTCGTGAAAGAATTTATTACCATTTTGTTTGATTTTGCTTAACGGTTTATTAACCTTCACCGGTTATTGAATGCAGAAATCTAACTATTTTGAACGCAATTGCATGCCTTCAATTACAGATAAAATATAGTGTCAAACATTTAGCTATGAAATATTTTGTTGGTAATTCTAATATAAATATGAATTGTTGGTAATTTTAATATAATTATGTAATTTTGGTACTTTTTCTATATACAATTATATTGCTGGTATTTTTACTATGAATATATATTGTTTACTTTCATATTCATTTTTATGGGGGTTCACTGCTTTGCTATAATAGGGATACTAAAAGGTGATACCACACCGGGCCGGGAAGGTCCTGGGAACAAAATGTATCAGGATGTTCCAGGCTCCTCAAAAGCTCTAATCTCCTGAGTAGTGACCTTGCAGCTGAATATAATTTATTGTAATTCCCAGGAATAAAGTAAAATTGTTTATCATTCACTTGGCAGCAAATGCAAGCAATTTCTGACTATATTGATTGATTCAGTTTCTACAGATTACCAACTCTCTGGAGCTTATTTCGAACCACTATTTTTTATCGAAATATTTTTTCTCTTTGGAGACAGTAATAATTTACAGATAAAAGACTTAATAATTAACCTATAACTGGGGAGAGAAGGTAAATTCATACCATTCCATAAGATATTTACGCGAATATAACGAATCCAAGTAGAAGTGGTAATCGACACACTGAGTGAAAATCAAGAAACTTTATCTATTACACTACCCTATCATTCAAGTTTACAGCATTTCGTATTCCAAACGCTCACCTCAGCTAAACACTGGCCAGGCTCGCCTTTGGTTGATTTCATTGATCGTAAAGGAACCTATGTTTCAACGTGATATGGCCATATGACACTTTTTTGACTATATTTGACTCTTGTGAAAATATAGCATAGCAGAAGTAGTTAGTTACATTTTAGAGAGTTACAAAGAGCTTATAATTTAACCAGGGTCTTTAGAAATATGTGCGTTCTACCTAAGGTTTTTGGATGGACCCGTGTCTCAAAAGACGTCCAGGTCGACAAGTTTCATTGAAAATAAAACCGGGCATCATCATTGAGGATAATTTAGGGGATGCTAGGTGATGGAATAATACTCGTTTTTGTTTGGAAATTATTGAATATGGTGAGTCATTACTTCCCATTAAGCTTGCTCAGAAAAGATGTCACCTGCCAGAATATGATCATCTAGATGTTTATGCTCCCACAAGATTGTATTATTTGCGGGTATATTCACTAATGACCTGAGACTGTTCCTAGGCAAATAGTTAATATAAATCGGAAGTAGGACAGGACTGAAGATATAGCCTAGGGATACGCCTGCATTGATCCTATATGTTTCCGTCGACTGGCTATTAGAGACAACATTCATAAAGCTAACTTATCGGAAAGACTTCATAATTGAAAAGACACTTATAGAAGGTCAATAGCAGAAGAATGTGTATAGCAATCCTCTATGCTACATCGTAAAAATTGATAAAACTTCACTAGAAACAAAGAAAAGACCACTAAACTAAAAAAAGACAATTTCCTCAAACATAAACAGACTGAAACTGAGAATTGAGATTCTACAGAAGGATGCTAAGACGGACCGAAAATGTGAGCAACGGAAAAAAAATGAACAAAAATGAAACTTATAATTAACATCAGGAAATAGCAGTTGATGTTTCTGTGGCAAACAGGAAAGAGGGCTTGGAAAATCTGATAGTCACACGACCGATAGAGGGCAAGAATGATAGAGGAAGACAAAGCATACCATACTTAGTGAGCTTGATGAAATGCATGGCGGAACAGGTTTTATGAGAAATAACAGTAAGACAAAGTTTATTAAGAACTTCTAGGTTCAAAAGTTTGTGGAAATCGACATGTATATGTCACCCACTGAGTATCGAAATTAAAACTGACAAAAGATGGACAAAAAAGGAAGCCTCGTGTACAGTTCCACTAACGTAAGACGTAACCACTCATGAGTAGAGACAACATGATATGGTTGAGCAATTATAATGTCATATTTATTATTAATAATGTCATATTTACTATTTTTAATGTCATATTTATTACATCAATGATAATTCTATACAATTCCATTTTTATAACATTACTTTCAAACACAAAAAGAATAATATATCTTCTATGAAGAAGAATTTCTTGTTCCGGTTTTAAACGAAAAAAAAAAGCATTCGCATTTCAATTTGCAACCAACTGTAAACATCGGCACATGATCATTTTCTTTGAAATATTTCTGTCCCTATCTTAATTTGGATTTCTTTGCGTAATTGTTCGTTTTCAACTTTCTTTTTTTTTTGGCGTTTTTCTATACCGGCGTTCCTCCCACTGAAGCCGAAGTAGAATTTGAAGGCAACAGTGGTTTCATTCTGAAGACTCCGTTCCTTTTATACAAATATTAGATTAGAAAACCTACTGGAGTGCATAAAAAAAAATCCAATAAATTATCTCGAGTCCCAGGTGGGATTGTAATCAACGGTTTTTCTTTTACAAATATCTGCAAAACGGACACACGAGAAGAAATACCTTCAAAGACAAACGGTAATTTCATAAATCCATTTCGCTTTTGGCTGTTAGAAATATTCACCGATAAACTCATGAAATATTTAGAATCTCGATGATACTGTAAAAAAAAAGTATGTATCAAGTATTTATATGCATTAATTTATCATGCATGGTAGGAATGAGATTATATATATATATATATATATATATATATATATATATATATATACACACACACACACACACACACACACACACACACACACATATATATATATATATATATATATATATATATATATGGAGTGGGGCACAAAGGTTTACACACATTACAAAAATTGTGCCTTTAGTTATTTGATTAATGAAACTTTTACTGCAAATAATAGATATATTTAAGACTTTAGTCAAATAATCAAATTTAAATATAATTAATACGAATACTCCACGAAGAAAAAACAATAGTTAATAAGGTAAAAGTTTAAAATACAGTGTAACCCGGATATAAGAGATCCGGATATAAGAGAGATTTTCTCTGTTCCATAATTAGAGCCTGTTTTAAAGTATATTTAATAATAAAAAAACCGGATATAAGAGAAACCCGGATATAAGAGAGTTATTCCCGACAACTCTCTTATATCAGGGTTACACTGTACATTCATTAAATCATCTATTAATATTTCGTAGTGTAAATATTATTGCTAAGTACAGGATGAAGGCATTTAGAGTAATCTCCTACGCATTCATTGCATGTTTCTTGGCTAATATTTGTATATTCTTCACCAGAAAATTACTTTGGTTCATACAGATTTTGCGGGTTTAATGTTTTCTCAGTTTTATCTGTCTCCATACATTTTCAGTCGTATCTGGACATGGACTTTGCCTTTTTAGAACGTCTGTTCTATTTGAACTTAACCATGATTTTGTAAGATTTGCAGTATGTTTGGGACCGTTATCTTGTCGAAAGACCCAACCTGGTTTCAAGACCACAGTATCTGCACTCTGACGTAAATTTATCACCAAATTATCCCTATAATATACTCCATTCATATTCACTTTTAGATTTCAATGTTCCCTAAACATTGGGCACTATAGCAACCCTAGATCTTGATTGTTCCGCGTCAAATCTTTAGTGACTGGATAGTATTCTCCAGCGAATATTCAGTACCCTTCTTTCTCCAAAGCTTTGCCACGGCATTTCTGCCAAAATTTTCAGTTTTCTTTTTGTCTCACCAAAATATGTTTTCCTAAAATGCTGCATGTGTGATAAATGCTCGTTTGCAAAATCCAGAGTGGCAAGAAAGTGTTTTCGCTTAAGAAGGGATTTTTTTCATTGAAGTCCTCAAAAAGATGTCATATCGACAAAGTAAACGACTTACTTTATCCGTATTCACATTTACTCCGCTTAGTTCTAGTCTTATCTTAAGTCCTTTAAGCGTAACTCGGGCCACGTTGCCAAACTTTTTCGCCAATAATCTTACCGTACGTTCCGTTACCTCTCCAGGACCACCAGAGCGTGTTGGGGAATGAAGGAATGACACATCTTCCCGTGACGAACTCTTGTACCAAGTGATCTCAATAGGAAATTTAACTGACTAAATATATTCCTATAACCAAGTCCATTTGTATGAAGGCCAAAAATACGTTTACTTACTATTTTGGTTTTCCTCATTTTCTCATTTTTCAGGATGCAATACTTTTAATTATTCCTAAAAGTTATCATAAAATTAATTTGAAACGTTCTAAAAACAACCCCATTCTAATTTGAAACTAATTCTAGTAACATTTGGAAACTGTTATTAAAACAATGTTGTAAATGAAAAAATGAGTTATAAAAATTTGAGTTACTAAATGTCGGTGTTTCTTCCTGTGACACATTTTAGAATTTATTTAAAATTATTATTGCTTGACTCAATACCGAAATATATGTCCTACGTACAAAAAAAATAATTAATTATTGTGACTGTATTAGAAATACATAAACACGTCTTTGTAATGTCTTGTAAAGTTTTTCGCGGCACAGTATATATGCATGCCGAGTGTGTGTACAACTACGCACAAAAGCACACTCACACGTGCAAGCACACACACACACACATATATATATATACATTTATATATATATATATGTGTGTTTGTGTACACAGAAAAATGTGTGTATATATACATGTATGTGTATATACACACACAAACATACACACACACACACACACACACACACATATATATATATATATATATATATATTAAAGTGAACATAGAAGTCAACACTTAGAGGCGACAGTCTGTTTCATGCTAGACGCAATCGTCAGGCCCGACGCGTGGCCTCTAATTATTGGATTCTATATTCACTTATATATATATATATATATATATATATATATATATATATATATATATATATATATATATATATGGTGTACTCTCCTATAGTGAACGATAAAGGAGGTTCAGCAGTCGAATGTGTTATTCGTTTTACAGTTATGTGTCCTTTAGTGTTCCATAACCTATGTTTAAGATCAATAAATAAGGAAGGATTTGAGGGACATGATTGCCTGGTACTGGCTTGTTCTTTAGCTCAATATTTTTATGTAGATAATGAGTCCAAATGCGTTCGCTGTTTCAGAGAATTTATCAAGGATGGTTTCAATGCCTTCCAGACTGGCTGCTAATTGAGCGGCATCATCTGCAAAGAGAATATCGCATACCAGCTGCAGACCAAATTTCAAATGTTCTTTAAAACGGTGCTGTTTGTATAGACTTTCACTTGTTCTGAATCCAACGTTGACTTTTTCACTTAGGTCAGAGAATTCTTTTAGAAGCATGGCAGAAAAGAAAAGTGCAAAAAGAAGAAGAGCAAGAATGCCAACTTGCGTAGTACCGTTGGAGACTAAAATGGTGCCCGATTCTTTCCATCGCGACTTTAAAAAAGCTTTCATTGCTTCGTGAAAGGAGATAATAATATGAACCATTTTTTCTAGAACACTTAATTTTGACAAAACTTTAAAACGAGCAGTTCGAAATGCAGTATGGAAAGCCTTCGTGAATTCTTCAAAAATAACAAATATATACTTTTTGGTTCTCATGCCTTCTCCTGAGACTAACGGAGACAAAACGTCATATCAAGGGTTCCTCTACCGGATCGAAAACCACACAAGATAATACGAGCAAGGGTTTTGCCAGCAATCTAAAGAAGAGTTTTGCTTGAAACTTTCTAATGGCTGACTTAAAGGAACGTTACTTTGATAGGATAGCTCCATACCTAATGACATCTCTGCATGATTTAAAGGAGAGATTTAATTTCAGGATAATTTGAATCAAAACAGTGTTGATATTTTTCAATGAATATATCCGAGTGTTTTGTAAGGCAGATCATGCCAATTTAACATCTTTACTTGCATCAAGAGATGATAGTTTTGAGTCACACAATGTTTGAAAAGAGTCTAATGTTTCCCTGTTTTTCAGCTTTGTTATGTCTACCTTCTTTGGGGGCTTTGCTCGATTCTTTCTAACAGGCTTCTCCAAATGCATTGTCATGTGTGAGCAAAGAATTTTGTGATCTGATCAAAATTGACCGATTGCTAGTGACTGTTTCAGGTTGGATCCATGGCGATCAGGACCACGAACAATTGTCGTCAATGATTTTGTCGTACCCTAATCTTGGATGTCGCCCTGTATTTTGAGACTAGTTAGTTGTTGGAAAATTGTGTTGGTGATCGGAATCACTGCGAAGATACAGCATCAAAATCCGGTTTGACTTTCATTTACATACGCTATGTTTTCCAACGACTTTAGCCCAGGATAGTGTGTCACATCTAACAGAAGCATTGACCTCCCCCATCATATAATGTTTGTCACGAAATGACGTCCGCATTTGAAGATCACGAAGAAATACAATAATCGCTATTTTGCGTTCAGTGTTATATATATATATATATATATATATATATATATATATATATATATATATATAGAGAGAGAGAGAGAGAGAGATAGAGAGAGAGAGAGACAGAGAGACAGAGAGAGAGAGAGACAGATATATATATATATATATATATATATATATATATATATATATATATATATATACATAAAAACAACCGATGTTTGTTGTCCCCATGAATCCCCCGAAATAACGAAATGACCCCGAGATAAGAAAGATAATTTGAACATATATATGTGAACAATGTATGTGTGTTTTTATGATTGCGTGTGTACGTGTATATGTGTGTCTGTTAACTTGCCAAAACCTAAAACTTATCCTGATAAAAACTCGAATAAAAAAGACAATACTGAAAAAGAAAGAGAAAAAAGGCCTAAATGCAAATTACATATACCGTAAAGTAATTGGTACGAAAGCGAGATCGCCTAGACTGATCATAAACGCTAAGCAAAAGTAAATCCTATGAAAGGCTGGCACTAGTCACAACCCGAGTTCCACAGACACGCAATCATCAGACGACTTGAACGGAAAGGTATCCCGTCGATTGCCCTAAAACATAACGGAAAAATAAGAAATATAGTTTTAAGGTGTGCTATATTTATGGGAATAATTTGCTCAATATCAGAGATAGAATGTATGTAAATATAAATATAGAAGTGAACATTGAGGTCAACACTCAGATATGATAGTCTGTTTCATGCTAGGCGCAATCGTCAGGCGGCGAATGTTGGATTTTTCTTCGAATATTTATATATACATATGGTTCAGTGGTGCATTGTGAGTAATCTATTCTGGCGGTTATTTTTGCGGGAGTGGTGTGTTTATTTATTTATCTGGATTAATTCATTTATTTTTCATTTTCATTTTGTATTATTTATTCTTTTCGGAATTTTATGTTTCATAAACGTATCAAAACATTGGGGAGAATTTGCTGAGGTCGCTTATTTAATTTTCTTGGTTTAGGAATATAATTAAGGCTATTTACTCGTTTAATATTTAGATTTCTTACCGTAGTCTATTCTGCTATTTTGCCCGTGGGCAGTTTTTAATTTATTTATTTAATTGGATTTATTTTTTTTCATTGTTTTTGCTTATTTATGCTTACTTGTATTAGTTCTAACGGTTATTTTAGAGGGGGCGGTTTGGTAATTTGTTTTGATTAATTTTTATTTGATTTTATTTATTTACTTAATTTTATTTTGTATATTTTTAATTAGTCTCTTTGATTTTCGATTTTTGATGTATTTTATCAATATATAGTAGTCATAGCTATTTTTACGTCGAGTTTTGAGGTTGGTTGTTGTAATCTATACTAACGGCTATTTTGGCGGGATTGGTTTGTTAATTTGTTAATTATTATTATTTACTTTATTTATTTAATTTGTTTGTTTTTAATTATTTTTTTGCATTTTATTTTTTTATTTATTCTATTTCGTCTATTCTAACTGGTGGGGTTGTTAATTTGTTCATTATTTTTTGAGTTAATCTATTTTACTTGTTTTATTATATTATTTTGATTATTTTTATTTATTCATTTCAGTTTTCGATTTTTAAGTAACGTAGTAAGAATTTCTTTTTGTTTCTGGATTATGAGATGAGCTCTGATCGTTGATTTAGAATTTATTTTTGTGTGAGAAGGTAATAATAGCTACTTCTTCATTCCAAGCAATGTTTTCAGGTTTTTAATTAATTGTTGTAGGTTGATGATCTTTTCCTTATTTTCCATAATATTTTTGGTACGATTTCTGCTTTGTTTTTAATTTCCCACATATACTTGGATAGAATTGTGCAGTTCGCGTATTTACTATTTGTGAAAGATGATGTGTGTGCATATTTTCTTTGTCCCGGGGTCCTACAGTTACTCCTATGTATACTTTTTCTTCATCATCTGGTGATTTTACCGTGGCTTAGTAATTTACGTTGTTTTGTAAGCAATTACCGTTTAAGGGACATTCATTCTTTATTCTGCAGTTACACGTGGGTTTAATTTGTTTGGGTGGTTTCTTGATAGTTTTTCTGTTGTGCTTTTTTATTATTTGTGTCATGTTATCTGTGCAACTGTAGCTAATTTTTAGCATGTTTTTTGTAGAAAACTTTGTGTGGAGTGCTTGATTCCGGGAAGTGTTTAAGCGTTTGAAGATTTTTTTACCTACGTTTGTTTTTACATGTTTGCTGTACGTTGGCTTGAACAATCTGATATTTCTTTTTCCTGTTGGTCTTTCTTGTGCTCAGTGTTGATTATGTGGTTGTTTCCAGGAAAATCACCATGTTTTAAAGCTGTTTCGTAAGTTTTCTTAGCTTCGTTAAATATGAGTTTGTTACAATAATTGTCGGAAAGCCTGCGGTTAATGGATTTTTGTATCTTTTCATAATCCAAGGCGGATGATTGGAGGATGCCTTATGTGTTTATTATCATTTAGTTTTTGTATGGTTTATATGTGCCATTTCTTAAGTTAAAAGTAACATCTAGAAAATCTACATTGGTTAGATTAGTTTTTATATCTATCTAAAATCTGTTCTATTTTTTTAAATCCTTATTATTGCTTTTTTAGCTTTGTCTGTGTTTTGTTTGTTGTAGATTCTTCAGATTATGAGTTCGTCATCCCTGTAGAGTCCTGAACATTTTTATCTATTATTCCAGTTAATTCATGTAGTAAATATATACCTATGATTTTGCAGGTTGTGCAACGTCAAAGCTCCCCATTGTAGTGTCAAAGATCCTTTCTTTTCTTTATCCATTCGTCTTCATTGTGGAATAGTGGTGATTTACGGGAGTGTTTAATGATATCGATTTCGTTTGTGCTTACTTATATTTGTTCCAGGGCTAACGTGATGGCCTTATTTAGAATGGCTTCTGTTATGGATGGGTAAAATTCTTGTATGTCTCATTGTATAAACTGGCAATTATGTTTGTTATATATGTTGTGGCACCAGTCAATATTTTTATTGTGTTTTTCCACTGATTTACTACTAACTTCATCCTTAGTTTATAATTAATTCTTTTTAGGACCATTTTTCTTATTTTACCTGATTTATGACTCTGCATGCAGGTTTGTTTTTGGAAATATCATTGTGATCTTTTAATTTTATAAAGGCTTGCTCCTTACTGATGAAAATTATTTGCTCGTCCAGGTCTAATTTTTGGGCGATTACTTTAGCTTCCTTATTGGAATGTTATTCTATTTTTTCCGGTACTTTTTGTATGTTTTGGTTGTTTGTCTTGAGTAATTTGTTGTGTGTGGGAAGGCTAATTCATATAAATTTCTTGTTTTGTCCGCTGCGATAAATACATTTGTTGAATTGTTTATTTTAGTTATATCTTTTAGCTTTTCTTGGAATGCGACTTGTTTATTATGGAATTTTATGTTTCTATCTAGGTCAGTTAAGTCTTTCTCGTGTAATTCTTATTTTGCGGGGGACATTTTTTTGGTTCTCAAACCGTATTTTCCCTTGAGTGTAGTGTTATTGTAACGGCCCTGGTTTAAAAAGAAATGGTCTTTCCACCTTACTCTTTTTATGAAGCTTTCTGTTTTTTCAATTAATTTTATCTTATATGTGGATATAGATGGTTTGGGTGTGCTTTTTAGAGAGTAAAATGCACATAATGTGTTTAAAAAGTAGGGAACGTCCACTATTGTTTATCAGGAGCTGAATATGAATAAATATATAGAAGTTGTACAATATTTATGGGATAAAGTGTTCAATATCAGAAATAGAGCGTACGTAGAAATATATTTCTTCATATTCATATTATAACGATAAAAATATTAATACGTTTCTAAAAATCGAAAAACAAATGGAGTAAATAAAAATATACAAAATAAAAAAAAGTAAATAAATGAAAACAAATAAAGGTAATTCAAACAAATGAACAAATTAACAAATAAAAAATGAAAAATAAATAAATTAACAAATACATAAATAAACAAAAAGCCACTCCCGCAAAAATAACCGCCATAATAGATTACCCACAATGCAGCACTGGCCATATATATATATATATATATATATATATATATATATATATATATATATATATATATATACTCGATCAAAAATCCAACTTTCGCGGCCTGACGATTGTGCCTAGCGGGATACAATCTGTTGCCTCTGAGTGTTGACAATATTCACTTATATATATATATATATATATATATATATATATATATATATATATATATATATATATATACAAAAAAGAAAATACCTTTTCCCCTTATTATTTATTTTTTTAATAAGTTCACTTCAAGCAGTGCAATAAATACATTAGACTAGGACTCGATTATTTACTGGGTGCCTGGGAATATGACAGAAGATAATGATTTTCACTGCATTTTAATTTTTAACGATCAAATTTTACTGTTACGCAAGCTGGAAAATAACTCCCCAAACAAGAAATTCCCGGGAAGAAACTGTTTGCATAGAAGTTATAGTCGCATCTAGTCATTTCAACTGTAAAATGATGACACTCTGCAGCTAATCTATTAGTAGGATTTAATTCTTAAATTCTATGTATCAAAGACGGAAGTTCATCAGAAAAATTGCCAGGAAAAGATTTATAGGAAATATACAGAGAAAATATTTTACTGCATTGGGAATATTACTTAATCCGAGTTACCAGATTAAAACCAATAAAATGGCAGATAAGTTTTTACATTAAATCAAGTATCTCTAGATACATACCCGAATCACAAGCTCAGATGTAGCAGAAATATTCAATGTGGAGACGACTGGTTGACTTATAATTGTGTAAGATAGTATCTCTTTTACATCATTTCATGCGTTTTTCATTGCGATCTCGAAAGAATAGTTGGCGACAGACGGAAAATATTGTCTTTAAAATATTTAATCTCATATGTAAGTGTTAATGTTTCAATGAGTCATCCATAGGCCTGTGAAGTGCTTTCGTTTTCTTACACCCAACTTTCATATCTGATGTAAGTATATAACCTGATGTTAACATATTTGTAATCTTCGAGACTGAATTCTACATGAATGAATGATTTTTTTTCTTTTATAGGTAATTTTATTCATTGATATGTACGTGAAGACTTTCCATCTTTCTTCTCCCATGATATTCCTATCTGGTGCAAGAATTTAAATTGGTTTACGGATATGAATATTTTTTCACATTGACTGACAGATACGAATGGTTGATTATTATCTTTTTTTCATTGAGCGAAACAGAAAATATTCTCTCCATTTATTCCGGGAGTGAATCTGAAGGGAATAATTTTCCTATGTTTTCGACCAGTAGAGAGATGATTATAAAATAACCAATAATTTAAATTCATATAGACAATATATATGTTAAAATGAGACATAACAAAATAGAGTATTTACTTACACGTTAACCTTTTGAAAATCTCAACGTTATTCTCTTAGTAATTATAAGAGACGGCCAATTTTGAATGGTTTTAATAACTGTGGTGTCACTGGTTACATAAACATCTAAGATGCGATTAATTCAAATCAAAAGTTTACAGTAAAATAATCTGCTATGATTTTCACTGTGACTTTTTAGGATTTGATGTGCCTTTATTCATGCGTGCATAATTTATGTTGATTAAATTGTGTTATGGGATCTTACCGATAATAATAATAATGGGATATTCCATACTTAATAGATACTGCACTTCAGGAGTAGGCAAGGAGACAGTAGTTCAAGTCGAATCAAGAGTCGAGTCGAGTCAAGAGTCGAGTCAGAGGTAGTCCGAAACAGAGTCGCGTTCAGACAATTGCTGCAAGTCATTGGAATAGTGATACTGGTCGAGTCTACATTGTTCTCTCTACTAAACCTGATTGTTCATACTAACACTTCTGCTTCTCTGTATATGTTCCTGTTTGTAATATATCTGTGTTATTCAATACCTGTGTTCGAGTTCTTCTTTATTGGTTCTACTTGGGACTATCACCGTAGTACAAAGAACCGGACCATAAAAAATTGTTCTTAGTATTTTGCATCAAGGTCATAAAAATCCCGACCCAATACAAAAAAAATGTGTGACCCTGCAGGCCAGGGAAATGAGCCATGGTACTTACCTTAAGTTGCGAAAAAAAAATAACCATTCCACGACGAAGCTTCTACGTCAGATAACTTGAGTTGTTTTAAAAGTAAAAAAAAAATAAATCCTTTATATAACCAATTAAGTGATCACGTGATAAAAAGTCACGACATCTTGTAAGTAGAAAAAAATGGTACAAAGAAGGTAACAACATTTAATGTCCGGACAAACAACCTTACTCATCCCTCGTGAAACGTATGATTTTACACAAACAAAGCACTGCTAGATAATGTTACGGTTTTTGGGATATATGTATTTACTAATGAGCCAACCAAAATGAGATGACTCATTTTAGAGTCCACCAAGAGAAGTGTTAACCAATAAGAAAGCTCAAAATATTCAATGCGACGTATATAAAGGATGCCATTTTGTTTTTTCTCACAAAATTATCTTCACTCCCAACATGATATCGACGACTTAAAGAATTACTTAACAGCCGCTACTTTCTCTGAATCTTCACTGCCAACCTCTGATATTGAAGACATTACGGACTTCACAGGATTCCATATTTAGAGACTACGGCAAACATGGTCAACAGATAAGTTCATCGTGTTAGCCCAGGAAGAAATAAAACTAAACAATTCAAATCGATATAATTAAACAATACCGTAAATAACAACTATTCCACAATGAAGACGAATGGATAAAGAAAGAAAGGATCTTTGACACTACAGTGGGGAGCTTTGACGTTGCACAACCTGCAAAATTATAGATATATATTTACTATATGAACTAAGTGAAATAATAGATAAAAATGTTACAGGACTCTACAGGGACGACGATCTCATAATCTTAAGAATCTACAACAAACAAATCACAGACAAAGCTAGAAAAGCAATACTAAGGACTTAAAAAAATTAACATAGATATAAAATCTAAACTAACCGATGTAGATTTTCTAGATGTTACCTTCAACAGATTTCCACAGGCAATTATAGATTTTCTTGATGCTGCCTTTAACAGATTTACCACAGACAATTGTAGATTTTCTAGATGTTACCTTGAACAGATTCCCACAGGCATTTATTTGATTTATTTTTTAAGAAATGGTATAACTCCCTTGAGCTTATTGCGAACACCCACCCTTATGTGTCTCGTGTGTTTGATACTTGCTCGGTCATGTCTTATTTCCATTAATGATTGACGTGGCAGAATAAATTCAGCAATAGGCTGCCGCTACTCTCTGCTATAGACTGTTTGCCAACGAAGGATGTAACAAAAAATATATCTAGTTATTTAATCCATGGGAGAGAAGAGAGGGATTTACATATTTCCCAAGTGTATTTGCTCGTAAATGAATGTAATACACTCAACTGGAATTCGAACACGGTTCTCTGATTTCATATTCTGAACAGTTAAGCATTAGCAATACATCCGAACATCCAAGTGTGAGTTCATTAAAGCCATCCCGTTTATGGATTCAGTGTATTTTATTTTGTTTAAACCCACCAATTATTTTCCCCATCTCCGTCGTTTCTTGCATATTCAGAGAAATCCTGGTCTACAGATATATATATATATATATATATATATATATATATATATATATATATATATAGACATATATCTGTAGAACAGGATTTCTCTGAATATGCAAGAAACGACGGAAATGGGTAAAATACAGATGTATGTCTGTATATATATATATATATATATATATATATATATATATATATATATATATATATATATATATATACAGACATACATCTGTAGAACAGGATTTCTCCGAATATGCAAGAAACGACGGAAAATAATTGGTAGGTTTAAACAAAATAATATATATATATAAATATATATATATATATATATATATATATATATATATATATATATATATATATATATATATATATATATATTGCAGTCAATGATGATTTTCGGACATATCTTTCATAATCCCATCTTTCTAGACTATTTTCTTTCGCACTGACAAAAAATCGTTTGAATTCCTAAACGTATATCAATATAAATATTTACCTCATGAAAATCTTATTGTATATTGTTTGAAACAGTAAGTTTTAAAATAACTTAAATCAAAATAAATCAAATGTATAAAACTAAATTATTACTAATGACACCTTTCTTTACGATATCTATTGGTCGTCAAAATACTTTTAAAGCGGTAATTATTACGATTACAATTTGAATTTGTCGCGAATTTCAGACTAGCTTGCCGGTGGTCTATCGGTGGTGGCGTTATGTATATTGTATGGGCACTTAAAATTTTCACTGATATATTTGCCGATGGCCAAAATATACTGTATCTGTCTTTTATACACACACACACACACGCACACACACACACACACACACACACACACACACACACACACACACACACACATATATATATATATATATATATATATATATATATATATATATATATATATATCTTTAACAATGAGAGAAAGAAAAGATGGATTAAAAATCCACTATTTGTAGCATTTACTTTTTCTTTTCTTTTCTTTTTTTTAAGTGCCCAATACAAAGTAGAGCAATAAATTATTAAAGGCTCTGCCGGCGTTATTGCATATGAAGAATGATTCCCGGCGGAGTGGACGATATAAGCACGTATCTTGGCCTGAATCAAAGCATGGACATGGCACACAGAAGTCATCTACTACAGCCTGGAATTATTCGCTAGGGTAAAGTTTTTTCCTCGTGCCATCGGATAAGGTCTCTCCAGACTGTGAATGTGGGAGTGCCCTTTATATACATCGCGCTGGTTGCAAAACAACATCTACTTCAGGCATAAAGTAAGAACATGTTGATTCATTTGCTATTGTGTGAACTATGATGGTCCGGCAAAACGTATAATTTCGTACTAACCTACCGCAAAAAAAAGTTTGTTTTTTTGTTTTTTTTTCTCTCTATTACATGACATCAATCAGACTATCAAAATCTGGAAACAACCCTACCGGAAATTCCTTTTTGTTCCTCTGATGGAGGTTTCGTAAATTAAGATTCGTGCGACATAAGGCCTATTTGAAAGAGTACCGACGTCGGCGATAAGAAATAGGATATTCTGTCTTTATGTTTTTTAATTAAAATATTCACATTTCCGCGAGCCACTCGACGCATTTTTTTTTTATTTCTCATGAGCAAATATTTTTCATTCTTTCCTCTTCTAACTATCACGCATAATACAAAATATTCAGAAAATCAGCATATCTCCAAAATGCAGGTTCTCGCAAATGAGGCAGTTAGAGCAACTTCTCGTAATGCACGAAGAGATAAATAAAATAAAAAAAAAACAAAACATAGGAATAGAAATAATATTGAATCTCAAGAGCTAACAAATGATCAACACTTCAAGACTTCGATGACGACAACACCGGCGAGAATGCCTTTAAAGTTACTATGGCAACACTTGGCACGTGAATCGTTTAAAATGGCTACGGTAAATGTCTTTTACGATTGTACCGTGATTTGCGGCGAAGAAGCCTTCATCATAATAATACGATCATTATTGGTGTGGGAACACTTCTTTTGGTTTTGATTGATATTTTGGAGACCAGAGCGCCCGCTGATTACAGATATTCCGTTCCGATCTTTCCGCGGAACATATGAATTCTAATGAGCAGTTGCGCTCATCACCAAATCGCCGGGAGCCATTACAAGCCTCTCCAAATAATAACTGTATCTAACATGTAAATTCAGGAACGCTATATTCAATATCATAGTGATTCGATTAGCGATTACATAAAATATTATTTAATACACACGGTTTTTAATATTATTTATTTTTTGTTAAAATTGTTTAAATATATTTTCAAGTGTTTATATCAGACTCGAAATGGGAGCTGTAATGACTCTTACATAATGCATTAAAAGCGAGAATTTACTGATCATCAATTGCAATAAGACGGTATGGTTGTCAGCAAGAGGAAAAGAGCAAGTATCGAATTACTAGTCTTAAATGTCAATACATGGAAGTACAACATTTAAATATCTAGGAAGTGTCTTCAAATATGGCACTGAAATTCGAAGCGATATTGAAATAACGAAATATCTCTTCCAAATGATAGGGAGCGTAAAAAGACAATTTCGTTAGAAACACAGAAAACTGTTTTCTTTTTTATAATGTAATACCGCTCTTCATCTATAGAAGTGAATGTAAACAAAACTTTCACAGATAAAGAAGAGACTTGTGGGAATATGAATGTGGTTATGCTGAGACGAGGAAGTTTTTTAGGGAAAATAATACAAGGGGCGTTTATATATATAGAATATGAAAAAGGGAGTTGAAATGTCTCGGACGTATAATAAGGAAGGAGAACTTTGAAAAACAGACATTCACTAGACATAGTGAAGACAATTGGGACAGAGGACAGTATCCTACATAACGAGAAATGACAAAACTTATTAAGTTTTAGAAATGATAGGAAGCTGTGGAGAGCCATGATCACTCTCATACCGATGGGAAGTAATGAAGAATATTACTTTAGTATAAAAGTGAAGGTCTTGCGTAACGAACTAGACTTTGAGATTATTTTGTGAAAATATTATATGACAAGGATTCCTATTAAAATTTCCAAAAATATTTATTTCGTGTACGATTTCAGATTAGAATTCTGACCCCTTATCTTCGAAATACTTACGTGTCTCCACTGAAAATATTTCAATTAAATATCAATGACAAAATTTTGCGCGCGTTCAATGTTAAGACTATCGAGATGAACACATTCAAAGAGCAACAGTTTTTCCCTAAAAGTAAAAGTGTTTCGTTAAAATTTTAAAAAATATCAATGTTTGAATATTCATTAAATGCTGTATGGTTTTCGAGCTTTCCAAAGATAACTATTAACATTTTTAAATGTTGCTCTATGAGTTTGAATAATTATTTTAGAATTTCCGCTTGACAACGCTAACAAAATGTCTGATTAGTCACTAGATGTTCGTCGAGGCAATTGTTATTAAAGATA
>OZ010605.1:78805920-78836864 GCA_963932145.1 Acanthosepion lycidas
AAAGAATAAATAATTGAAAGTAATGTCGTATAAATATATTTGTTTCTTCTTTTGGGTGGCGACTTAATTTGCCAGGAATTTACTGGATCTTCCAACATTTAACTTTTTTTTACAATGATGTTCAGCCTGTAAAATGCCGAAGAACCACTCGAGATAGATGGTTACAGAGAAAGAGGCACCACGCCAAGCAATGAATTAATACTACCAAGACGCGGGAGGAGGGACCGGAAGTGAAAGATAATGCTTTATAAGAAGCAGGAAGCCTAATCCTAAAAAGGAAACTAGGGATAATCCTCTACTCCCTTTCAAGATACAGGAGGTGGATCTATCTTTCTCCACTGAGGAAAGAAAAAACACGAAATAAATTGTATATAAATATCAATGTCAGAGTTTTAGGCGGAGATGTTAGTAGTATAGAGTTGACATAGATTTTACAAGGAACTGGAAACCTAATCATAAACAGGAAGTAAGGCATTAACCTCTACTCAAGTTCAAAAGAACAGAGAGTAGTGTGGACCAGGCGATAAATAAACCAACCTAATCCTATTATAAATAAAATACTAAATCATAAATATTATTTCAGGTTTTTATCGGAGAAAATAAAAATATAAAGTTTATATAGTCTATGAGATTGAATAAATCTCGCAATTGTTCGAACTGTATAATAACTTCTCCCGTAGGGGCTTCTTTATTTTTGATTGATCAATTTAACATTTTGTGATACGAAATTGCAGTGATATTGAATTCATTAATTAATACTAAATAATATTCACTGCATAATGTTCCAGTAGATATAAAATTATCGTATTTTTGGCTTCGAAGAAATCAAAGTTTTATAAAAAATTTTGATTTTGTTGTTTGAACGATAATGTGTATCTAGACCTACATAAACTCACTGGTGAAAATGTGTTTGCCTGAAGAAGCAGATTTTAAGATGCATAAACAAGAACTTTATATGAGAAAAAGAAGAAATCCTGAAATATTTGTATGATTTCAGGAAGAATAAAGGAAATACAAAACGTATGATAATCTCACCCGTGTTTACCGACAACAAACACTCTCATTCAACACCCACATACCTAAAAATGTGTTTCCTTTATAAAGGAACTGCTATACACCATATGTTGTACTGCGAGAGCTAAGTACGGATGTAGCATGAATCTTACTAATAGTGCAGGAGAGTAAAATCAGTTTTGTTTTTCGTTTCAATCATTTCACCCCATGTAAGGACATAATACCACTAAGATACAAATGGATTGGTGAAAGGGAGATAATCAGAGAAATATCATTTTTAAGGATTGAACAGAACAAAAGAACCCTATTAAAGTTGACAGAAGATGATTATTGCCATTGCAATTACATTTTTGAATATCATAATTGCAAAGAAGCAACAAAACAGAAGAGAGTTCTACAAGCTTGTAATGCGAGAGAAGTAAATGTTGGCAAAGAATTTAGATATACTTTTCGACTGTAAAAGGCTTCATGTGTCGTGTCACTTCAAGACGTATGTGCACATGACCCTCCACATTTTCCTGTCCCTTGTATCACTTATTTTGTTTATTTTCTGTTTCTCCCAATCTTTCTTCTACCATCCATCAAGTATATTACATGGTTTTTCACTGTCCCTCTTTTCCTCAACCTGTCCTACTACAAGCCGATTATCAAAGTCCTCTTTACGTGCCCCAGAAAATTCAGCTGACTTTTCCTAATGCTAAGTATAAGTTCCTTTTGTTTCCATTTTCCCTATAACCTCGTTGTTTCTCACATGTTCATTACATGGTATGCTGAACACCTTTCTGTAGAAATAGATTTCTGTTGCTTCAAGTCTCTTCATCTTTGATGAGATTGTCCAGCATTAGCTGCAATACCTTAAACTCGAGGTACAAAATGGGATATATGATCAGAATAATTACCATGAATATATTTGTAGAAAAACCCAAGGAAAATTCATGATGGTGTGGGCCATCTGAAAGTTTATGAAAGGCCGGGTCCTCTAATATATTATTATTTTCAGATAATTAGTTTAGACCTTTTCTTCTTTTAATTTAAATTGGTTTTATAGATTGAGTATACCATGATATTAATCTTTGAGGTTATGTTTGGAATTTTAATTAGGCAAGGTGTCTAAATTGTATAGAGAAACCATTTCGCAAAAAGGATTGACACTTATGTCAGCCGGTTCTCAAATAATATATCACATATCAAACGGTGATAAAATTGTTTCTTCATGTAAGTGTAAACTAAAGATCATAAAGGCTGTAAACTCATACACCATTTTTTTTCCATTTCTCTCTTTGTAGTATATCAATTTACCATTACAAAATCCAAAAAAAATATTTTCTAATTCCTGTTTTCGTTATGTTTTCCTCTTTTTTTTTCTTTTTTTCCGTGTGATTTTACTCTGCTTGTCATACTTCCAGGCCTTCTGTCAATATTTGCTTCTTATGCAGTGTTTTTCTTTCTATATATGTTGGCTAGATATACATCTATGTTTCTTTCTGTTTCATAAACTCATTGTTTTCTCTTCCTTTTTTTTAAATCAATGTATCTCCTGTGGAATTCTAAAGAAAGCAAATCTCATTAAGTGTCAAAGATTCTCTACCTCTATATATGTCTTGAGAAATACCGTCTCCGTAATGGTTTCCCTTCTTACACTGAAGATGGTTTGACCCATTGTATGTTGTATAATGGTCATCACCTTTGAAGTTAGAACTTCTGGAACTATGTAGCTCATCAGAACATTTCCCATGGAAATAACAAAGAGAAACTCCAGATGTTTTGTCTGTAGAAAATTGGTTGTAAAGTGGAAAACGATTCATCACCCACAAGGCCGAGTAGGACTTCTGAAATAGACAAACACTGGAAGATAAAAACTGAGTAGTTCCAGATCAGAGATGGCAGCATTGATCTAACTTCGCTTTATTCTGGGTCATATAAAATTATAGCTTACAAGGAGGACTCCGGTACTTACTGGAAAGCATCAAAGTACCGAATATTTTACCGATGGCTGTGATACTCGAGGCTCTTGAAAAAACCCAGATAAGGGTCTGCAATACAATCGTCCCTGACCAGGCATCTCACCCACAATTACTTTCTCAGCAACATGACGTGGCCTCCGTCCATTGTTTCTACAATTATTTTAATTGGTAACTCTTGGACGAACTTTTCTTTTCTGGTGCTCCGAATACAATCTTGATTGACAATTAGGTCTCGCCACTTTATTTTGATCGAGCTAGACGCAACCGTCATATCTATTTCTAACAGTTTTTTTCTCCCTCTTCCCACTTTTGGGACTCCCATCCGATTTCTTGCTTCCCTGATAACTACAATTTTCAAATATTTAAATGCAACGTCATTCGCAATCTTTTGTTTTCTTGAAACTTTTTCTTTTTTTCCCTTGCCTCAATGTCTCCTTAGTTTCAAAATTTTCATTCACTTTCACTCCCTAGAACCCTTTGCGTTCTAGAGGAAATGTCACATTGCTCTAGGAGAAATGATTCACTTGAAGTCTAAGGTGAAAGTTCGTTTAATGCTGCCCCCCTCCACATCTTGAGAGCCCACCCGTTTATCGTGATAGTCAAAAATTCACGGCCTACACGGTGGCTAACGACATATTAGATTGGTTTATAAGTTTGCAATTTAGAGGTACTTTTCTTTTATGTAAAAGTTCGTAAACATTTTCTTTGTGTAGATTTGCAGTATATAAGCGTAGGTTTTGTGTTTAATCTGAATAATTTAATTGGATAACTCGTATATTTATTAATCTGAGGTAACATGTCCCAGAATCATATTCTGTAAAAATAATTCCTTTATCGCAGAACTTATTTCTAAGAGGATATGAAAGGGATCTAATCATCTAATCTTCATCTAATCTACATCCAATCAATCTTATCCGTTTATCGGCGCTTTTCTATCGAATATCTCTCGTTCTCCCTCTCTCTCTCTCTCTCCCATCCTCTCTCTCTCTCCCATCCTCTCTCTCTCTCTCTCTCTCTCTCTATATATATATATATATATATATATATATATATATATATATATATGGGAAGATTGATAAATTGTTGTCTAAATTACGCAGAAATAAAGTAACAGTAACATCTCATTTTAACAGATATATTTCCCCAAATTACACAATAATATCTTGAAATACTCGGGAGTACATTTATTCAACAACGTCGACAATAGCTTAAAACACAGGCTCCTAACGAATTCGGAATCCCTTACAACTCTTATGAATCGTTTACTAGTTTAAATTGGTGAATGTTGCTATAATCTTTGCCTTCAGTTCATCTTTGGTGCTACATGGAGTTTTATATGGCTCTCGTTCAGCTACGTCTCACATATAGCAATCATGGTGGTTGCAGTCTGGCGGATTACATGGTCAGATATAAGCTGTGATATGGACACCGAAATTGTCTGACAATTATGACTAGGTTCTCCTGCTTGTATGACATGGTGCAGCAGTCAGTTGCAATACATAGTGTCTTCAGACAACCACCCTCTCTACCCAGGGAAGCACTAAGCACTCAATGCACTTGATGTAAGTTACGGTCTTGAATCTGAGGACCTCACCTATAAATTCGGGAATTATTTTATTAACAGAATGATCATTATGAATTTTCCATACTTCTGTACCTTCGTAATCACCATTATACTCATCTAACTTATTCCGAATGCTCTGCACAGATTGACACTGAAAATTCTTAAATGATCGTATTGGAGCTTCTGGCTTCCAGGCAGTATAGCTTGCCGTTTCCGGATTTCTGCTGGAGTAAATTGCGCCATGGTGTCCTTTTTCTCACAGACGATGCCTAATGACCCTACCATACTGTGCAATCGAAAAAATGAAAAAAAAAAAATAAATAAAATAAATAAACAACGCGCATGCGCGAAATTAAAAATATAAAATGGCGACAATTTGCCAATCGAAAACTGTATGTGTATGCTTGTGTTTTTATTTATCTATATTTTTCTGCCTGTATTAATGTGGTATCCTAGTCTCTTGAATGGGGAATAAGACGTTTATGACATTCCATGTATATAACGTACTCTAAAACAAATGTTGATTTCTAACTTTCTGATTTTATTACATTTTAAAATCCTCTTAATTTGAAAAATTCTCTGCAGATTTCATTTTCATATTTACCATATATAATTTTCAACTATTTCTAAAAAAAATGCTAAAATCCTTTATCATATGATTAACAGTCTGATCTTTACTTCCCCATTTACTATCATGGTCTGTTCTGCGTTTCCTAATATAGTTGACGCTTTGAGTATTTATTTCCTCTGTCACAAATTTACATTTAATTTGTATTGTTGATAACATTATTATTAATACTATTATTTTAATTCAAACTGCAGACATATCTGGCGGGCTACACCGCTGGGAATTATATGACAGAGAGCCCTTTCAGAAATGATAGTCTCCATATTATATTACGTAATGACAAAGATAAGCTTGATTTGGCAAAATATCAAATTATGCCAAAGGATAAATTGGAAAAGATTTCGCTATGCCAATATTCTAAGTAAATAGAACATAATTCCTCAGAAACCAGAAATCAGAATATTGGCTTTTACAGGCTTTTGATACCGTCTCTTTCTATATGTGCTCACATAACTACAACCAGACCGCAGGCAACGTTTTAGAAATATTCACAACGATGTCAATACATATGTAAGAAAGTCTGCTAGAAAATTTTGGGAAATAACTGAATCCCTTTAATATTATTATTTGATAATTTTGATTGTTCCTTTGTTAACACGGATTCTCAGGCCTTTAATAGCTTGCTTGTCTCCTGTCCATAAATTTATCTTATCTGTACCCTGCCTGCAAATTCTTGCTATAGCAACTGTGGAATAAATCCCTAACCAAATTTTTAACTTTCTGCAGACCATATTCTGTGCTGTGCAGAAGAAGTGTCAATGTATTTCTTGATAGAAATAAATACGAATAAAATGAATCATATACAAACCGTTGACATGCAAGCAAAAAGGAAAGAAAGAAAGAAAGAGGGAAGAAAGATCGAAAGCCGCGTACATGCAGGAACGTTTAACATCTGCTTCAGTATTGTATAGTAATATGAACAGCCCGAATTGTTTAATAGCAGTAATAATAAATCGCCAAAGTGGTGAAATTTTCGAGGTTCCTTGTTTATATGATTAAAAAAGTTTAATGTAACAGAGATGTTTATGAAATAATCTGATAACGTGATATGCAGTATATGTCTGGTTTTCAATTAACGCTTAATAGGCATTCCCCTTAAAACATGAAGACAATATGGCAATTGCCAACCAGAGAACTTGTCTGGGTCCAGCTTTCCCACATTAGGTAGTCCGAACAAACTCTAAATTGCCAATTACTCATAAAATAACGGGCTATTTCATTTTGATCAGGTGGAAAGAGGGATAAGGCATTAGTTATTTTTTCTTTAAGAAAATGAAAGAAAGAAGGAAAGATACAAGTGAAGAGAGGGAAAGAGATTAAACTGATGAGCACACATATTATACTATGATCTCAGCCAAAATACCAATATGTAATGGCAACAGCGATAAAAGCACCATTGTTTAGAGGCAAAGTATTGAAGAACGGAAATCGGTTAAGGTAATAGCCCAAAATCCCGTTACCATACATGCAAAAACATTGGTGAATCATGCTTAAATTAGTATTAATTAATGTTTTGTAGGACGGGGATCTGACGAGCAAGCAAGAAAAGAAAGAAAGAAAGAAAGAAAGAAAGAAAGAAAGAAAGAAAAGAAAGAAAGAAAAGAAATATTTAAAGTATTCTTACAAGCCCTCATAAATAATGGTCTGTTCTGTCTTGATCGCCAGGGAATACAAAGACTTTGGAATGAATGAATGGAAGAAAGAAAGAAGGGAAGATAAAGAGACTAAGATGAGTAATTTATATATATATATATATATATATATATATATATATATATATATATATATAGACGATAGGATAAAATTTGATTTAATATGTAGTAATTATATATATATATATATATATATATATATATATATATATATATATATATATGGTATAAATAAAATGACAATTGGAAAAAAGATCTTAGATTTTGCCGACGCGTTTCGTCTTCCGACTTTTTCAAGGCAAAAATGAAATCGAAATGTTCTTGTTGTTATAGTTACATTAAATTTTTAAATTTGGATTTTTTAATGTAACTATAACAACAAGAACATTTCGATTTCATTTTTGCCTTGAAAAAGTCGGAAGACGAAACGCGTCGGGAAAATCTAAGATCTTTTTTCCAATTGTCATTTTATTTTTACCAATGTGTCTTGTCCACAGAATTGATCTGGGAATTTAACTATATATATATATATATATATACATATATATATATATATATATATATATATATACTTCTAAATGTTACGATAAAAATTGTCGTCCTGTTATATTTTTCACTTGGCGTATGTGCGTTATCTGTTTATTTTTTTTATATTTTGTCGACTACACCGTATATTAGGGTCAGTTGGGAACCGTCTGTGAATTACTATGGCGCAATTCAGTCTGCCAGAGATTTGGAAACAGCATGGTGTACTGCTCGCCATTCACACCAGAAGCTCCAATACAAGCATTTCAATCTCATGACTCTGCAGAAGATTTGTAAAGAGTTGGATTAGTCCAATTGGTATTACGAAGGTGAAACAGCTCTGAAAACTCACTCAGACCGTTCTGTTAAGAAATGAATACCGAATCTGTTGGTGACGGCATCAGACTCAAGACAGTACCTTCAGTAGTTAGTAGTTCCCTGGGTAAAGAGATTGGTTGCTGGAAGACCTTATGTCTGGTAACAGGATTCTGTACCATATCACAAAATTAGAACACAATCATTGCTCTCAGACAATTTCTCAGATGATATTGCACCTTACATCTGGCTACTTAACTGCCCAGCCTGCAAAAACTGTGATTATGATGCGTGGCCCAATGTAACACCAAACATGAACTAAACAAAGCATTAGGACAGCATTCACTAAATTAAACGAGGCGAGAGTGCAGAAGAGTTACGGGAGATTCCAAAGATGTCTAAGGCCGTGGTTGACGCCAGTGGCGATTTTATTGAAGAAATTCAATCATTCAATATATTTTTGTGTCATTTTTGTAAATATATCTGTTAAAATTAAACGTTAGTGTAATATTCATTTTTGAATAATTTAGACGACAGTTTATCCATTGAAACCTAAAAGGATAAGGATTCAAAACCATTTTAGGAGAAATAGTAAAAAAAGATTTTAATTTCAAATCTTTACGTTTATACCCAATTCGTAAAATATCGAACAGGATTCATAATTATGATCGTTATTGCAATATTATATTAACGTTATTACCACTATTTAAGTTATTCGTACTATTGTCCTCATCTTTGTCGCAATATTTATTACAAGGTTTCGGCTGTTGTACGCTCCCGCCTTATTCAGGTGTTTGGAATGCTGAATCCTTTATTTCGCTCAGTGGAGTACACTGTTCTAGTTCCACGTGCCATGTCTAATGGATGTCAGTTATCAGTTATCTCCTGATTAATTCCCTCTCCAAGTTCTCCACCGCCTTAATCAAGTATTGAAGTCACACTCTTTGGGTCCTGTCACTGGATCTACCTAACGCCTTTATCCACTGTACCATGTGTCCTTGACGACATCTGTGTATGAATTATAGGTATTATAAACCTAATGTCTTCAGCAAACACTTTTAAAACAGTGCTCATATTGCAATTTTTGCTGTTATCATTCCTTGTTTTTTTACCAGTACTCATATTGCAATTTTTGTTGTTATTATCGCTTTTCTCTACTACTCCTTATTACTGGTTCCCATATTGTATTCATTTCTATGCTTGGTTGGCCCAAGATATTTTTTTGGCCTAGCGTAAGTGCTGATTCTTTAAATTTACGAATTTCCCAATGATTTTCTTTTTCTATGATCTAAACCTTATCCCACAGAGGGCGGTGATGTCCATTTTCTCGCCATATGTGGTCAACCACGCCTGATATTTCCACTTCTCCACATGTTCCAGCTTTCTGGTTTTCTTGAGGACTTACCTTATATTTCTTTCCACAGCTGCACGGGATAGCGCTACACACAGTCTTTAGTCATGTTCTACTCTATGGTTGGGTCTTATTTGTGAGAGATATCTGCGATTTTTCGTCCAGCTTTTGAAGGTTGTCTTGATGTTATATGGAGCGCAGATCCTTTGTATTTTCTCTGATAACCCCTTCACATGAGGCAGGCAGACCCAAGTGAGCGACAGAATGGATTCAGTTCGACATTGAAACCACCTGAAGAAGGCCGGAGCCTATAACGGCTGAATCGTTGTAATAAATATGGCGGACAATAGTAATAAAAATGAGGACAATTGTCCGAATAATTTAAATAGTGGAGATAACGTTATTAAGCTCAAATAGGTAACGTTTTCAATGGCAATTTCTGTGGATATGATATTGTCCTGAAGCTTATCTCGCCTGGAGCTTATTCAGACTTTAACTGAATAATTAAATATTCATCAGAAATTTAAAATACGAAAACCCTGAAATTTTCATGGGTCGTTCTATCTATTATTATTATTATTATTATTATTTGGGTATATGTTATTTTCTGTTTTGTATTCTACTGAGCAGGGTTCAAAACGATGGTCCTTAGGCACTATAGGAAAAAATGGCGCCATTTAATTGATAGCATTTTTCTTGATATATGAGATGTTCCTCGTGGTGCGATCTTCTGGGCAAATTTTATGCTGATGTTACTTAGGACTGTGTTAGTAAAACTGTCATTCCTTTCACTACAGTCTAAGTCTTCATTCCTCAAATCCTGTTAATCTCAATGTCTAGGTCCTTGTAATCTGGATAATTTCTCGCTAATTTCCATGGAGGTGTTTCTCTCAGATGGAACTGCTTTGTCAATAAGCATACACGTCTTGAATTTCTTTTCTTTTATGATAATATCAGGTCTATTGGCTTTCTCCGTCAGTTTGAATTGGCATGTCCCTGAGGATAGTTATATCGTTATTGTAAATGGTGTGCCTGGATGTTGCTCATAACATCTCTCAGTGGTTTCGATTTTGTGTTTTTTGGATATCTTCTAGAGAACTTATGTCGCTACCTTCTTAGACCTGTGGTTATATTCATTTTTTTACTAGTTCCGGACATCCTAAAAATATGGTCGACAGTATCATCATATTTTCTGCAGAACCTGCATTTCGGATTAGTTCCATCCTTGATTATATGACAGTGATAGGATCTGGTTGCGAGGCTTTATTACTATTATTATTATTATTTTGCAGTTATTTCATGCGTTTGCGCATTCACATTAATACTTGCATATTATCATTCAAAATTAAATCAACAGAGAATTTATGCAATATGTAAGACTCTTATCTCTAAAGCAATTATATGAACTTGACTATCTCAATCTAGGCAGTTTTAATTCTTTTTTTGCCCATCGAGAATCTTAGGATATACTGAGTAATAAAAGGTAAGATTCCTGCAAAGTACTAAGAGGCGACCTTCCGCATGATAATTTGCAGGTTTGTGTATCGACCTGGCTAGTATATACCACCTGACTCAAGTGTAAACCGAACATATACACACTTTTCTCTTCAGATATATTCCGGACAAAACTAATTTTGATTCAAGGGGTAACAGGAGAGATTCTGAGTTAGATTTAAGCAAGGAATATTTTTATCTTTGGAATAAAGTACATAATCAGTGACGTGAAGAGATTTGGTGATGTTTTGCGATGTCTGGGGCCAACTAGATTGTATGACACTAAAAGTCATGTAAGTGGTGGATGTACGACTTCGTACTGAACAATATGAGAAAGGGAGACATTTTAAATATGTAAAAACTGATCAAACATTAAATAAACAATTTAATCAAATTCACCACTTAAATTTTTATTTCATTCTTTGATTCGATGCCCACACGGTATGGCTGCCCATCAGCGTCACACTATCTACTCTACCTTCTACACTCAACTATGTATGACTGAAGATTAAACCGGGTCAGTGTCTATCCAAATAACATACGAATCTATATTCCTTTCTTACTCAAGTCTAAGCTATCTTTACTCATCTATTAATTCTTTTTTTACATTTGACGTATATTTGGCAGTAAATAATACAACACTGTTTGGATTTACTTTGTCAAGTCCAACATATTATATGAAACTTGACCAATTTTCTGAGTAATTATCTCATTTTCATGCTATGACCTCCCTATTTATAGATTTCCTTTCGTGTTCCCATTAAGGTTGGATGGTACAACCATGTCAAGGAGCGCGCATCTTCCTTTGTTTATGTCAGTCAAAACATTTCTTCGATATGTGATCGATTTGGATTTAGAAATTTTTGTGTGTCTTATTCTTATTGCATTTCATATAGAAAATAATTAATACTGATAACAATGTTTTTTTCTACTCAAACAGATTTGGATTTCACAGGTTTCCATGCGCTTTCATACTTAAGGTTTATTTACAAAAATCAGTATAAACAGTGGTAATAAAATCAGATAAATCTCAGGATGTTTAAAAAGAATTTCATATTTTTTCTACTCATTTGTTGACTTACATTCATTTATTTTCATGAAATTTAGAGAAATTATTTTGAATATTTCATACTTAAATCACGAACATTTTTTTGATAAAAAAGAATCCCTTATTACAAAATTATGTCCAGAATAGGAAAAAAAATGCTTATATAATAATAAAAGATACATAAAATCTATTATAGACACGATCGGCTTAATAAAAAATATGATGTATAATGAATTTGTACAGAAACTTTTTATAAATTATATATTAATGTATTGTCAAGTGATGCTGTTATTAAATTATAACTTCGTTTATTAATAAAAAAGAATGGAAAAGTTCGCTACAATTCAACGTCTACAGGTATTTTAAAATATTTCTAAATTTATTTTATATAAGTATAAACGTGTCGATTTCTGTAAGTACCGGCATTTTGCATGGTATTATGAGAAAATAATGGCTATGATACCAAATGCTTAAATTGAATAAAGTATTAGATTGCTTAGGTTATTTCTATAAAGCTTTAAGATTATAGATTAATTAAAAAAATTTGTTAAAAGAGTTCATGTTGTATACCTTTACAGTTATGTACCCCTGACTGAAAATTCACTAAATATCAGGCTGTCGATAAAACTGTGAGTGATTCATGAAAACAGACTCCATGTTTAAAATATTCATTTCTGCTTTATTTTATAATAATGTAATATTTGTTTCAATTCAAATTAATTCAACATTTAATAAAATACTATGTCTTGAATAAAATAATAATTTAAATAATTATATTTTATAATAGAAATAACTTACACTGAAGAGGATTAGGGTGTGTTGACTGATTTGTCAATACGAACGATTTTATAGATTTTACTGAGAATCAGAAAACAATAATGCATTCAATATAAATTAGGTTTGAAACAGCAAATTATTTTGCTTATTAAATACATTAAAATTAATATATATTTTAAATCAATTCCAACAATCAAATCAATAAAGACACTAAGCTGCAAGGGGTTCTTTAAGAACAGGAGCAAAATCAAATTGTTGGTTAAGATTGTAATGTTTGTGAAGAGAACAAAAAAAAAAGAATGTAAAAAAAAGAATCATAAAATTTGTAAAGAAATACATGAAAAATCAATGTAAAAAAAAAATAATCACAAGAAAGGCGATAAAGCCGCTAAGAAGCAAATGATTACAGCGAGTTAGAGAATAAAAGGATGAAAACATTAAAGAGAGAAAAAATTAAAAAAATAAAAGAACAAGTATTAGGAAAACACTGGATAACCATTGACACTTC
The DNA here is from genome assembly GCA_963932145.1 of Acanthosepion lycidas. Taxonomy (NCBI): domain Eukaryota; kingdom Metazoa; phylum Mollusca; class Cephalopoda; order Sepiida; family Sepiidae; genus Acanthosepion; species Acanthosepion lycidas. The sequence goes on from OZ010605.1 coordinate 78,818,761, forward strand.
ATTTAAACATTTGAATATCAAAGTTTGTTAGGAAGAGAGAAGACGGAAGATTGTTAACAAAAAAGTAGTACGATAGAAGAAATTAGTTAGCATAGCTCCAAGTATATTTTTCATTCAGGTATCAGCTTATTTTACGGTCCTACTTATATATATAAAAATAATGGTTATTAATCCTGTAATAAAGGCAGACATTGGGTGTGGAATGAAATTCACCCTGTCATTTCGTTCTCTAGTCACTCCAAACATTAATATCTCTTCCATATTTCATGTTATTTACACTAAGCAATGATCATGGGAAGGGTTAAATTTACTTTTAGAGATTGTTTAACTGGCTGCAATTACCTATTCTTTGTTAGTCAGATCTGAAAACTTGGATTCCTCGTCTATTCTCGGCCATCGAAGTGCGACGGGTTTGTTAAGATATAATTGCTTTTGAATAAATGCCAACGCCTGAGTTCAGTTCTCCGTCGATTATTAGTTCGTGCTCCTGTTCGATTTTGACAAATCCTCCGATAATTACCGTGTTCAATTTGCCTTCTCGATTGATCACTTATCGTTCCTCTGGGTTTTCCATTCGTGTTTTACGCTATTGACTCCGACAACGATATAGGTCAATATTGGTCCGTGTTGATTTTTAATAAAACATGACGACGCAGACTGATTCCTCTATAAATCAAAACAGAAAAAAATTAAACATAATTATGTTTTCAATTACCTCTCTGTAAAAATATTGGGAAGTAAGAGGACAATCAGGGGAATTTTTCGATCAAAAACAAATCATTGAGAAATATCGTGTTTTATTTCATTACAGATGTGAGTGGAGATAATCAAGTGACTCACACACAAATACATCTATCTATCTATCTATCTATATATATATATATATATATATATATATATATATATATATATATATATATATATATGTGTGTGTGTATTTGAGTGTGTGTGCGTTTGCCTAGACTGTTGACGATAGTCTGTCTAATATTGTTCTCGTAAAATGCAACATTGGTGGAATTGAGACTTACCTGGTAAAGACACAACTTGGCTGATCAATGAAGAGTGACGATAGACGATCTAGGATTCTAGTGTATAGCCAGCTTGACTGTTGTCGAAGATCTATTACACAGCCGTAGCTCAAGTATAAATACAAGCTAAAGAGTAACCATTCAACTCTCAATGTGCCTCACACTAACTTCATGCGTGTTGCTCTGGATCGACATATCTGGAGATATTTGGGCCAAAATTGTATGAGCAATTTTGGAATTGAAAGTATGAACATGGTAAGAGAGATAAGACAACGGCGAAAAGAGCTTGCAAATATTTCTATGGCCTTGTCACGGGTCCTCAGTGCTGCACAATATGTGGACTTGTATGCAGGCCATTAGCAGGTTTGAAGTGCCACATAGGACAGAAATATAAAAAGTAAATTATATTGATTCATGTAAGTCGATACCGCACACAAACACGGACACACACACACACACACATATATATATATATATATATATATATATATATATATATATATATATATATATATAAGGTGGTAGGTAGCAGGGGTTACTGTGGAGAAAATCAGGTAAGGGAAATATTAACTCCTCCTGTTTTGATGCTTGGGCTTCCCAGGTTTTCTTTTCAGGTCAAAGTTGTAACGTTTCAAAGTGTCGTCAAATTTGTCTATGTAGCGTAAACGTGGTCGTCCAAATGAACCCTTGGAATTAGGCATTTGTCCATATAGAACCCTCTTTGGAAGTATATGCCCATCCATTCTCACAGCATGACCATACCACCTAAACTTTATCTTTGGTAGAATGCTTTCAATGCCTGTGGTGTTGTTACAATTCTTCAGTTTTGCATTATTCCTAAGCCTGTCATCCCATTTTAAATCGCATATGGCATGGAAACAATGCACGTGAAAGGCATCAAGTTTATTTATGTGCATATATATAAGAGTTACTCTGTATAGTATACATTTCTCTCTTAGTATCAACCTCACGTTATTTACCATTTTATTTTTGCTTTTGTTTTTTTTTTCCTAATAGAAAGATATTCACGCAAATTCCAGTCACGCGCAATACGTAGAGAATCGGAAAGAGCTTTCCTATTAAAAAACAAAACAAAAATCAACAACAACACAAAACTAAATTACAACGTAGGAGTCAAATCATTAGGACCAAATAGCAACATCAGAAACAAAATATGCTTGGAAATTGCTATAGAAATGTCCGGAAGCACTTGGTAAAATAACAACTATGGGAACTTGTTGGACTCACTTAATCCTGATAATACGGACTAACATAAGGATGCGTAAGTACTTAATATAAAATAAATTATATCATCTTTGGTTACCGTATTTATTGAAAGATGTTTGAAAGAAAGGTTATCTACCATATATATATATATATATATATATATATATATATATATATATATATATATATATATATTATAAGCATGGTACATACGGACAAAAATGTAGTCACAAAAGGGCCCATTTTTGTTTCGATGCGAACGAATCTCGACAGGTGTGGAACAAAAATGCTTATATATATATATATATATATATATATATCTATATCTATCTATATATATATATATATAGTAAACGCAATTATTACAACATTTAATCTACACTGAAACTCAAGATACATTCATGTTCCAACATAAATGGTACCGTGATAATACACATAATCCAGTGCTCAATATAGCCCCGTAGTCAAAACATTATACAGTGAGCGTTTCGTATCAAATTCCGTTCAGTTAATTGCAACTGTAATACTCTTCAGAAACAAGGCGCCCTATCATCTGAGGACATGACGGATCATGTCTCTAAACAATATCATGACATTTACAGATCGTAGCAAATTTCGTCCTTTTACTATACAATTTTGTTGTTCTGGAATTCATTTACACAAACCCCTTATGTTAGTCGCTCTTTCGTTTTGTCCAGCTTGATTTCAATTAGGTGTCAAATTTGCTAAACTGTCCTTCCGTCACAGTTCAACTGTCTTCTTCTTATACATAATATCAATTATATTTTTTCTAGTTTCTATTTTCTTTAACATATACTCCTTCCTAATATGTCCTGTTCTTGGTACCTTAATGATCCTTCTGTTTGTTAAACGACACAACTTTTATGTTAATTCTTCCCTCCAACTGTGATGGACTTGTGATATATAGGATGGTTAATATGGTCTACTAATTCAGCATTTTTTCAAATTGAATTTGTATGATTCATAATACTTTGTTTAGCTTCTGAAAGGCAACATTAATTCTGGCAATACCCCAGATTTCCCTTCGGTATAAGAATTTAATTAAATCCTATAAAAGCCTTCCGTAAAAGTTTAAAATATCTGATATTGTGAGATAACATTTTTCCTCGTTATGTGCGAGAGACGGTACAAATGACTCTTTCTGATTCGAAGTAAATGTGCCATTTAAGTTTCTATTTTTTAATTAATTTCCACGTTACTTAATGTTCCATCTCTGCTATTCTTATCATCCTTCATCAAGAAGTAACTTTATGTATCAGAATTTGTCCAGCATGCACTGCGCTAGTATGCAGTGGAAATTGAAATCGTAACGTCACGCTGACGTCCCTTACTAAAAATATACATTACGTAAAACTTGTTCGCAGCTAATCAGAATCTCTCGGGTGATCGTATATGAAGTAGTAAACATGTTTCTCTCTCCAAGGAAAATAGCCTGTTTCCACTACGTCTATCATCATCTAAAATGTGTTTGGAACAACTCTTTTGTGTTACTGCCCAAGTAAAAACAACTGAAACGCGTTGTATCCTGTGACCCACTGCAGGACAACCATTGTTTTTTTCTGTCCGGATATTGGTCACGAAGGTCGGCTCATTTTTCACCGGTTAGTCTTTGCGGATAGACGCATGTTTTAACGTCTCTCAAAATGAAGCTAGCAAAATCAAGGCAGATTTCATCGCCCTAAAAGAGTTTCACACTAATATACAGTTCAGATATGGACAACTTATATACTTATATGCGTGTACATTTCTTGCTTATTGTTTGTTTGCTTTGAATTGTTTTCTACGAATGCCAAACTAAATGTTTCAGCCTCATTTACTGGTTGTATACAGTCTTGCTTTTCTCTTTCTTTCCAAACCACCTTTATACGGCTACCCGGATTAATGGGAACGTCGAAAAAAATATCATTCTTTATTGCCCATGCGGCCTGGATATGTTTCTGTGTTTGAATGTTGTTTTGGGATTTACTTTTGAAAAATTAAACTAGGAAAATGTTAATACTTAAAACAGCTTTAAAAGCTTAATTTGGAGGAATATGAAAGCCATAATCTACGTAAATAATATCATGCTATATAAGATTTAATTGTATTCCTCCAGATATTAAACAAGTGGTTGTTAGTGTGTAGAGAAATAATCTATATTTAATATAATTCCGATATTTATATACACCTAACATTCCCATTTACTATAAAATTAAAAACTAATAAGTAATATTACACATTAAATATCAAAGAAACAATAAATCTTAACAAGATTGACAAACAGAGAGTATCCGGCCTCTCCGAAAAAGGTATGATAAATGTTTATTCCAGAAGAAATCAAGACATCTTCCAAGAAGATATTAATGATATATAAAGTTTTCAAAATCATCGTTAAAACTTCACACTTTTTCAGTTCGGTTGCTGTCGTAGCATACCTACGGACGATAATGTGCATGTCACCATTCACATAAATACGGTAATAAGTACTGTATGTTGATCGTTAGTTGCAGATTCGTCTCCAGCTGTGCTGGTCATAATCTCGGCTACGGGCAGAGAGGATACCCAGACGAGGCTATGTCGAAGGGCAGAATCTCGTCTCGGGAAACAGCTACACGCGGTCTATGGGTAATTTTTGGTCGAGCCTACGGCCAAATTAAATTCTGCTTTGTGCCACATCTGACTACGTGAGGTTGGTAGATATCTAGTAGTTGGAGATTCATAGTGGAATTCACTTGACCCACTTCTAGCAGTTGACTACTTCTTCGGCTCGCCGGTGGCGAATCTTATATGTGTTGTTCTTGTCCTGAGTATTATCGTTCAATACCAAACTTTGTTTGATTATTCTATTCAGTAAGCTACCCTAGGTTACAAGTGTTGCCATACTTAAAATATAGAAAATTGTAACTAAACAAAACAAATATCCCTTTCACTACAGGGTCAGTGAAAATATATTAAATAACTATTCACATCGACATGAATTGGATTCCCTCTGACTTTTGTACAAATCTTTTCCCTTGGTGTCCGGACTACAGGAATATAAATGTTCTACTAGATCGGCATTTAGGTCCCGCCCGTTTACTATTGAAATCGCTTGCAACAGTCAATTATTTAAAGGGGTCGGACGGTCGTTTGGGGACATGTGGCACGTAGTGCACCAAGTCTCTGCATTCGGCACAAAACCTTCACCGGCTGTCGGGCTGTTAATTTCCGTGGAACAGATCTGCTTGAGACTAATACGCCGAATTTGAAAGGAGAGTAGAGAATATATATATATATATATATATATATATATATATATATATATATATATATATATATATATATATATATATATATATATGAGACGTATGTGGATTGAACCAATCGCAGATAATTCTAGAAACGCGCATACAAATTCTGGCATCACAAGGATCTATCTATCTATCTATCTATCTATCTATCTATCTGAATATTAAGAACAGGTATGTATAATGTGGAAAATTTTAGAACTGGAATTTTTGACAACAGGTTGACGCATTTTGAAATCCTCACAAAATTGTTACTGTTGTTTTGTTTTTTTGTCGACATTAAAAACTGTATATTTCGTTCAATTTCGCAAACCAATCGAAAAATTTTTAATAAGCTGAATCTTTTTGAACAATTCTTTATCAAAAACCTTGCTTCGCGTTTAATATTTTTTTTAATTTCATTTTATACGACCCGGTGGTAATTTCTTTTTTCCTTTGTAACAGCAAAGAATAGGTTTTTAAGGTTTCGAATCATGTAATATATAACTGGTCAGGCGTAAATATATCTTTCTGGGGCAAATTTCCAACCTTTTGAAGCGTTTGATCTTCTGATTTGTTTATAGCTCTGGCAAACTGAGTGAGAAATGGAAACTGAATTCTTGTATACAAAACTCAACCTAATATGCAAAAACATCAACACGGATTTTCATTAAAGAAGCATTTCTTCCATTAATCATTAAATTGATTTTAAAATGGGGGTGTTATTTTGTATGTTAAATAATTAAATATTTAATTTTTCACAAAAAATAATGAAACTATTTTGTACTAAGCACTACACGCTCGTAAAACCAACTGTATTTTGTACCCCATTACCTGTACCTCTGTGTCCGAAAATTTGGTTTCGATCAGTCAATCTGTGAAGAATGGACGGACTAAGTGAAGTCACATAAATTTAGATAGAGACAGATGAATTATATATATATATATATATATATATATATATATATATATATATATATATATATATATGTATGTATGTGTGTGTGTGTGTGTGTGTTTGCGTGTGTGTATTTGGCGGCAATCCTTCTTTCATGCACAATTCATTGAATACGACAGACAATGTTCTTTTATTTATTTTTTCATACAATTTCTCATGTATTCTAATATTTTTCTTCTTTTCAGATGATACATTATATAAAAACTGTCCGAATTTTCTTTTTATCCGAGCAATTTCAATTATTCATTTAGCTATTTTCCAGAAGTTAATATTTTAATTTTCAATAATAAATCGTTTGTTGTGAGTATGATTTATGAAATGTTTTTATTTTTCAAAACACGGTCAACAATATTCTCCACATATTCAATGTAAATATTATTAAGTTTTTTTTTTTTTTTTTTTTTTGAGTTTGTTAATTTATGAAACATACATACAACAAACTGTTTCTTATTTAACATATAAAATTATTCATCTTTGATAATGGCTAAGTGTATATTCGAAAGAGCCCGGTGAAAAAGAACATTCGGACAGTTTTTATATAATTTATCATCCGAAAGTGAAAAGAAAAAAAAATTCATGAAAATTTGTACACAAAAAACAAATAAAATCACCTTGTATGCTGTATCCAATGAAATGTGCATATATATATATATATATATATATATATATATATATATATATATATATATATATATATATATATATATATATGTGTGTGTGTGTGTGTGTGTGTGTGTGGGCGTATGTGTGGCTGTTTTCTGTGTGAGTCTATCTGTGGGCCTAAGTATATATGTATGTATGAGTCCCTTTGCAAGAGAATGGAGAGATGTAGCACTACCTAAGTTTCTCTGAAGGTGGGCAATTAACCGACTGCTAGTGTCGGAAAATTTAGCCTTCGTTAAGGTATCCAAATCAGAGAATAGGTATTCTGATATAATATCTGTTGATTAACAGGAAGCAAAGATATTGATTGTTTCAACTCGTACGGTACACGGTGTTTTGGTTTACAGAGCTGGATTGATACAGTGCAATGTCTTCCGGCAATTTAAAACAGAATATTGCACGGGCAGCACTCGCTGTACTAAAATGACTCTTCTGCGCGTGGAATAGATTGACAACATAACCGATAAAGGCACAAAATTTAAATAGACCATAAGTCAAAGTATTACATATGCCTGAAATTTATTAACTTCTTGTCAGGTTTTTAAGTGTATCTGCTAATAGTGAACCTGTTTTTAAAATCTCAAATTCTTTTTTCATTGATGGTCAGACTCATAAACAAGGTGGAATATACTATATATATATATATATATATATATATATATATATATATATATATATATATATATATATATATATATTTAAAATTGGTGGAAAATAAATATTCGTACACTTGAAAAATTGTATTTTTATAAATGTAAAAGCCTCAAATAAAACAAATCTCGGTACAGAAATTACAGAAAGTAACAGAAATTAATGCATTTTTTAAAATTCTATCTGGTGAAAAAAGTATTCGTACAAATCAATTATTAGAATAAAATAATCAATTAATTATGAAAAAAGTATATTCTAGAATGTTCCAGTAAAGTTATCAGTAATTATAGTTAACATTATTATCCATTATCAGAACATTCTGCAATTTCTCGTCTTACAAGAAAGTTCTAACAATGCCTAAAAATGGGAACAGTTACAGAACGAATTCTAATAACCTGAATATTCCTTTTGATACAATTGCTTCGTTCATTGACAGGCTTAAAACTCGTAACAGCGTCGAAAACCAAAGACGAACAGGTGCTCCGAGGAAGATTTCTCTAAGATCAGCAAGGATATTAGGACGCCAGGTCCAACAAAATCTACAGGTTACACGAGACGAGCTGCAGGAACATCTGCGTGCATTAGAGATTAAAGTAACCAAGCGTACAATAAGTAATGAACTACACAAAAACAGTCTGAAATCACGCATACTAAGGAAGACTCCACTCCTCTTGAAACGATACAGAGATGCTAGACTAAAATTCGTTAGAGAGTATAAGGATAAAGAATATTCGTTTTGGGAAAAAATTACTATGGACAGATGAAACTAAAATAGAGTTTTTTGGTCATAATTAGAGAAATTATGTAGGGAGGAAGGACGGTGAAGCCTACTTACCAAAGAACACGTTGCCAACTGCAAAGTTTGGTGGTGGCAGTATCATGATCTGGGACTGTTTTTCTGCCAAAGTTGTTGGCAGAATATCAATAATAGATGGCAAGATGAATGCCGAAAGATACCAGAAAATCCTGCAAGAAAATTTAATGCGTTCTGTTGAGAGATTTCGGCTACCTTCTGATTGGCTTTTCGAGCTGGATAATGATACTAAGCATAACGCTAGATCTACGTTGATGTCTTGCAATGGCTAAGTCAGTCCTCAGACCCAATCGAGAATTTATGCCAATATTTGAAAATTCAAACTGGAAAATGAGCACCAACAAGAATTTGAAGGCAATATGCCAAGAAGAATGGGACAAAATACCACTCAATGTGTGAAAATCATTAGTTGAGACACACAGGAATAGACTGCTAGCCGTTGAACTCAATAAAGAGTATTCCACAAAGTATTAAATTAAGTTAATATGCTTTTCTTTGTTTTGTACGAATACTTTTTTCAGCAGTTAAAATAAAAAAAAAATGCATGAATTTCTGTTAGAATAAAAATTAATTAAGTTTATTACTACTTTTTTAATAAAATGTATCTTTACACATAAAATGTATCAAAATTTGTATTATTAAAGAGTTTTACATTTATAAAAATAGAACTTTTCTTGTGTACGTATATTTTTCTCCCCACTGTGAGTGTGTATATATATATATATATATATATATATATATATATATATATATATATATATATATATATATATATAATTATTTATTTAAACAAAATTATAACATAAATATGTTATAAAATCTCGACAAAAATAGCCATTTTGTTTCAACACCCTCGGTATCATATCAAGTGATGACGTTGGATGTAAAATAAATGGTTTTAAAGGTTTCAAATTAATTAACAATTCTTCGCAAGGGGAAAACGTTGTTACAAAGGCTAGATGGACTAATCAAAACACAAGTATAGGAAAATTCAAAAAGCTTGATAACGAAGTCATGTTATAATATCTATTCAGATGTTTAAAATATGGGTAGTATTAAAAAAGAATATATTCCAATCAATAATTACTAAATTATATGATAAAATTTAATATTAAAATTTAAAACCACTAATTACAAAATCAAAATTTTAAATTTATTCTCTATTAAGTTTAAAACTATAAAATTACTGAGGAGAAAAGAAGAAATATATATGTTATTCAATTTATTTCTTCATTGAAGTTACTTTAGTTAATTTCATATCCGGTCCTTTTACACTGTATACACTTTAATCCTAATAGTGTGTGAATGGGGTCCTAAACTCACGAGTAAAACAAGCGCAATCAGATTCTAATATATAAGCACCAAGACATATATATATATATATATATATATATATATATATATATATATATATATATATATACACACACAAAAAAAGAGACGAGACAGAGAACATCTTCAGGGTCAGTCATGAAAAAAAAAAAAAAAAAAAAGAAAAAGGGGAAGTGGGGGAAGGGAAACCAACATACACGTACATACATACAAAAGTGAAATGCACTTTCCATACACATAGATACCTATAAATACATGTACACACATCCACAGACATTGACCCAGACAATCGGATGCCACAACCGATAAATATTTAAGATAGAAAATGTCATTACATGAATGCTAACAACCTATTGAAATATAACTTGAGCGAGTAAATATACAAAAATAAAAATGATTAAAAATAATATTATTTAATATACTAAAATAGTGTATGTAAATATAAAATCGGACATCAAAGTCAACACCCATCGGTAACTACGATGTCCACCCCATATGCATATATATACACACACACATACACACACTTATACGCATATATATATATATATATATATATATATATATATATATATATATATATATATATATATACACACACATACATAAATATACATACATACACACACACCGAAATATCTACACATACATACATAAACATATACCTATGTATATATCTCCATGATATTAATTACACATACACATACATACATATATACACATATATACCCACAAATATGCACACATATATGTGTACACATAATCACATATAAATATATATATATACACACAGCAGTACACAAATATAAACATATATACGCACATATACTAACCCATGTGGCCTTAATGACATACCCAAGTTTCCCTACCTACACGTACACATAGACAATTTCATATACATACATATATATAACTATGAATCTAAACGCATAGGTGAAAACGAAGTAGGTTTTCCTGGCTGTTTATGTTCATAGTTAGATTTGCTGTACTTAGTGTAAAGTGTACTTTCTTTATTTACTTTTGATTTACTCGTTTTTTGAGGGATTTTTTTTCTTTGGACTCTGAACTTGAATTCTGGACGATAGTTTTCCACTCAATTACATGTTCTTTGTTCTTGCTTTTTTTGTTCCTTATTTTTCCTTGTGTATTGATTTGTTCATTTACAAACCAAAACAGCTTAGGTTTTTTTCCAGACGAGTACAATTAACACTGGCATTTTATTTTAATAGATAAATTTACCAATGTCAGGCAAACAATCTTGAAATACGAATAAGTAAATTTATTCAAATAAATGACTCTTGGCTTCAAACACGCTCTCAAGACGACATCGGAAATTCCTGAAGCTTTTTCTGGACGTTCTATTTGTATAAGTTAGTAAATACTAGCATTAACCTTGCTCTCAGTTCATCTTTGGTGTTAAAAGTAGTTTTGTCGCTCTCACACTCAACTGCGACCCACACATAATCAAGGCCAGATGTAAGGTGCAATATAGTCCGAGATAATGCCTGATAGTTATGATTGGGTTCTCCTGCTTGCGTGACATATTGCCAGACATAGGTTCTTTCAGCAGCCACTATCTTGAGCTAGGTCATCTCTATCTCCTGAAGGCATTTGATGTAAACCTACGTATTTTGTCTGGAGCCCTCTGGGAAGATGAATGGAAGTATACACCCGACATCACTAGTGATCACACACAACACTATGAAGTTTATTAGACATATCATCCAACTTTTTTTCTGAATCCTCGACAACCTCCTCGGATGAAAATATTAACACCCAAAGTGTCTGATGTGTTTGTATTGTGAATTCCGGTGCAAATGACAAGCAATATATCATGCCGTTTCCAAATTTTGTTTGGTGTGATTTGCGTCATGGTGTTCTTTTTCTCACAGACGTTCACTAAATGACCATACTGCAACATCAAAAACAATCAACGCGCATGTGAGAAATTATAAATATAATGAGACAAAAATTTATCCATCGTACACACACACACACACACACACACACTATATATATATATATATATATATACGGTGTTGCAGAAAAATCCGACACTTCACAAAATGAAAACGAAAAAAAGGAATAAAGAATAAAGTTGTATATCCAGACATCCGACAGTTTATCTAGCAACAGTGTTGCATATTACACTATTTTTCAATGTAAGCGCCACCTCCGTCGACGACTATCTCAAGGCGGGCGCGAAAGGAGTCACACATATTGGCGACCATGTCCTTGTCCACCGTTGCGAACGACTCCACGATGGCAGCTTTCAGAGTGTCGGAAGTGTTGTGGGCGTGTTTGTCGTCTTGGCCTAGATCGCGCCCCATAAGAAATAGTCAAAAGTTTGCTGTCGGGTGAGGAGGGCGACCACAAGTCCGGCGACCATTGGTGAGGAGCATTGTTGAGCAGCCACTTGGACTTGTATAAAAGAGCGGAGTACTACTGGAAAATATAGGGGCGATCGGCGGCGATCTCATCGTCGAGGCCCTCACCACGCTCCTCAGCATCTCCTGGTTGATCTCAGCTTTGATTCTCTGCCCTTTTAAAAGAAGAACGGAAGCTTGATGTCCCCCTCGCTAGATATGACGCCAAGGACCATGACGGAGGAGCGAAACCTCATATGCTTCACAACGGGAACCTCTTCAATGTCTTTGCAAATCCACCAGTCGTTCTGAGTGTTGCTTGTGTGATCCTGGATGAAATTCTTTTAATCATTGAAGAACTTCAGCATGCTGGCGGACCTGTGCTTGACCTCGTTCAGCAAAATCGCTACCTTGACTTTCCTCGACTCCTTCGAGGCATTCCTGATGAACATGCGGAGAGACTTGCGGTAGGAGGTGTAACTAATGTTTTTTAGATCGTTCGGCAGATTGTCGAATTGTGACAGCCCATGTCAGAGGCGATCTTGGCGTAGCTCTGGCTTCCATCATTGTCGACAGCCTCCTTAACGGCGGTGACGAAATCGGCAGTCCTAACGGTAGAAGAATGAAGGTTGTGGGCCTTTCGTTTGGCAGTAAATTCGCCCTTATTCTTACACTGTGTCCACTTCCTCCAAATGTAAATGACCATGGTCCTCTTGAACCCAAACCAGGCCATCACTTCCGCAGGCTTCTTCCCGACCCATAAAGAAGCTACTATATATATATATAACAGAATCAATGCTAGATAATGTCATATCCTTACCGTAACAATAATAAAATGTAAGCACAAACGAATTAAAAATCATAAAAAACTTCCGAAAACACTATTATTCGACAACAAAAAACGCATGGAAAAAAACGCATGGAAAAAGAAATAAGGGACAGTTGACACTACAATGGGAAACTTGGATGGAGCAGATATCTGTGACTTTATTGGTACGTACTTGCCGCACGAAATAAGTAACATAATAAATAGAAAAGTTATAGGAATCTACAGGGACGTCGGTCTTATAATCTTAAGGATCTGTCACAAACAAAACTAGAAATACAATGATAGATTTTCAAAATATGGGATTCGGCATAAAATCTAATTAAAACGAAGTAGATTTTCAAAGTGTTACCTTCAATCTAAGAAGGGCTACATAGAAAACCCAATTATAAACCACTGTATATACACACATCTTTCAACCAACCGCCATCAATAATAAAGCAGATACCACAATCAATTAACTGCGGTCTTCCCGGCAATTCTTCCATTGAAACGATATTCAAGGAAGCTAAGAACAACTATGAAACACTCCTAAATGAGAGTGGATTCCCGGCAACACTCACATACACACCACTCAGCACAAAACACACACATACACACACACACACACAAGAAAAAAACAAAAAAAACAAAAAACAAACAAGCAGGAAGTGAAACATAATATCGTCAAACCCAACGTACAATAAAAACTTAAAAACAAACATAGGAAGAATATACATTAAACTCAAGGGCAAAGACTTCCCCGCGTCAATCCTCAAGCACTCACCAAAAGATATTTAAAAAAAAGAACAGTACAAATCAGATACAGCTGCACCGATAACATAACACAAATAATAGAGAAGCATAAAAGGAAAAAAATTAACAAATAACCTGAGCAAATTAAACCCACATGTAATTGCAGAATAAAGAACGAATGATCATTAAACGACAATTGCTTGCGGAACAATGTAATATGCCAAGCCACTGTAAATCAAGTTTACGAAGATTACGTTGAAATAAGTGAAGGACCCTGGGACAAAGAAACTACGCGCACAAAACAAATAGTAAATACGCAAATAGCAGAGTTTTTATTTTTCTAAATATATCTGGGAGCTTAAAAAAAATAAATCAAACGAAAAATATCATGGGGAATAAGGAAAATATGATCAGCCTACAATAATCAATGTCAAAAATTGTAAACTCTGCGTGGAGGATAAAATAGCGATTATCACCTTCTCAGAGGAAAACAAACTACTAAATATATGATCAGAACTCATCTCAAAATGGAGTCAAGAAAAAAAGTTAAAGAACAAGTGTAAATGAAAATAAATAAAATAAACAAATTAAATGAATTAATTCGAGCAAATAAATAAATAAACACATTAATAAAACAAACCCACCAGAATAATTATTAGAATAGAATAGACTGCACACAATGCATCGCTTACCTGTATATATAAAAATCGTGCAAAAGACACAACACACATGGCATATCGATTGCGATAAGCATCAAATACACTGGTGTCATTGTGTGTTAACTTCAATGGCCACTTTTAGATTTATATGCGCACTCTCCCTGATATTGGGCACATTAACCCATAAATGTAGCAAATCTTAAAATATATGTTATCATATATATATATATATATATTGAATAAAAACTGACCAATTTAAGGTTCCACGTAATAAGTTATTTCACCACAACCCTTTTAAAGTTCTTTGGATCATCAGACGTTACTTCCAAAATTTGAAATGGAAAATGAAAAGAAATTTACACATTTTTGACGGACCGTACCAAGCATCCTTGGTTAAGGATAAAGAATTGAAATGGTACATCTACCTCATTCATGTCTTCTCTCCCACCTCACTTCCTCACTTCGCTAATCTTACATATGCTTGGTGCGGTCCGTCAAAAATGTGTAAATTTCTTTTCATTTTTCATTTCAAATTTTGGAAGTAAAGTCTGATGATCCAAAGCCGTTTAAAATGTTTGTGGTGAAATAAATTATTACATGGAATCTTAAACTGGTCTGTTTTTATTCAAACATATTTGCTCTGAATTTACATTGAGCTCTCTGGATATCAGCCTCCTTGGGTCTACCCATACCTAGTTTTGCATAAACTAAATATATATATATATATATATATATATATATATATATATATATATATATATATATCAGCGTGTGTATTAAAGTGTATGCAGGCATTATTAGAATTCATTTATGTAAACTTCTTTTCACTCCCACATTTATTTGAATGGATACCATGTGACTACGTTCTCTTCCTTTGGGGTAGATACCAGTGTTAACACATCCAGCCTGGAGAAGATTAGACCCCGTCAAGTTATCTTTCCGCGGACAACCCATCACACGTAATGCTGTACGACATAAAATGTTCTAAAGACTCAAAAATACGATACTCGTAACAATGTATCTTATTAGGTTGGTGCAAAAATAATGTCGTTTTCTCACCTATGTTACTATGTGAGAAAACGACATTACTTTTGCACCAACCTAATATATTATCCCTATTTGTGTATACGCAATCATATATAAACAAATCGCTGTGCGTGTGTGGCTGTGTGTTTGTGTATAACGTTTTCATTTTTTGCCTTAATAACTATATTGTAGGACAAATTATTTGTGCAGCTGAGATATTTATAATGTAGCCCTACGGATGTTCGGATTTATTTTAGAGCTTGATGACAAGGAATAATAATAATAATAATAATAATAATAATAATATTAATAATAATAATAATAATAATAATAATAGCGTGCGTTATCATGCAAAGAGAAGACATTTCAAGAAAAAAGATTCCTTTGACAAATGATTACCAAGAGCCGGACGATATCGTCAATTGGCGCCAACTATTTTTATTTCTTTCCTCAACTCACGTTAATGAACTATGGAAGGATAAATTACCGGAATCGAAAAGAATTAGAGACATGAAATCAAAACAACAACAAAAAAGGAAGAAGAAGATCAACCCTGAGGATGTATGGTGAAGAAATTTGTCCGTTGAGATTATTGAAGATGATGACGGAGATTTCAGCTAAGTGGACACTCAACGACGAAAATCTGCGCAGAATGACGTTTGACGCTTTTCTCTAGCGACAGTGAAAATTATTTAATCTTCTATGCAAGAAAAATATAAGAAAACAACAAAAAGAAACTAAGAAACTAAAGCAGAATCCAGGTACAAGTAGGCCAAAGGAGAAAGAAAAATTACAAAAACAAATTAAAAAAAATAATCAAATCAAAAATGTTAGTTATAATTAGACAACAATGATGAAAAATGAAAGCAAACATATCTCAAATAATATTAGTCCTGAAAGTGTCCATCTAATATTACCAAACATAGACTGCCTTTGGAAATAGCACCATAGACCACTTCACATGATACCTCTTGGGACCTTACGCACTTATCCCATCAGTCCTTTCAGATCAATGCATGAATAATTTTTCGGAAGATCCATCAGCTGCCATATCATATTCATCTTAATCCCTACCAAATTGTTTTAACAACAGTTTAAGTTTTCTTAAATAACACAAAGGTCCAAGTAAGGAGAGAAGGTGAGATTAGGAGTAAATCGAGAGTTTAGACTTTTCCAGTCAAATGCTGAATGCGACAATGACAGACGATAGGAGCACAGCCAATAACTGCCGACGGAATCACCACAAGAGAGAGAAAGATCCTATACGCCCGTACATAGAGAGGTGAACTATGGAGACTAAGTTATATCAACCAAAGTGCATTTGATGATAAAGAGATCCAAAGTAGCGGTTACCGTTCCGCATAGATCTGGAAAATAATAAATAAGAAGAAAAAAAATTCGAAAAAAAAATACGAAGGGAGAAAAGCGCAAAGGAAATTATTTTCTAGGGAAATTAAAGTTAAATAAAAGGATAGGAAAAAAAGAAATTGCTATATAGTGAAAAAGAACAAAAAAATGCTAACAGCTCTGTAAGGAAATGTCAAAATGATATATATCCTCTACTCCAGATATTTCGATATTTTCGATGATAATAACTATTAAGCAAATCTTTGTATCTGTAGGTAGTCGTACTTCGCTTTTCGACAAGGAACGTTGCACAACTAATATGCAGAGTGACTCGTCCCTGGAATCTACAAGTCGCAATGTACAAGTGCGCTGATGAGATAGCACAGTTTTACGCGCTAATGCTTGCGGGAATGTTTCACACATAAAAGCTTCGGCTTCCCAAATATATCAGATCTCATGTTTTATTTAAACTAGTGAAATATTGAACAAGTAACACCCATTTCCTTATCTATGCATTATATATATATATATATATATATATATATATATATACCGACTCACCCTCACACAGACACACACACACACACATATATATATATATATATATATATATATATATATATATATATATATATATATATATATATATATTCCTTCAATAATGACACCTACAGGCTTGTCCGTGAATATGAAAGGATTCTATTGAAAATAAGTACAGTAAACATGGTTCCTAGTTATACGGATATATATATATATATAATATATATATATATATATATATATATATATATATATATATATATATATATATATTTATATATATATATAATGAAATATATATATATATAAAATGATATATATATATATATATATATATATATATATATATATATAAAATGAAATATATATATATATATACATATATATATAGGTAATGAAATATATATGTATATATACTTAAACAAACATAAATGTATATATATGGACATTGATGTAGATATACATATTTATCTATACAAAAATGTATGTGTATATATATATATATATATATATATATATATATATATATATATACATATATATATACATACGCACACACACAAACACATATATATATGTATATATACATAAGTTTATATATATTTATAAATGTATATAGGCACACACGCACACTCTCTCACACATACACACCTCTCTCACACACAC
>OZ010605.1:78837064-78852064 GCA_963932145.1 Acanthosepion lycidas
GTTTCTTTTGAACAAATTTTTCATATTCCTCCAAACGTTTCTCTTTTTTATGGATTCCCATCTTGAAAGAAAAAAACGCCCCGGTTTAAGCACTGCGTATTAAGTCTCTTAACCTGAGCAGGATAAAAGTAAACGAAACAGCTATTTCAAGCAATAGAATAATGACGGAAGTAATAAATACATCGAATTAAATGTATCGCTACTAATTCTTTAGAAATTCTTCTGATTAATTTCGTTAAAGAAATCCAAGAAATAAGATCTTTCGAGAAAATCGTGTAAGCAGAATTGCATCACTTAAAGAGTTTAGGCAGAATTTCGCCGGACATTTTTTTTTGAGAGTGGTCTAAAGAACGATGTTACAGAATGTGGTTTCTCCTATAAAGGAGAGCAAAGGTTGTCACCATCCTGGAAGGAACATTCTCTTTCTTAACATTTCTCGAGAGAGCGTTACGGGAGCTGTAATAAGCACCGTTTAAATATTGGGGCATTTATATCAAACACATGTTTTAATTAAACAGAAAAAAAAAGTTTTTATATTGCACAATATATATTTGGTTTCGGTTAATATTTAGATATAAATTTTTGAATGTCTGAATAATTTTAGTTAATATTAACGATCATTAAAGACTTTAGATTTTCCTTTGTGTGCCATGTCGGTTTCTTCCTTTTCAGATAATGCGTTTTCACCTTTTCTCATTGTTGTTATCGTCGTTGGTTTATTGTTTTGTAACTTAAAAATGTGAATACGCGAAAATAATATATATACATATATATATATATATATATATATATATATATATATATATATATATATATATATATATATAATATATAAAAATTATTTGTTTAAAAATATTATATCTGCTCTAGATTGTATTGAGCACTCTATTAAGAATTGTAATTGTTGGAATTCATTCCATATACTTGGGTATATATATATATAACGTCATCCACAGACAGACGTTTCATCAGTATGGCCAGACATCCGGTGGCCTCTAGCTAGGATCGAAATCCGACTGAATTGGTGTCAGTCAGGGATTCTACGGGGATGTACGTGGATTTTTAGCGTATTTATTTTTAGAAACACGCCCAGTGACTGACAGTGACTTAATTCGCTATAATAGTCACTGTTTACAAACCCATACCTACTCCCTAGAGAGCTCAACTGAAATTAATATTTATTTCAGGAGCCAATATAACGTCATCCACAGACAAACTGTTTCGCAGCTCATCATTGTGGCTAGACATCCGGTAGCCTGAATTGGTGTCAGTCGGAGATTCTACCACTAAGCCGTGGCATATATATATATATATATATATATGCGTGTGTGTGACTGTGTGTTCATTTCAAATAAAAAGAGTATTGACTTTATCGGAGGTATAACTTTTATAGGTACATGCTTTATGGTGATTTGAATAAATACAGTATAGAAATTGACAATTACACACATGGCTGTTATATAGAGGACAAGTCATTAATCTAGCGGATTTTTTCAATGCTAACTTAATGAAAGTAGGACCGAGATGAAACCAGATCTTCAATACTCATTTGTTTAATTTTATATACGTAGGTTTCTTACTGCCTGGGTGTCTACTTATGCTTGTTGAGTGGATGGAGGACATATGTCTTCATTAGTTGTAAAGAATATTTATGTTAATGATTTTTGTTTCGAGTATTCATTATTCGAATTTATTCATTAGTTTATAAATTTGCGTATTTCTTTTGAGGTTCACAGCTTCATTGTTGTTAAATTTTCTTGTTGGTCATCATACAAAAGTGTTTAATTACTGCCCGTTCTTCAAAATCTCTTAACTTTCGAGCAATTCTTAGAATCACTTCCTTAAGATAGGGTGACTGTTTAGCGTTTACATATTACAAATTCTTTGCCCTTCCAAATATTTTTGAGCGTAAAACAATGAACAAGTTTTTTGAAAATATTCCTATTGCCTATCGATTTTAGTATCGTCCCATGTTAGTACATATAAATGTTATGTATAAGCCATTTTTCGTCGAATTTGTTAATTTTTTTTTTTAAAAAAAGGAACAAAATTATATTTTACGCAATTTCTGTGAACTAATTGTTGTAAATAATTACGAATATAAGTTTCTTGCGAGAATGTTACCTGACAATGTTTAAATGCTTGGAAATAAGGAAAAATATTGGAAATTATTATTTGAACATTTTTTCATTATGTTTTCTAATTTGTCGACATATGAATTAATGAAACTTATTTATAATAAAATGAATATTTTTGTTCGTGTGATCAACAACTTCAAGGACAAACATGACTTGAAATATTTTACAAACGCTACTATATATGAAAAATATTCGATGGATCAAATTATATATGTCAATGGAATAGGAGACGCATACATATATATATATATATATATATATATATATATATATATATATATATATATATATATATATGAAATTCCGTATTCTGTCTTCATGTCTTTTTGCCTTTACATGCGGCCTCCTTTAATCACTATGACGTTTTTAGGCTACGGATATCATATAGTATGAATAAATATTGTGCCGAATTAGGGTCCCAAATAAAGATTTTATTACCGAAATAACCCTAGATTGAGTAAGATTCTGTCTTCATAATGTGTAAAATCGAAAAAAAAAGTTCCATGTATTTATAAAACACCATTCGTTAGGATTTCTTCTGATAACATCGCACATAAAGCTCATTAGGGACCTTTTGAGCTGAAATTTGGAAATGAGGTCCCAGGGTTTTTTATGGTATTTTTCATGAGCACGTCAAAGACAGAATGTTAGATCAGAACATCTGAAATAGTAGGAATCTAATAAACAATGATTGAAGATAAATCAATTATATCTGTATAGACACTAACAGCTCAGACATCATGAGTCAAAAGAGCAACGATCTTAGTAAATTTAAGCACTGATGCTCAGACCTGATCAGTTTTAATATGAAGAAACTGAGTAGAAAAGATATTTAAGACATCAACATGAAAGAGTAAGAACTGAACAACAAAGACAAAATGGATCTGTTGAACAAATTTTGCAAAACCAATAAAAGATACGACATGCCAAACTTCAAGCAAGACCAATGCAGATGAATTCAGCTGCATTTAATTGTGATCCTTCATATGACTATGCTTCTGAAACTTCAGTTCTAATTGGTTCCATGGATACAATTTGTTCTCGTCGTGGTGGAGAAAAGGGTAGCAGTGAACATATTGGATTGTGTTATTACAAAGACAAGGTTAGATTCGATCATTAACCTCATCCACAAGATTTTTCAAAAACCTTCTTCTGAATAGGGGACAGAAATTTTATAAAATTATCTGGAATTACAATAGTGCGTTCCAAATCACCCCCTTCGATTATAAGATCAAATACTGAGGGACAAATTATGCCCACTATCAAAGTGCAGGTACAAGTTTATCAGTGAGATTACGATATATCAACATATATCAGGAGATAGCAAAATCAACTCAGATCTGAAGTGTATTCTAACGTGAAAGATGAATCAATGATGATGCGGCTGGAACATAATTAGAATATATTTGTAACTTACCATCCAGTTTTACCGGAATCCCGCAAAAACAAAATAAAAGAAAATGCAATGTCCTATGTTATACAAAATGGCTACGCAGATTTATTCATAACCTTCATCTTCAAACCAAAATAGAAATAAATTCAAAATGAACAGCTTGTATAACAGTTGAGTGTTGATAGTTATGATCTTATAACCGGGGTGTCTAGGCAGAGTTTAATCATACTGCCAGATCTATTTGAAGACAGAATACTGTAAGAAATTGTGAAAGCACATATGATCCATGGTCAATGTTCCCTGTGTAGCAGTGAAATTATCCCTGTATGAAAGACAACATATGTACGAAAATATATCCAAGAGACTTCCTGTCATAGACACAGACTGGTCAAAATCTGAAGATAGTGGATTTCAAGCAATGGTTAGAAATCATGATGAAGTTTATAAGAGACGGATTGACCCTTATTGTCTTTTCCATCGACGATAAATTTCGTAATTTTTCGAACTCCATCAAGTAGGTAGACAAAAAAGTAAAGAAAGGATCAGATGCTGCTATTTTTTTCTCTCCAACGACGAAATAATCCAAATTAAATCAATAATTACAAGAAAGGACGATACATCAATAGCAATGAAGCTTTCTAAAGGATATTCAATTTACCCGTACAAGAAAAGTATCCAAGGGTCCAATAATTGGTATTATATCTAGAAAATGGACAATTATTTTATTTTTCCCGTTAATTATCTGCAGCACCGGTAATGAATCCAAGGGAAACAACTTTAACCGCTCTCTTCAAACTCAAATGTTCAAAGGGATTCATTTGTCACAACATTATATTACCACCAGATTGCATCATATTTGACATAGAATATATCAAGTTAGAATAGGACCATAAGAAAAAAGATGATCTTAAGTTGAAGGCAATTCTGATATCAAATTTTATAGGACACTTAGCTATGTGTATATAGGGCATTCAAATCAATAGGGATATTTTAACTTAAGAATGTTGTTACATGACGTTCCTGGTGTCTATGGAGGAGCTTCTGAGAGATGTTGGAATATCATATTGAATATCAGATTTGATAGCACATTTAGCCATGTATACACAGGAATGTTTTTTACTTGAGAATGATGTTTCATGAAATCCTTTTTTTCCAGTATATTTTAAGCAGCTTTGGCGAGATGATGGAATATCATATTGGATATCAGATATAATATCACACTTATGTGTAAACAGGGATGTTTTAACTTAAGAATGATGTTGCATGAATTTCAATGTCTAGTATCATTTGAGGAGCTTCAGAGAGATGATCGAATTATTTTCGCGACTTACAGAGAAGAATGCTCTAAAAGTTTATTGCTTCAGTATGATAATGAGTGGAATTCAAAACTATTAGATCTTTTCAGCTATCCTTACTAAGACTTTGGAATCAGCTAACCTCAATGAATATGGAATATATTTAAGGACAAACTGAGGAAATTCTCCATCATGTACAGCTGAGATATCATGATATTGTTGTTAATTACTGCCAAGAAATTAATAATTGGTCACTGATTGATAATGGAAATCGGATCTTGTTCATGAAAGGTTGTGTGTTAACTAATGTATGAACTCTTAAACTTTGTCAGACGTGTAGGTAACCAAATAACAACATAATATCATATAATCCAAGACAGTGTAATACATTCAAAATCATATTAGAATATTCAGTGATAAACAAAAAGTGGCATATTCAAGAAGTGAATCCTTCGGCACAAGAAAGTTGGTATGTTTTCATACATGCTCCAGGTGTAACTTTTGTAACAACTTTAATACTGGCCAATCACAGCAAAAATACAGAAATCCTCTTGCTGTGTCATCACATGGAATTTCATCCACATTACTTCAAGGGAATAGAACTGTAAATGCTACTTTTAACATTCAAATTGTCTTTTTTCTTCTTCTTTTACAATAATTGATTGAATTTTTTGTGTTTATATATTAAAATGAGATATTTAAGACCGTTAGAATATTAGAACAATATTAAAATATTATGTATTCAGGTGTACAACATTTTTTATGTAATAAAATGTATTCACACAGCAAGAATTAGTTTAAACATTAATGGAAAATAAATTCCGATATGGTTTGTCTGCTCATTGATATATTAAGTTTCTCTTACTTCCGGCTAAGCTGGTTTAGGGAGAGATCGGTAGAGAGACAGATAGAGAGAGAGAGAACAATTTAAATTCATCTACCAAGATCTGTCTTTAGATTTTATTCTTTCTATCACGAGGGACATAGAAATCTAAACATTGTGATCATTCGCTATCGCAACTGTAAATGACCGTTGGATCTCTCCACTCCCCCTCTATTTCTTACACACACACAAACACACATGCACACACGCACATACACACACACACACACAAGCGTCTATGTTTGTGTGCGTATGATTTTGAGTATTAAAAATGAGATTTCATTCCTTCTAATTGATTACTTTTTTGTAATATGCTAAAAATGGTTTACAAATATACCTGTTGTTGGAGGTTTTACCCATAAAATTTTAAAATTTGACACACATATGTATATATATATATATATATATATATATATATATATATATATATATATATATATATATTGCAGAAACTTGATACCATTATAATATCTATCCGGATCAAATTGCAAAAAATTAAGAGTAACTGTTTTATACTCGAAACATATGTATTCATTCACAGATAAACACAAAAACTTTCCCTTCCTAAATGCCTAACACAATATCCTACATTTCTTTTTTTTCATTTTGCTAGCATCTTCCGTCATAATATGAACCAGTGACATTATACAACGTTGATCTGTTTTTAAATATTTTTTTGTTAACAATTCTACTCCTTCGATGATAACTTTCAGAATGATATTTTATTATAGCCAAGAAATATCAGTCGATTAGAGTTCTTCATTCTCATGGTGTTTATTTTCAAAAATGGCGCGCAAATCTTGAACTGCAATGATATCGGTGTGTGCCTCGGGGCCAATCTATTAATTTTGTGCTTTTTGTAAACAAACAGAGCTATAGAATGCGATGGATCATTGACTTTCGAGAATATATTGTCTAGTTTATAGCCACTTCCTGTTGTCTTTTAGATATCAAAAAACATACTTTCGAATAACGGAAAATGTACGGCATCAGCTTGAACACATTATCCACATTGCCGGATTCATTTTATTATATAGAATAATGTATAAAATCTTTCTCCAATTCTTCGTTGATTATTACCCTCAAATTCATCCAACGTATCTAAATAGATCACTAAATATTAATCCTGTCATATACACACGTCATTAAAATAGTAGCATTCATGCTTCTGAGTGACATGAATATAGGTACCGTCAAAGAAGTACAATACCTGAAGTTTAAAATGAATTTTTCAAAATGATATTTGTTGAAGCTTTAAATTTAGCTTGAATTTCAAGTTAATATATGTAATTTAATATTTCCAATAAGCAACATTTATCATTGCATATTAAAATGAATAACAGAACGAATTTAATTGATTGGAATGAGTTGTTTTGAAATCGATAAAAATAGATGATTTTTGCTATATTCCCAAATCAAACATTAAATATAATTGTCTTTATTAAAACATATTACTATTAGAAAATATAAATTTTCGAAACTTTATTTGCGGAATATCAACTGACTTAATGTTTAATTAATCTGATTTAAAACAAACATTACTTAAAATTAGTGGAAAATATCATAGCTGTGTATGAATAAACGCAGATGTGGATGTTTTCGTTAGGTAAGGTCAGTTCTACTGACAACTTGATGTTTGGGATATTTAACTATTTTTATACGGGTGATATATCAATAAAATTACTTTAAGAATATAACGTGGGGACTTTTTATGAAACTTTTCAACTTCAATATAATTTTGAAAATGTTGCAAAAATTCTAAATAATCTAATATTTACTTGGATGTTAAATATTTTGTATTTATTTTTTTCTATATTTGCCGCATTTGTTTTACGATAATAGCGTGCATAGACCTTCATATTTTCAGAAAATGGCATATTTAAATACGCACACAAATGATTCGAAAGTATTTTTAAAATACTGCTGTTC
Source organism: Acanthosepion lycidas (assembly GCA_963932145.1). Classification (NCBI taxonomy): domain Eukaryota; kingdom Metazoa; phylum Mollusca; class Cephalopoda; order Sepiida; family Sepiidae; genus Acanthosepion; species Acanthosepion lycidas. Next base: position 78,844,703 of record OZ010605.1, read on the forward strand.
CGTGAATTGTAGTAAGCTTTTCCTTTCATTATTAGTAAATATAGATAATTCTTAATAACATCACTTAAATGGTACAAATTAATACAGATTTTCAAAATATTTAAAACTAAAAACTTATTTTAATTCAAATTTAAAATATGAAAAATTTTCTTGTAAAATACATTTTTCCTCGAAAGAATTTTTTTCTTAAGACAATATTTTCCCTAATGGGACTTGCCTAAGTCAATAATATCTTAGTTTAATTGCATTTTTATTTTACATTTCAGAACATATATTTCTTAAATAAGGGTCTCAGGAAAAACAATGATTTAATTTCTCTAAATCTTCTTCTTATATCTAAGACAATCATTAAATAATGGGAAAATGAATTAATCGGAATTTATTAAAATTACATAAGTGAAGGTGTACCAGCTGTAAAAAAATATATACATTTTACCAAGATTTTCTAAAAAACAGAAATGATTCTAAAATAATTGTATTCATTTGTGAATAATTCCTGGGAGATGTATTAAAATCTGTCAATTATTTTATTTTTAAAAGAAATTATAATCAATGCGTGTTTTATACACCATAAACAGTCGCTCAAATTAATAACATGAGGATTTTGAGTATAAATCCTACGTTTTCTTAAGGTTGTGGGTAGTTTGCATCGTGTATGCTCAGCTTTCTGGAATCTTTGCAGGTACTGACATGCATGTATTTAAGCAACTGGCTTAATATTCTGTATTTGTCCATTTTTCTTCAATATTCTATTACTGTGTTATATAGTCCCTTTTTTAATAAAAATTTTAATTTTAAACATATATGTTTCAAAACATACCTAAATAAAAATTTAGTATTTTAACTCGTCATCATTTTCAATCTCATTGTTGATTCATCTGGGATTTCCATTCAAATGTTTGATCCCACAGTACAGTCATTTTAAAATATCAAGATTGTGCTTATAGACTGAGAAATGTGAAACAAAAACAAATATCAAGCTGCAATGTCATGCCTACTATACTGACAACAATCCGCATTCTTAAAGCAAAACAAAACTTAAATATGAAATTTGGACAGTTTATTTGTATATTCATTCAGATTTGCAACGATAGTAAAAAAAAAAGAAAAGATAGAAAAAACTAAAGACATATCTTGGTAGATGAATTTAAATTGTCCTCTCTTGCTCTCTCCCTCTCTCTCTCTCTCTCTCTGTCTCTCTACCGATTTCTCCCTTTTTCTCTTTACACAACTCTCTTTCGCTACAATGCCTTACCAAGTGCATAAACCACCTTAGCCGGAAGTTAGAGAAAATTAATATATCAATGAGAAGACAAACCATATCGGAATTTATTTTCCATTAACATTTAAATTAATTCTTGCTGTTTGAATACATTATATATATATATATATATATATATATATATATATATATATATGTTTCGAACACTAAAAAATTTTTAAAAATTAAAATCTTCAGACACACTGGGTTGTAGATTAGTCTTATTTCGTTTTTTTTATTATTATTTTTTCATTTAGATTCCTCGACTAGTTTCGGCCAACATGGCTATCATCAGGAGAAGAAATATTTCTGCTTGCTGGTACCAGTGAACTACAGAAATGAATGTCTTGATGGAGAAAATTAACTTTTGTCTGTAGTTTTCATTGTTTTTTTTTATTTTTTTATCTATTTAACATGAATCTTTTAACATTCCTTGTGTTGGTCAAACAGTCTCTTTTAAGTTGTTATTTAAGATAAGAGCTGGATGAATCTATGCTGCTTTGAACTCCCCTGGTCAATTTGACAATTTTATTGGTTCCTGGAAAGGGAATGTGTGTAATTTTGTGTTCGTGTGGATGTGTATATAAGTGTGAGGCTTCAACACCTCCGTAAGCATGTCTGTCTTGTGTGGGTGAGAAATGTGGGTAGATTTTGATTTGTAGCGTTATATATTAATATTATCTATATTGTTAAATTTATGGTATAGCCCGGTTGGATAGTGTATCCACTTATTTTCATGGATCTCTAAAATCTTTCTAATGTTATCTGCTCTGAACTTTTCTATTCTCTCAATTATAGTGAATTTGGCATGGGTTTTGAAATCGTGTTTTTTCTCGGAAGAAATGTTCTAAAAGTAATGATTTTTCATGGGGAGTCGACTTAATTCGATTGCGATAATTATTAATTCTGTAGTGAAAGGGCCATTCAGATTTTCCTACATATTGTTTCTGGCATAGTGTGCTTTCTATGAGTTAAATTATGTTATGACTTCTACAGTTAGAATCGTGGTAGATGTTGAAAGTAGATTTAGTGACTGAAATAGTGAATGAATTCGTGTGTCTAATGTGGTTGCAGCATAAACTTCTTTTGTTGAAAATCCTGTTTTTTGTGTTGTTAGTTTATTACGGATTACCTTGTCCCCTGAAATGTGGTTACTACCTATGATTTCTTTTAGGTTCTTACGTCTATGATATGCTAGAAGGCTGGGTTCCGTAAACATTTTTTTAGGTCTGGTTTGAGATGTAGTATTTCCCAGCGACGTTTGATTATTTGGGATAGTGGAGGCAGAGTCGGGTTTAAAGTGGTTACTAGAGGAATGCAGCTAGATTTATTTTTAATCTTGTACATTAGGGTGTCTTCTCTAGGTGTTGAAATTGCTTTATTTATTTGTTCCCTGATTAGCTGTTGTTTATAGCCACGTGTTGTGAATAGATGCTCCAGATTTTCAATGTGTTTATTTAATTCTTCATTGTTGGAACATATCCTTCTGAGTCTAAGTGCGTGTGAATAGGCAAGGTTCTCTTTGCGGTGTTTAGGGTGGGAAGACTTAATGTGTAGATAGTTGTGGGTGTCGGTGATTTTAATGTGTAGTGACGTTTGTAGTTTCCTGTTTTCATCTATGTAAATGCGCGTTTCTAAAAATGTTACTGATGTTGAGGATTTTTCATGGTCAAACGTAACCAAGTCGCGCACTGTGTTTAGGGTCATGAGGAATTGGATAATTTGTCATCCCTACTCTTGTATACAAATAATGTATCATCGATATATCTTTCATAGAATACGCATATATATATATACTAGCCAATGTTGCCTTATGAGTAGGAATGCCTACTGTATTATATTATAATAACGGTGATTATGTAGGCGGTAACATATCTATTTAAATTATACTGGAGTGTAAGTGCAGAAATAATTGGGATCAGAATGCAGTCATTTATAGCTATCTTATTGTTCTAACATTTTATACTTTATCTTTTCTTAATTACTTATCTTTGATTATTAATATTATGTTATCTAATAAAGTTTATGTGCTCATTCGTATTTGGCATGTTTTTTTATTTACTTAATCTGTATATTAATTTATATACATTGTTTTTTTATTTTATTTATAAATTTTGATTTTTTCACAGCTGGGTTATCATATTTGTTTAGTTTAAAATAATGGCTTTGCTCAAATTATGTTGCCTTATTTCAAAAGTATGGTACAGTTCGTATATTTACTATTTGTAAAGGAAGTTCTGTGTGTGTAGTTTCTTTGTTCTGTTCAGTTACAGTTATCCATATTTTTCTTACCTATCTCCTGATTTTATAGACGTTTGATACAATATATATTTTGAAAGCAAATGCCATTTAAGGTATATTCGCCCATTGCACTGCAGGAGTGTTTTATTTTTACGGGTGGTTTGCTATTGTTTTCCTTTTTTTTTTCTCAGTTGTCTTTTTTTATATATCATGTTCTCGGTACAAATGTAGTTGACTTTTACTGTATTTACAATATTTTGTGGTGTGTGCATGTTGGGTTGTAATTGTTTGCGTATGAGTATAATGAATATTCTTCCTATTTTTGGCTTCGTTGAATATGGTTTCATGAGAAAAGTGTCAGATAACTTCCGGTTATTTCATTGTGGGATATGCTTATATACTGTTATGAACGGTTGGAAGATGTGACTATGTAATGTTGTTTGTCATTGACATTTGTATGTGGTTGTTATTTACTTTTCTAAAGGTAAGTGTAAGAACTAGGAAATCTAATTATTTTAAGTCTTTTGATATGTCTATATAAAATCGTTTATTTTCAAAATTTCAGTATATTCTTGTTTCTTAAAATTGTGAGACCGTTATCTATTTTGGTTTTTATTTTGTTTATTTCAAGTAGTAAATGCGCGACTGAAAGCTACCAGTTTATTTTCCATCACAACCTCTCATATCATACGGAGCATCTCTGATTCGACGGTATTCCTGCCAATGGCCCACAGAAATACGATCTTTCACGGACTCCTATTATCTTCATATTTATGATATAACGTCGTTTCTTTTTGCTTTCCATCTTGTTAGATGTCCACCACTGTAGCTTTAGTTTTTAAGAAACTTCAGACCCCTCAAATTATCGACCTATTGGACACTTAACTCTTTTTGCCAAAATACTTGTGTCTCTAATCAAGGTCGAGCTGCTAAACATGTTACGTCGCACGGTCTTCCTTTGGTTGAAGGAATATGGGTTGTGTTTCGCCAAGAGAACCACCGACGTGTTACTGGTCATAACTGATTTTGCCTATCAAATTTTACTACGAACGGAGGAGATAGGGCTGTATGTCTAAAAGTTTCAAAGGTATTCTCAACAATCTCACGTGTTACGGTGTTCCTGGATGAATATTAGTCTCAATGCAATTCATCTTAACAACTTCTATACTGAAGGCTGTGCTGAACAGGCACGTTTCTAGAAAATTTTATATAAATGCAGGGGTGCTCCGGCAGGGATCTATTCAAGGAACTACGTTGATTTTAGTCATCATCAACGGCCTTCGCGATGTCATCAATTAACAACTCATTATTTATGCAGATAACACAATTATTTATTGCTGTTTTACTAGCATGTCAGGTACGTAAGACTGTCAATTGCTCTCGAAAGTATTCCCGATCAGTTAACTGGGACAAGGGATGGCTTGTAAATGTTAACGCTTCCAAAACAAAACTGCTTCCAATTAATAACGAAAGGGAAAAATGTCCAATCTGCCATCGGTATGACTGATTTTAAAATCCAAGGGATCCACATTTTGGGGTTTATTCGGCACATGATTTCCATTAACATGTCCAGGAATGAGTATATTGAATCAATTGAAAGTTGTGCTGCTCGGAATTATTTTTCAGTCTGTCGTTCTTGATATTTCTTTTCTCATTTGAAACAATCAGCTGATATATCTCCTATAGTATATCTTGAGTTTATTGACAAAATTCATAGAAAGGCCAGTACTGTAATCGATCCTGACCTGACATCTCGACTTCACTCCGCTTCCCACCGACGAGACTTGTCTTTTTTAAGTATTTTCTACAGGTTCATGGAAACTTTTCCGATTAGCGTTTTTCCTTAGTAGATTAACTGCATGAATTTAAGCTTACCAATAGATAGGCAATTAATTATAACCGTGTTACAGCTGAACTAGCTAGATGCAACCGTCTCTTTCATTCGAATAGTTTTTTCTCTCGCACTTCACACCTGTGAATTTCACTTCCAATTACTGGCTTCCTGCCTCCTACACGCTTTAAAAGTTAAATTTGCAATGTAAACCACCATATTCAGTCTTCTTCAAGGGATGTAATTTTATTGTTCTTTTCCTAAATTCCCATCACTATATACTTTTCATTCTATTTCACTCACTATAAGATCATATCTGCGTCGGAGTGGCATTATCGTAAAAAAAAAAATGCCGAATCTTACCTCGTTCCTTAATTACGCGCTTTCATACTTTCAGGTTATTCAGAATGTTTGCCAGATATGATTGTTTTGATTTGGTTTGGTTTGGTTTGGTTTGGTTTGTTTTACTTCATATAAACATCAATGGGTTTTTTATATCCGACAAATTTTGTATTGATGTTATTATTTTTTTTCTTTTTAGATGCATTGCTGGTAATACATTTTTTTTCCCAAAATGTATTGAAGGTAATATATATATTTTTTTAAGTATTACTGGTATTAAAACGTATTTTTACACTTTCATAATATTTTCACCCAAGTTTGGGTGCTAACTATTTAGCATTTGCTGGGACACAAACAGGTGCTACGGGTCATGGTCGACCTGGGGCTACCAGCAATTAACACTTGATTCCAAGCTTCTCAAAACCTCCTGAACAAAGCTGGTGGACGTAGTTTATCGTCTTACCCAGGAAGCGGATATATTGTCAGATATGACGAATTTTCAACCTTTAACCTTTCTTAAAAATCAAAACCCTATTAATGTTTATGGCTGAGAGTCAGTAACAGATTGACAATCAGTTCTCAGTTTCAGCTTTAATATAAAATGTCTGTTCAGTAGTCTGAGGCAAAAGGATTTAAAATATTGAGGCTTGCTGTTGTAAGAGAAAAGGCCAGTGAATGGGAGGGATTGTTAATACTTCTGATACTTGGCAAAGTAATCTCTTCCTTTGAATGGCAAGATGCCTCCATGCCTGCTGGCTTCATGCCAGGAAACTTCCTCAAACACACTGGCTGACTCTGAACAGGCTTTTGTAAAGTAGCCCTAATCTGGCGTTGGGAAGAATAAAGAAAGGACAGATTATGAGTCAAGAAAGATTAGAAATGTGTATCGCTCCTCGCACTTGACAGCAATAAAGCTGGGCGATGAGTGGTCTTCTGACAGTTATCAGCAAATATATATTAAATGGGCAAGTGTTACCTGTAAACCTGAGTGTACATCACATTATGAATGGTAAACATGACATTAATTCGTGTTATGGATTTCGTTTAGACAATGATTAATTCAGTATGCTTCAAGTTTGTTTAAACACTGAGAAAAACAGGAATATATATATATATATATATATATATATATATATATATATATATATATATATATATATATATATATATATATATATATATATATATATGTTCAAGCATGTTTGGTTAAATCATTTAGACGTATTATGTCTATTTATTTTAGTTTTACTCCTTTCATGTCCACGAATGAATTTATTTATTTATTTTTGTCTACATATAAATAAAGTCAAATACGAAAATATCAACAGAGTTCTTAGATATTTGGAACGGCAGACTGTTATATAAAAACTACTAAATTAAATACTACAAATATTAGGTTGGTACAAAGATAATGACGTAATAATGTCGTTTTCTGACGTTAAAAAACGTCAAAAAACGACGTTAATACGTCATTATTTTTGCACCAACCTAATAAAATTCTTAAAATAATGTTTTTATTTTTAAATTCCTTAAGTTACCTTCCTTGCATAAATGTAAAACAATATTATGAATTTACGCTGTTAACGCATAACACATCCATAGATATGCACTCCCCGAAGATGGACAAAGATTAGATTGAAAGTACTTGGGAAAATAAACATTATTTGAAAGAAAATTTGAAAATTTT
>OZ010605.1:78854564-78862064 GCA_963932145.1 Acanthosepion lycidas
ATATATATATATATATATATATATATATATGTATATATAACGTATAAAATGACAATTGGAAAAAAGATCTTAGATTTTGCCGGCGCTTTTTGTCTTCCGACTTTTTCAAGGCAAAATGAAATCGAAATGTTCTTGTTGTTATAGTTACATTAACAAATACAAATTTAAAAAGATAGACGCTTCTGTCTAAGTCTTTTTTTCTGGTTAATTGATCTGGGAATTTAACTATACACACACACACACACACACATATATATATATATATATATATATATATATATATATATATATATATATATATATATATATAATAATTCGTAGGTATATGATCCAGATGAATCATAATTATATAAAATAGTAAAACCGATCCACAAAGAGAGCTAAATGCATTTATTATAATAGAATATATATAAGTAGATAAATTTCATAGAATAGAAATTCAAAATTCAAATCGGGTTATTTTCAATTTCTATTCTATGTAATTCATCTATTTATGCACACGCACACACTAATAATAGTAATATATGGCTTTTGACCTTTAGAAAGAAAATGAAGCCACTAAGACTCAAAGTTTCCTCAATGTTAGAGAATATGTGAAAATGCTATTAAGGAGAGAGAACTTTAAAGGGACAAGAATTACTACAAAATAGATAACTATTGACGTCGCATTTGACTTTTTGAAGGTCAAAGTTGACTGCGAGAAATGCAATAAAATAAATAGCTAGTACAGAACGTACGGTTACATCTATTTCAACTGTGAAATTCTGAGACCATGACGCCTATCAAGTATTGCGTTTAAATTCATAAAGTGTAGCTACCCTAGAAGGAAGTTCTGAATAATTTCCATAGAAATGTTAAAGATAAGGTATGTTACGGCTGTGGGGAAGTGACTGAAACCATGGTGAACTTCGTTGTAGAGTCTTCTTTGGATCTTATCAAGAATCTTTGATTCTATAGAAGCAACACCGCATGATATACGGCAGCAATATGAATAGGAAGAACGTTTGGTAGGCTTTTTTTCTTTCTTTTTTTTTTTTAGACTTTTCTAGCAGAATAACTAGCAAGTGATTCAATATAATATTGCCACTTCATGTCAGAAGAAATTATTTGTAAAAAACAAGCACAATGTGTCATTTTCCTGGAAGACAGCATCTTCCATGATTTCGGAAGTTGAAAATCATTCTCGCAGACGAGCAAAAGAAAGCAGTTTCGTTTTGGAGGTGATGAAGATAACAAGACCTTTCTTGCTCTAGACAACAACAGAAATTTGATTTATCATACAAACATTAAATTTTCAAAATAAAATACAGTAAATTATTACATTATAAAAAAAAAAGGACAATGACAACATTTACTTACTTTCGTTTATTCGAGATTACATTATGTTAGTTAGCACCATGGATTATTTATAAAAACCATCAGTAATAATAAAAACAAAATACAAAATTACCTCATATGAAAGAGGTTATAGATCTATTTCAACCGAGGAAATATATGTTCTGTAATAAGGAATACATTGATATCTTTTTATGGATCAGTTTTAATATATTATATTAGTAAGACCCACTTGGAATGCATAACAACTGATTTATTAACTTTAATATATATATATATATATATATATATATATATATATATATATGTATGTGTGTGTATAGGCGATGCATGTAGAGAGATCGTATATAATCGAGGTTAATATCCATGAAAAAATCGGTATTAACGACTGGTATTATTTAAATGTACTTGATAAACACATTCTGATAAGCGCAATAATTGATAAACTTTTACATTTCAATATGTATACGTAATAACATTTTTTACAAGAAATGGTTTAGTGATATAATATTTCATAAAGCAACTCGATATATATATATATATATATATATATATATATATCGAGTTGCTCTCTCTCTCTAATATATATATATATATATATATATATATATATATATATATATATATATATATATTGTGAGGGTGTGTATTTGATAATTTAGAAAATTGTCAAAAATGCTAATATCTGATAGTAGAATCATAACGAAATAATGAAAATATTTGGACGATAAGAAAGGAAAAAAAATATCTTTCAGAAAATTTACACTTTGTATTTGCTAAAAATAGAAGGTACAAAAATGACGTAATAAGGCGTATATATATTTGAAAATCTGTAGGTTATTCACATTTGTTTTATGTTAAAATAGAATGAAACAGAATAGAAAAAATAGAAAAGAATGTGATAAAATATAATAGAAAAAATAGGACAGGATAATATAAAATAGAATGGAAAAAATAGAACCTAATAAGATCAAATATAATAGAAAAATAATAGATAATAAGATAAAATATAACAGAAAAAATAGAAGAGAATAAGATAATATATAACAGAAAAAACAGGATAGAATAAGATAAAATACAATTAAAAAAATAGAACAAAATGAGAGAAAATAGTACAGGAAAAATGGAACGGAATAAAATAAAATAGAATAAAAATGCAACAGAATAGGATAAAATATAATAGAAACATAGAACAGAATAATATAAAATGGAATAGAAAAGATAGAACAGAATTTGATAAAATAGAACGGGAAAATAGATCAGAATAATATAAAATAGAATATAAAAATATAGAAGAGAATATGATAAAATAGTGTAGAAAAAATAGGACAGAATATGATGATATGGAACAGAAAAAAATAGGCCCGAGTAAGCAAAAAACAAAAAACAGTTTGGGTAACTCGCTAACTTGAGAGTCTTTTGGGTCCAGGCCAGAAACCCTATTTGGAAACATTTCAAAAGTTATCAGGAATAAGAGAATGAGGAAATGAGAGCCCCTGTCTATTTAATCTGTTTCTAACCTATATCTTGTGCATCTACAAACAGATGTGAAGCGATGGGTAATGATCATTTAAGCATTCCATACAACAACCCAAAGGAATATAGCAACCGAAGGCAATGATTCACCTTTCCCATGAGCGTCAGATGTTCTGATGATATGGTGAATACAAAGATAAAAAAAAGGGTATTTTTTTATAAAGGGTGTTTCATTAAGACAGATCAAAGTCAGCAGTAAATAATTCAATGCTATTGGTGAATATTTATTTATTTTCCTGTTGGATCACGTTATTTAAGTTATGACAATTAGGTATGAAAACATATGGCCCAAATATCGGTCACATGCGAAAGAAACAGAAAAATCATTAGACATTAAAACTTCATTCACATTAAAATCCATGCTATTAGAAAAAAAAAAATATATGCATGTAATAATTTACACCTATCTGATCACAGCTGCATTAGAACCCATTTAAACAAACACACAAATTTACCAGTCTCCATTAGAAACATACTAGTAGAAAATACAAATATATTAACTGCATCCACCTGCAAAAAAGAGTAAAAATTAAGTAAGCTTTAATAATAAAAAAGAAAAAGCCTACTCTTAACAATATTAACTACGAACAAATCTACAATGTGCTAACCGTATTCGGAAATTAAAAACATCCCTACCACACTGTAAGACATACACAGAACGCACATACTCAATTAAGCTTAAAAAGCGAATCATCCTTGATAATGGCTAAAGGTATAGCCGAAAGCGCTCGATAATATAAAACATTTGGACAGTTCGTACACACCATTTGTCTAGAAAAGAAATCAATTGTTCGAACACAAGAAAAATTAAATAAAAACCTTAACCATGTCTGTTGTTTTTAATGAAACATGCATAAAGGAAGAATTGCTGCATAAATATACAACTATATATATATATATATATATATATAGATAGATAGATAGATAGATAGATAGATAGATAGATAGATAGACGTTTTCTATTTTTTCTTTATCTTATCAATCCGTCGGATCCAGTCCATATTTGATCTCAATTCTGCTACCCACTTTATTTAGTCAGCATGAATACATCGAAACAATTTTTGTTAAATTCAACTGACAATTATTTCATGTTTTTCCATTTTCGGAGTCAGGTGTTGTATACCAGGTTTTTAAGAGTCGTGACTTGAGCCTTGAAATATAGTCAAGCGTTGAACGACCATCATTTGTCAATCATAATGCTGTAGAATACATTGGGGAACGAATATAGTGAGAAGAAGCAGCTAGATAACGAAGACCTAGGATAAGCTGATAGATAACATATGTAGAGCATTAACATAAGCTTACTTAATATCTGAACCCGTCATAATAAGTTGTGACTTCTCCTTTGTGTGATGCATATACATAGGTATTTATAGATGAGATAAGTATGATAGTGAAGAGAAAAGTAACGTATTCTTTCAAGTGTTCCCAGAAAGAGGAAGGTAAAGCAGAAATTGTGATCTAGAATTAAAATGAAGTCAGTGAGGACACCTACACTGAATCCGTTTCTTCTTTCTAAAATCATAATGTAGAATTAGTAAATCTAAGTTAACCAAAAAATCCGTGAAATGATCACTAATACGCAAATGAGTGCGTCACGTACCGAGAAGTTTGGGGGGTTGGGGTGATGCGTGTGTGTTGAACACAAACATGTCAAAGTTAAAGCAGTTGCGAGGAAGCATGGCGATGTCGAATCAACTCTTTCGGAGTTTCGCGCATTATGACTATAAGGTGGGCTTATCCGCAGCGACCTCAAGTCGCCGAATACGTAAAGGCTTCGGGGATGACGCTGTGAGAGAAGGCATTGGTTCGAGAAGTTCTGGTTAATAGATAATTCTTTTTGTGACGACAACTCAGACGTTGCCCACATGTTCTGTTCGATGAAGCCCTGAAGACGGCGACAGAGGAGAACAACAGCCAAACTTGTGGTGCCCTTCAAAAAGCTTTCAGGTTTCTATTACTTCACCTGCACCGCAATGAGATGTACATTTTGAGCAAAATTGTACAACACACTGTGGGAAACCAAAACGCAAAAGCGAGTGATAGGCTTTATTTACATAATTAGGACTATTGTCCTCATCTTTTTTACTATATTTATTACAACGTTTCGGCCGTTGTACGCTCCGGCATTCTTCAGGTTGTTGGAATGTCGAACTGAACCCATTATTTTGCTCACTGGGGTAGAATGTTCTAGTTCCATGCGCCATGTTTAATGGATGTCAGTTATCAGTTATCTCCTGCTAATTTTCTCTCTGAAAGTTCTCTAATATCTTAACCGGGTATTGAACTCACATTCTTTGGGTCCTGTCACGGAATCTATTCAACGCCTTTGTCCACTGTCCTGGAGGACATCTGTGTATGAATTTCTGGGTATTATAAACCTGATGTCTTCAGCCTCATTTTTTTAGAGTGCTCATATTGCAATTTTTGCTGTTAACTTTGCATGTATTTTTACCAGGGTTCATAACAGTCTACCCCAGTAAGCGAAATAAAAGGTTCGATTTGACATTCCAAACACATGAAGTAGACCTGAACGTACAACCGCCGAAACGTTGTAAAAAATATGGCGACAAAGATGAGGACAATAGTCGGAATAATGTAAATAATGTACGTAATACCTCATGATAGGCTGTTTTTTGTTGTTTTCTCGGCGTCTCAACGTGCACATATTTGATCGAGTGCTCATCAGTGACGACAAGTGGATATTCTGTGATACTCTCAAGCTATTCAGACATTTGTTGTCACCGTGAGACCATGTTCCTCAAATGAAAATCACCTCTAACACACGGAAGTTCATGTTGTGGATCTAGTTAACTAGTCGGAAACAACCTTTGAATGAATCACTACGGACCTGTACCCGCAGCAGTTGGAACTTGTGCAACAGCCACTGAAGCAGAAGGAGCCAGCTTTTGTTAATTGCAATGGTGTACTGTTCCTTCATAACAATATCAGACCTCATCTGGAACCGGTGGCCAGCCATACCTCATGTCAACTTTCTTGGGAGACACGATGCCAATTACATTACTCCCCGGACCTTGCGCTAACAGACGGCCACCTATTCCATTCCTTGGACAGCCACCTTCGTAGGAACTCTTTCACAGATGAGGTAGACCAGCGGCAGGAATTTACAGACTGATTTGCGCCCAAGACGCCTGATTCTTACAGCCAGGGCATTGCGCAGTTGGAGGCTCGTTGACAAAAGTTTTTGGAAGTCGATACGGATTACTTTGAGGACTAACGGTATATACATTTAGCTGTATACCTGTTTTGTTTTGTTTTTACTAATAAATAAAAAAAAATAGTATTGACATTTTTGTAATCTTGTATTACACACATAAATTAACTCGGTGTATGTATCAGTTATAACGTATTCAATAAAGGAAATAAGGAATATGAATCTAGAAGATTTGATGATAAACGTGGTTTTACCCAACGCGTTTCGTTGCTACTAAACTAAAACACAAACCTGAAAACACAAGCAATTCCGTTTAAAAATTTCTTCAGATCGACACTTGCATTTAAATGGCATACGAATATTGCCAAAGTCGTTCAGAATTATTTAAATTATCAGCTCTATACAACCGCTTTCTAAGATCAGTGGTTAAATGTGGCTTTGACCGTGTGAAATGCGTCAGTCTTGGCGAAGATATTCTTCGAACGTTGTGAGCTGGCGCTACAAAGTCTCAAACAATGAACTGTACCAAATAACAGAAACCAAATCAGGTTAGGGCATTCAAAAGCAGAAACACGTAAAATAGATCTCACATGTAATTCGGAGAGAAAATAATGTCATAATGTAGATGTCGATGTTAGTCACTACTTGAAACAAAATTTTAGGTAGACAATCACATCCATACCGAAAAGAAGTTAACAGATACTGGACATGAAAAACCTATTTTCTTGACATTTTTTAAGCGAAGGCCAAATATTTCATCGTGAGGAAACGGCTAAGGTTACCATTGAGTGATTAAGATAAAAAAAAAAAAACACACAAAGAAATAAAAAAAGAAACACTTGTGATTCTGTGTTACAAAACGCATCCATAAGTTCGCTTTACAAAATTAAATTCAAAAAGCTTGTGCAAACTTGTGTTATAATTTCAGAAACATCGTACCGATTCTGCCTGTTTGGATCCCCTCTACTCAAACCAATATTATCAAGGTCAGCTCCTTGTAAAATCGAATATGATGGGATTCAAACTTAGGTTTGATAGTTGGAGATTTAACGTGCTTACTACTCGGAGATGCGCCGTTTGTCGGTTATTTTTTCAAAAACGGTGAATAAAATCCAACTTTTCAAGTCCCCATTAAGAATTCACAATTGATGGCTTCATGAATAAACATCTTTACCGGCTATATTTTTATCATATTTATATTTACACAAATCGACTTTTTTTTTTATTTCAACGGGAATGGCTTTTCATTTCCCGACAAATATGGACATTATTTTTCATCAGATTTATCCATAACCACTGTATCCATACATTTAGTTCATACAAAAATCAACCCTATTCCACTTATGCCAGTGTACATAAGAGAGAGATTTCATTGGATTTAAATCAGGTTTTTATATATTTATATATATATATATATATATATATATATATATATATATATATATATATATATA
>OZ010605.1:78867064-78997064 GCA_963932145.1 Acanthosepion lycidas
TATATTTTAATTCAGAATGTCCCTTCTCCTAGATCGGTTGCCAACCAAGGCTCTAGAACCCGGTATATATATAAATGTACGCTTGTACGAACGTATTACAAAACATAGCTATCTATATGCAGATAATTATATATATAATATCTATCAAAGTCTGTCTTTCTGCATATATATATATATATATATATATATATATATATATATATATATGCGTGTGTGTGTGTGTGTGTGTGTGCATATTTCTTGAGTCACACCATGATACAATAAACATTTAAATAGGGACAATGATTTTAATGATTATATTGAAAATACAATTCCGACTAGAATAAATATAATTATGGCGTCTTTCGTCTGACCCTTATTCAGAAGAAAAGTCCTTGGAAATAAAATTAGACTAAAGGGAAAATTTCCGTGCATAAGGTCTTAAAAACAGGAAATGATGAGAAGGGAGAAAAAGTAAGATTCGTTAAGAATGAGATGAAGGCCCTTGAAATGACGCCTGCTTGTGTCTAAGTACTCCCTGTCTACACAGAACCGGTCACTGTGAGTTGATAACAACAGTTTCCAGGACGTTCAGATGGTGTTTCGTTGGGGCTTTGTTCAAAACAGAGAAGAATTCTTCTGAATAATTGGTTCTGCAAGCGTCACTATTTAATAAGCGGTCGCCGTTAGCAGACACATGAGTTTGTTAGTGCCCAGATGTTGTAAGAGCATGTCTACTATTCGGCCTCGTACATTCCGCAAAATTCTTACCTTTAACGAATGATTTGTCTTGCTCACATAGCTTTCCACCGACATTTATATGGATATATCACTAAACGTTTGTTGATGGGTTAGCAAAACATGATTTTAACTATTATACTACCACAAAACTAAAGCATTTTATCACTGAATAATGACCACGCGGACAGTCAACGGTAGTCTAGTGTAGACAGTACACATCGATAAACAAAAAGATTTAGTTTCATTAAACTTAGCGGTTTTAAGTCAGAATCACTTTTTCCGCATATTTATTAGCGAGAAAAATGTTGATAATTTGCCTGAGTACGCAATACTGTACGCCGAGCATATCATCAATGCGCAAAGAGTAAATGTTTTTACTAGGTTAATTTCCCTATGTTTAGGAGCAAAGGAGTCCCAGCTGATATACAACCAAGTGAACGTGTGTTTCCTATATAGGCTTCTAGACGAAAGTCGATTTACACGTCCAAACAAGGCAACATATCAATTTCCACCTTCATCAAAACTGTAAAAATGGGTTTTGATTATGTAAATATTGAAAATATTCTTCCGCCTCTGTATGTGCTGCAATTAACGTAAACCCATCATTAACAAAGGATTATGGTTTGAAAACTTTTTCAAAGAATTGTTTCTCATGGAAGCCTACAAAACTGTTGGCTATAACAGGTGCCAGAGAATTATCCATCGATACACCATCGATTTGACGGTACAGATAATCATTGAAGCTGTAAAAGACAGGCAGTATCCATCAACATAAACTCAATAAAAGCAGTCTCAGGGAATGATGGGGGATTTAAGGGGCCGCGAGATAACTAATCTGCGCAAATATCAATAGATTCAGCTAGAGATACATTGAGGAAAAGACTAGAAATATATATATGAAGCAGACTCAATACGGAGGCCAATATCAAATACCTTATGGAGGTATGTGTGTGCTGCCCTGAGTCAAGAGGTTTGCTATTGGAAGACCCTATGTCCGGTAAGAGGACTGTGCACCATGCCACAGAAGCAGGAGAAACCACCCATTGTCAGAAAGTTTCTGCGACCACATAACCCCATACATCTGGACACCTAACTCCCCAGATTGAAACCCACTTGATTATTAATTGTGGGGCGCAATTGAGGGAGAGCCAGTCCTCATCAAAAAAAAAAAAAAAAAAAAAAACGCCTTGAAATACCAAAGATGAACTGAAAATAAAGATTTTGGCAGTATTCAGCAATTTATAAATTCGGAACGTCAAGAAGAGATGCAGCAGATTCCAAAGTAATCCGAGGGCCGTGTCTGAAGCAAATGGCAATTTTATTAAATAAATATACACTTTAGTATTACAAAATATTTTTGGGTAATTTTGGTAAATATATCTGTTAAAATGAAATGTCATATTTTAATTTTTGCGTAATGTAGACGACTAGTTATCCATCGCAAACTGTCTGTATATATATATATATATATATATATATTTATATATATATCAGTGAACATTGACGCCACGTGGTCTACCGATTGCGTCTAGCATGAAACAAACTGTCACATTTGAGTGTCGAATTCAATGTTCAGTTTTGTATTTACATAAGCTCTATCTCTGATATTGATCACTTTATCCCATAAATATATCAGAACTTCAAACTATATGCCTTCATTTCATATATATATATATATATATATATATATATATATATATATATATATATATATTTGTGTGTGTGTGTGTGGTTGTTGTTGTGGTTGTTGTGTTTGTGTGGTTGTTGTTGTTGTTGTGTGTGTGTGTACTATAGCTCGAAATCTGATTGAATAATTAGTAATGTAACATTAATTTTAACTAAAACATTCTATGCTTCTAAACCGGGAGTATTTCGCCCAGTACTTTTTTTTAGTTTTACAATACCCCAGTTCTCACATCTTAAATATGTTTCGTTTTTAAATAAACTACAACACTAGGCCCTAGACAGCAAGATTTATTAGGCAAAACAAGTACAATTTTTTTGAGACATTTCTCAAAAAAGAGAGATCATGTCATTTTTAGAAATGTATAAGTGTAGCTGAAACAGTGAATGTCAATTCTGTGAGAAATGGTAGTCGATATTTATATTGTTTTCATCCCAGGCAACATCCACTTACATTTATTTTATTGTATTAGTGTATCTTAGCACCGGCTCTTCCTAAATTCAACGCTCAGGCCTGTTTGTCATTATATTATTTTGATCGATAACGAAGTGCAAATCTATATTATAGTTGTCAATTAGGAAGTAATATTCACCTACTTATCTCCCAATATATATATATATATATATATATATATATATATATATATATGTTGTTGTGTATGTGTGTATGTACGTATGTGTTTTGGGGCATAGAAATAGTAGGTCCTTGCTAGAGTAAATATTCGTTATATTTTAAATGTTTATATTAATTTGTCACCTCTAGCTGATATTACTTTTGTCAAAATTTGTTGAGTGTACAGCGGCTCTTTTATAAATGCCCCCTCGGTTTTAGTTGCATCTCAAACTTCCCGATTTTTTTCTTTTCTTTTCTCTCTCTCTCACTCTCTCTCTCTCTCTCATCTTCTGATATTTAAGTTTAGATTATATCGTCCTTTATTGTGCGTTGTGTCACCACAAATGTATAAAAGCATTTCCGGTGTCGGTTTTTAATTTAATTTAGGTCAGTGATTCAGTAACGAATTATGCATCGGAAAATAAGTCATATTTATCTCATTCATTTAAACTGTCTTTTAACACCTCTCTTTAAAACTTCTCTCTGTTAATTTTAATCCCCATCTTCAATTTTAGGCCTCCCTGTTCTTCTCTCTAGAGCTTTCATTCCGCCACGCACATATATAGTATCACCGTCTGAAGATCTCAAAAACAGTATATTTGAGTAGAGACTCTCCAGCCGTCCTTCGTTAATGATCACTTTAGGAAGCGAATTTTGGTTTGTCTTGATAGTTAAGACATTGAACACTTTAAATAACTGTCTAGGCTTAGGAATTTCGCTTTTCGCATTTCCTTAATCAGATTTTTACATCTGTTAGTTATTAGGTCACATCGTATAACAAGTTGTCACTTGATTACTGAAGTATTGTTAAGTAGTATATATATATATATATATATATATATATATATATATATATATATATATATACATACATATACATGTTCATATATATATATATATATATATATATATATATATATATATATATATATACTACAGCATTTCTGTAATTCTCTGCAACCAGAAAGCAGAAAATATTTTTTTCTCCTGATGATGGCCATGTTGGCCGAAACTAGTAAAGGAATTTAAATGAAATAATAATAAAAACGAAAGAATAATAATATACAACACAGTGTGCCTGAAGATTTTAAATTTTATTAAATTTAGTGCTCATTATACATACAAACACACACACACACGCACACACACACACGCACACACACACATATATGCGTGCGTGTGTGTGAAATGTGTATGTGTATATACATATATATATGTATATATACATATATATATTTAAATATAAATATATATGTGTATATATATAAATATATATTTAAATATAAATATATATATGAGTATATATATATAAACACATATATATATATATTATTAATTATTATATATACAATTATATATATATATATATATATATATATATATATATTCTGTTTTGTCTGACGATCGCAAAAGCGTGAAACCCAGGGTCTCTAACTCACTTCAATTCAACTATATATATATATATATATATATATATATATATATATATATATATATATATATATGTGTGTGTGTGTGTGTGTGTGTGTGTGTGTATCTGTATATATATACATACATATATATATATATATTTATGTGTGTGTATTTGTGCGTGTGTGTATGTGTGTGTCTTTGTGTGTTTATCAATGCAGCATATTTTAATTCGAACATTTTTGGTTAAATATTTTAGATGTATTATTATATATTATATTAGGTTTAACACTTCATCTCCCCGAATTAATTTCTTGGTGACTGTAGAAAATCGATTATGAAAAATTCTATGATCTTCTTTCAAATAATTTTTATTTTCGAAACTACTGTGAATTTCATCTGCGACCATCTTCAGTGGTTGCATATGTATGGACGTCTAAATCCATAACACCGTAATACGTTTTTACCTCTAGCAAAGGAGTTAAGTTATATGATTTCAAAAATATAATTTATATATATAAAGACATTTTTATGTTTAACATTCATTTTATAGATACAAGAATTTAAGTAAATGCTGTGTTTATAATAAACAGTATTAAATAACATTTACCGACCTGAATGTCCAAGAAATTTTCATAGAAAATATTCGTCCTTCGAATTTTCTATTTTTTTATTTCTTTAAATAATTGTCGGACTTTGTCCATTCCATTATATATATATATATATATATATATATATATATATATATATATATATATGTGTGTGTGTGTGTGTGTGTGAGTGTGTGTGTGTGTTTGTGTGTTAGTGCAATGTGTGTGTATATAAATATATGCAATGTGTTATATATATTATTTATTATATATATAAATATTATATTATTATTATATATGCAATTTATTATATATATATATATATATATATATATATATATATATATATATATATATATATAGTAGTAGTATTTGTCTGAAGATCGCAAAAGCGTGAAACCCAGGGTCACTAACTCACTTCAATTCAACTATATATACATTGTCATCGATCAATAGATTTTCCATATACCTGATGAAGTCTAAATTGCTTTCATGAAACACTTATTGAAACAGAGAAACTAGCTTCTACATATTTTATTACTTAACTTCAACAACTCTTTCGCGTCGATTTAACTTTTTTTATGGAGGTGTAACGAATAATTTTATCTTTAATTTTTTTGCTTTCATTCATTACATTTTAGTTTCCACCAATCTTTGCATTTAGCTAATTATCTCTAGTATAAAGCAGCTTCACTATTGAAAATGTCCTTGATTTAGTTGATAAGCCTGAAAATTCCCTAAAACTGCCGACGACTAACCAATAAATTTAGGATTACAGAAGCTAGAAAAATAACATCGTAAACCATACTAACACAAATAAAATTAAGCACAGCATTAAATTATTCTACTGAATCTAGATGTACCCGAATTTGAAACACAATGGGAACTACAATTTAAAATATA
Organism: Acanthosepion lycidas; assembly: GCA_963932145.1. Lineage (NCBI taxonomy): Eukaryota > Metazoa > Mollusca > Cephalopoda > Sepiida > Sepiidae > Acanthosepion > Acanthosepion lycidas. The sequence continues at coordinate 78,872,984 of OZ010605.1, forward strand.
ATTCTAGACTAAATATAACTTAACGGTCTAAGAAATACTTTGGATATATAATTTAATATCAAAAAAATCAAAACATATAACCTAATTTAGGATATCAATCTCCTACCCCAATGTAAAAAATAATGTTGTTTAAAATTTTCTTATATATTTTGGAGATTGCATCTCCCATATCTACATTAAAATCGAATATTAAATTTGTACATCAGATACACATGCACTACAAATTCTCATAAGATAACTTGTCTCTTACTGTAACTTAATGAAATTCAAGCATATACTTAACAAAAGACAAAAGAAACAAACAACATAAGAATCATGTACAAACCCAAATTGTATAACCACCAATGCAAGGGAAGACTCAACATACTAGAAATTCCTTACCTGCAAGATAAAAATTTCACATAAAATCAAATATATTTTATCACAGAAGAGTACAACATATTTATATGCGTATAATGTAAAGAAACTCTAGGGGTTCACATCAAATCACACTTCATTCGCAGAATGCAGCTTCTTCTATTCAAATGCTTAAAAATACTTAAAACTAATGCATTGACGTAATCGCCACCCACTAAATAAACTGAGACACTTGCAACAGTCTGCAAATTATATTCGGTTGTAATATTATGTTGTAGCGATGACACAGATATGAAAGTGTGACATGTTTAATCAACGTGCGTCCGTACACTTTTATTTTCGCCTCGTGGTCAGCAGTGATTTTTTTTCAGCTGTCTTATGGCTTACAAAATTTCTTATGGAGATAAACGTTCTTCGTTTTGGCATCTTTCATTTAAAAATGATATTAATCAAGTCCGCTCCTTTCAGTTGAACTTAATTGGCAGCATCGTTTGACATGTTTCTTGCGTTGTCCACTTCTCTTATCCGATAATCGTTAAGACATTAAATGTAGAAACAATTTCTCTAACATATTTCAAATGTTTTCCATTAACAAGATGCTGAAACTGATATCGATACATTATATATTCTTTCTGTTACTGTTTCGCTACCTTGAATTATATCTATTCTCTTGGATTCATTCGATGTCTTCAAATCTTCTTCATTACATGTGGGATTTGACTTTAGGGCGGACACATGAGTCGCAAAGACCAAATCTGGGCGGCATAGTGTTTGTTTGAACTCTGGAATACTGCACAAGCCATGATCACTGACAGCACCTATATATATATATATATATATATATATATATATATATATATATATATATATATAAGGCAGGATGTGTGTGTGTGTGTGTGTGTGTGTTTGTAACGAATGCACGGCCGAATTTTCGACGGATTTGCACCAAAATTTACATGCATATGCTCCAAGTTAGCGGGAAGGTCAAGACTGACTTTGGATTTCCCAACTCCCATCGATAGTAGAAATAATCCATTTTTCATGCTTCTACGGCAGTTTTCATGTAGTTTGCAGCCATTTTGTACTGAGCCAATAGCTGGCTGCCAAGAATAGGCAGGAAGATTCTATTGGGCAGCGTGAGAGCCAATAGCTGACTGACACGAATGCTATCTTGCATGCTAGCATGCAATAAAATCGATACCTGCATTCATCACAAGTGGAAAAATTAAAATCTGCATGACATTTTATTCCAATTGGCTCATTCGCTTGCTTAAACTCAATGCTGTTTCTGATTCCGCAGAATTGGGTTGGGTGTGAAAAAGTATTTGTTGTTAACATTCTTTTTTCATTCGGTTTTTCCAGTTACGAGTCCTTTATTAAAGCTGTTCGGTTTTTCGTTCGTTTTTCGTAACAGATTTAATGTTTAGTATAGACCTTAGAAAAAATTGGCACTGTGATATAGGCAAGAAAAAAGGCATGTAGCAAGATCAGCACGGCAAAGGGCACTCCTTTAAAGTCAAGGAAGGGCAAAAATATTTTAAGTCATGTGATAAAGATTGCTGTATGAGTCGTACGAGTTTTGAATCAAAAATTACTGGGACACCCAGACACCCCTAGTCTAGCAAAATAGATTTATCTGTAACCTTGGAAACATGAATTTTGTTTTAGCTGTGTATTTAAAACCCAGTTATTTTTAAAGTTAGTCCAAAATTCGCTTGAGGATGAAATGGAACTAATGTCTTTAATTTAAGTACAAAATTAATTCGGGGCTTTTAGCTTCCATTTTTTAAACATGGTTGGAACTGTGTAGCGAAAAAAACATATTTTAAGTCTATTAACTTATAATATTAATGCTCTGTAAATTTACATTGAGCACTATTTTGTAAAAATAAAAATATCTATAAGAACACCGGATTATATATCTTACTGTTCTTTCTTTATATTAACACACACACACACACACACACATATATATATATATATATATATATATATATATATATATATATATATATATATATATATATATTCTCCGTTTACAACTTATTTTTGTAGATATAATTTATTTAAGCCCTGTTTTTTTTATTTTTTTATAAACAGTATAAATTACATTGACGGGCCTGAATGTTGGAGAAATTACGTAGGAACTATATGCTTCTACAACACGACTCGAACGTGTGACCCCAATGGGAACCATCAGTTGATCAGATAGGCTTACTCGAACGATCATATCTGCTCTTGAAAGACACCATAGCGTAAACATTGAGAAGATATTATGAAATGTATTAAGGCCGAAAATTATCTCATATATGTCTCCGTTCATACGTTATTTTTATAGATACATTTTTGGGATTTCTTATTATAAACAGTATTAATGACATTTACGGACTTGAATGTTCAAGAAATTTCGTAGAAAATATGTACTTCTACAACAGGAATCGAACATGTAATACACACTCAGGCGCGAACTTACACACACGCACACACACACATATATATATATATATATTGTATATGTCTGTTTTTATCATTCAGTCTTAGTACCCATTAATAATCAAAAGGGAAATGAATATTGTTAGTTTAGTGTAAATCATCAATCATAGGTAAAAACCGACAATTACACCAGATTGAAAATATTCATCCGGTATTAATTATAGCTTTCGTATAAGTCACCTATTAATTATAGGTTTATATACGTCCAGTTATTAATTAGAGAAGTTTAACTAATCTGGTATTAAATATGATGCGGTGACATGCTTTCTCCGCCATTTGACTGAAGAAATGTTTTTTTTATTTTGTATGTAATGATGTATCCCTATGACTGTCTCATGCCTGCTGGGAGAGAGATATTAAAAAGCTAGCAAAAAACAATATTAGACAAACGAATCTACAGAATCACATATCTCGTGCTATTTATCCGACGCTTGGGGAAGCGATTGATTTATACCTTGTTCAAGGATTTTTGTAAGTAAGCGAATGTAAGGAAATCAAGTAAATTTCAAACTCGTCCCTTTGTTTTATTATTCTGAGCCTTCATCAATTAGAGCATGCAGAAATCGATAATAATTATCCGTTCATAAATATGCTTTATTATTATTAACTACTACAAACAATTGATGCTTAAAGTAGCATTTAGTAACAGTGGTAATATGTTACATAAAATATTGAAAATATACTGGAAAAGGATCCAAATATATTTTGTATTATAAATACAAAGCAGCCGAAAAATTGCAAACCTTTTTTTTTCTATACAATTAATCAAGTCAACAAAAAAGAAGAGATATGTGATGTTCTGGATAGATTCGATGGAAAGCGGAATAGATTAAGAAGACTTGTCAGTACCGAATACTGTGTTCAGACAATTATAATAGAATGTAAGAAAAAATTCCTTCAAAGAATAGAAATGATCATGAGAAAGCATTCAATATTGCAAAAGAAACGGTGACAGTAAGGAACTTAAAAAAACAAAAACTATTGAAAATATCTGAGAGAAAACAACTTCAAAGTCAAATCTCATATATATTCTGGATATAATGACCTGAATGTTATACATAGGATTATATATTCACTTTCCATTGCAACTCCGAATAAATATATCAAAATAAATTACGTAAAGAGGAAATATTGAGAAAAGAGAATTCTAGTTATTACTAGACTGGATAAAAAAGAGTGAATTCAAACAAAATCATATGTAAATGCAGGAAATACAAGCAATTTGAATATTTAAAAAAAAAACATCTGATGTCTGCACAGAAATTCAAAGTGTACAAAGATTTAAATGTAGTCAGTGAAAACATGAGAGATATTTCTTAATTCTGGCTAGTTTATTGTACTCTCTCCTTAATAATGTGCGTGTTTTTTCTCATATTTCTACACTCTCAACAAGCCCTTAAGTCTTATTGGCTTTATTGCCTTGCTTAGGTTGAAATGACTGGAAAAAATACATACACGGGAATACATGAAATGCAGTTGCATACGATAGACCAAAAATGTTTGGTGCACCTTGGACTATGTTCCTCAATATTTCTTAAATTTGACGAAACCATGAAATAGTTTTCATGTATCAGGGAAGCCCTGCATATATATATATATATATATATATATATATATATATATATATATATATATATATATATATATATATAGTGTTGAACCTAGAGAGACAGACAAACCTACCAAGGTTTCACCGAAACGGATCGTCAGTGAAGGCCGGCTTCTCTGACTATCCGCTTAGGTGAAATCTTGGTATGTTTGTCTGGCTCTCTAGGTTCAAATAGGTCTGCTCTACTCATTGCATTGAGCACTTTATTTAGTTATTTTGGGTACTCGCATCGGGGTTTTTTTTCTTTGGGCCTTGAACTCGTATGCTGGACGATTATTTTCGGCTAACATACATGTTCTTTCTTTTTTATACCTTTTTTTCCCTTTGATATTGGGTTGTTTATTTGCAAAACAATATACCGAAGTTTTTCCGAGCGAGTATAGTTTCCTATACTTATAGGATATCTATTAAGTATATATATATATATATATATATATATATATATATATATATATATATATATATATATATATATATATATATATATATACTCTTCCGCCGAATTAAACATATGAAGCTCAAGCAGATCAGTTCCTAGGAACCGACAGTCCAACACCAGCACATGAGATTTGAATATAGTGGAGAGGTTTTTGTGCAGAGCCCTCCAAACTGCCGAATAACGAGACCTGGTGCGTTACGTGCTACAAGGTCCCCAAAAGACCCTCCGCAGGTTTTGAATTCAGAGTTGTTATTCTACTAGACCAGTTGCCATCCAAGGCTATAGAAACCAGTCTGTCCTGCTATTTACTCATAGCTGTAAGGAGGAGAAGAAGAGGTATCATACCTTTTCCAAAAAGTATTAGCACGTAAATGTATGTAATGGAGTCGACAGGAATTCGTACTCGACTCTCCGATCCTTTATACATTATTCCACCGTGATTCTTTTAGGAATATAAAATTAAAGAATATTTACTCAAGTCTATTTCTTGCGGAACGCCTACCGACATCCTACAGGTCGATAGGTGTTCCGCATTGCTTTTCAACCGTAGTGCTTTTTTTTTTTTACATTGCTTTTCAACGGTGGAACTCTGGATGTGTAATTAGTAACTTTCATGTATTATTTGGTTTAATTAAATATTTAACCGATTTTTTCATGAACTCCAATCTGTTTAGACAGAGAATAAATTAACATTTAAAAACCCCTAGTTTTTAATTTTAATCCACCTCATCACAATTAGCTTATAAGAATGATTGGGCAAAATGGTCTAAAATTGTATGCAAACTTTATGCAGTAATAGATTAGTTTCGTTAATATTATTAATGACTTTATGATAAACACTTCAAGAAGAGAACATCCCCCAAGTTACAAGTAATCTTGTAAATAAGAAATGTAAAATACATATAAACTTCATCTTAATGCGATTCTTGGAAATCCAGAGCGTAGCCCGAAAATCTTTAGCGTGTAGCCTTAAGCAAATCCAAAATAATAAAGTAAGTGACTTGTATTCCGTACAAGGCGGAATATCCTATCGAAACATGCAGACACGGAAAAGAGTGAATAAATATTCAGATATTCTTTGTAATTTTGAGAAGCCTCATAACCATTGCCCACGGGAATGGAGGGCGCAATGAAATCAGATATAGTGAAAGGTATATAAAATAGAAAAGATTATTACGAAGAGTTTTACTATATTTCTAGTTGGATGAAACAGAAATATTGTCTATAAATATATAACGGGAAATCTAATATTCAGATATTTCCAGCATACATGGCTAACGGAAATGTCGGTTGAGTTTAAACTTCAAGTCCGAACAAAGTTCGAAAATTATGTTTTTTTTTTTCATTTGACACCGCTAATACTATGAACTCACTTTCCGCACTCGATAATGATTATTGTTTTAATATGCGTTGATAAAAATTTTAATAAAAAGCCAAACATCAGAAAATGAATTTAAACATGTTCTTTCTTATTGAGATTAGTCAACTAAAAAATAAAACCCTATTTATTCATTCGATTGTTTATAAGAAAATATTAATACTTAAATAAGTGAATAAACTAACACAATGCAATGTTTATGATTTAAAAATTCATAAAAAAAAAATGATATCCATATTTTATTCATAAATTTATAAAAAAATAATTTGAGAAAATAATGCATATTATCCAGAAAAAAATATGTTCATTTGTTTTACTTGTTCTGAACACAGTAAGACATTTTCTAAAATAAGGAATAAAAAAATATAATTTCGTATTTATTTCTAAAATGATATAATAAATATTGCATTATTGTTGGTTCACATACCTTTGTGATGTCACCGAACACTCGGTGCCACATTTGTTATATTAAAGAATAGTCGTTTTCACTTTCGTAATGCTCGTTGTAGTAGAGACTTTGTAATCGCAGATACAACTATAGTAACACCGTTGAACAATACTGGTGTCAGACGCCTTCGAATATCACTCGCACAAATAGTGCTTGCTCGATAATACTCACTCGAAAGTAATCGCCGAATAGTAATCCCTATAGTGATCAATACAGAGAAATAGGGACCGTGTATAGTATAGAGAATAATGATCTATATATTAATAGAGGATTGTGTAGAAATAGTGATTAATTAGACGCCATGCTAATTCCCATATATGCATTTTATTTGCCATCACGTGATCTACTTATTCAAAATGGGAACACTGTTTTTGCCCTTTGGTAATCTGTGTTCAAACTTCAGTGTCGGTAGCTACACATTATTCCTGTATAACACATATTTTGATATTTTTTATAGATTTTTAAATAAAAAAAAAAGTATTTCCATATGAAATGATAAAATAGAAATCTTTATAAAATGTCAAATAATAAATATCAAATTGTATCTGGTTCACATATTTCAAAAGACAAAATTTCTATAGATTAGTAGCAGTGTCAACAGAAGAACCGTTGACGCAACTTTCTTCTTTTTTTCTGCTGGTACAAATATTAAACATTGTCGAATCCTGTTTTATTTTGATTTTAGTGGGTTCGCAATAGTTTTGTTTTAACTTTTCAAGATGTTATATAAATTCAATTAGATATGTTTGGGTTTTAGTAGAATTCTAATCATCGCTTGTTAAAACAAACATTGCCGATAGATTCTAGGACCTAAAATGTTGTAGCAGGGTCTACATACAATATTTTAAGCACCTTTCTTTTTGGCGGGCAAGAAGTTTAAACTTTACCGAAAAGTTTATATATATATATTAATACGATGTGGATGTTTATACTTTCGAAAGTAAATTTCTTCTAGGATCCACCGAAAAGGAAAAATGTCACAGCGACTGTACTGAACACTAAGAATGAAGCTTTGTTCGAGGCTTAGAATATATCCAGGTTATTTCCATCTGATTCGTGAATTATTGATTCTTTTTAGAATTTCTAACAAACCGATTTGCAGTTATCTATAATAGAGTCATCACCCGAACTTTTCAAGTCGCCATTGATTTTTATTTTACATGTTACCTGGAATATCTACGTGTTGCAAAAAACAATTGTATTGTATACCTGAGATTAACTGAGGCGCTTTTTTTCCCAGAGAGAGGCCCGCGTATTAGAGAAGATTATTATGAATTGATTCTACCATGATCCTTGCTAAATGGAAATACAATTTTACTGATACTATCCGCTAATGGAAATTTATTTCATGTAAACGGTGTCAGACATTATTGTGCAAGTCAGATATCTCACATACCATGTCGGAACAATCAGTGTAGATAATCTTTCAATAGATATTTATATGCGCAATACAATGTGGGAGTTTTATGTTTTTAACATTTAACATATTTAGAAATGGAAACAAGGTGGTCTTATACTTAACATCAGAAACAGGCAGCTGAAATTTCTGGGACACATAATGAGGACCGAGAGTCACGTAGCGAATAGAGGGAAAGAGAGACAAGGGAAAACAACGCGTGACATACCTGATGAGCTTGAACAGGTGGATGATAGAACGTGGTCTTTGGGAGGAAGCAGAGGGAAGGAGCTTGCTGAGAGCTGCAAGGGATAAAGGGAGGTAGAGAGCCACGATTGCCTACGTCTTAAAAGGGTGCACATAAAAAGAAGAAAAAAATAGAAAAAATTTGTGTTATGTCTTCTTGGCATTGAATGAATATAGCGAAATCAAAAAGTAGAATGCCGTTAGGAGTAGACATAGTTTTGCGGAAATAGGTTGTAGGTAGATAAGCTACTTCTCAAACGCTCTACATTTCCTTCTTTCTACTGACGATTCTTTTTGTTATTTTATATGTATTTGGATGAGTCCAAGACCTCTTCTGAAGAGATGTGTTCATCTCCACAACAGTTTATTATAAGTTCAACATATTTCTAAGAAATAAATACCAAATATGTCAGTCAAATATGTTGGTCACAGAAATAAAACTGTTTAACACAATATCACTTAAAAAATTAATTTCCTTAATTTACATCTTAATATGGGATTTTTGACATCCTACATCTTGAGATTTTTCAGTTAGATAATTTTTTAATTATTCTTGTTTCAATTTTAACATTGTTTGCATTTTTATGCTTGCCAGATAGTTACCATTCGTAAGTATTTTCTTGAAATATAAAATAGATATTTTGATAACAATTTAACAAGAAGCGATATCTGCAAAAGCTGAAGGACATCACAATCAAGACCACTGAATTCACTTAGGTGCTAATAACATTGGTAAATTATGAATCCATCTGCTCTTCCCAGTTATGTGTGAATAGCAGGACAGACTGCAATATACTTGGTTTTCAAACAGTCAAAGATAAGGGAAACACTGATTTCCTACCTGATGTGATCTTGTAGGTCCTAAATCTTTAGGATTGAAGAAGGTAGCTTCAATAAACTAATCTACTTTGCATGTTGTCACGAAGAAAAGAGCTACCGCCCAGCTACTTCGAACTGCGAAATAATTTCGAGTAGTAGAATGTTTCGAACAAAGAGAAGACTGAGGCACAGCGCAGCGCTGTGAAATATCTCTGATATCGGACCATTCGCCTATGTGTGTGTCACCTACAACAATTTAGAGAAATCTTGTCAATCTAAGCAAGGCAATAAAGCCACTAAGTTGCGAGGCTTACTATACGTTATTCATATTGCTCAACTATTTGTAATGCCTCTTTGCCTTTATCTCCCTGGCATATATTTCAGCTCATGTGTTTGTGTTTGAAATATTTATAATTGTTTTTCGGTGTATTTATTGTAGAATATTAGGTAATAACATATTTAATGATAATTATATTTTAATTTCTGTATATAAAGAGTGTGATCCTTCGAAAATATAGTATATCCAAAGAGATAGAATATATTGACAATTTATTGTATGATGAGAAGACATATTCGAAATTTGATAAAATTTGTACAGAAATTGCGTGAACGGAATTTTTTTGTCGTTGTCGGCTAAGGTGTCATAGACGAATGGCAAGAAATCATATATCATGTCGTAGTTTTTGAATCGTTGTACTAAACTCAACGAATTCATTATTTCTTGTCGCTGCTCGAAGTTGGATTTGTTTTTGAAGTTAGATTCTAGTCTTTGACGGGAATTAGAAGGTTCCTATTCCTTAAACCAAGCCAAAATACCTTAATCCACCCTGCCTGCATTTATCTTTATAGAAGATTTGGCTAAAATTATTTGTGCTATTATTGTAATTCAAAAATTGCAATTAGTTTAAATTAATCACCTGTCTATAAGCAGTTTTAATTTTTCATATAAAATGTAATATAAGGTAAAATAATTGTTAGATTTTCAAAATATTCTATTAACAATATCGAGAATAATTAATTTATTATTTTATCTGACATGCATCCAGTTACAACTATTTAAAACTAATTAATGTTTGAAATGCTAATATAGTTACTATTTTAGAATATAAATAACTTTAAATATATATATGATTGATATAATGGTGGAACCAACAACAAGAATAAAAGCAATCATAAATGATTGAATTGAAATATATTTTATATTTCTGAGATGAGGTATTATGTAAACCATTTACATTATTCAGACTAATATCTTTACCTTTGTTGCCATATTTATTACAACTCTTTTGCCGTGGTACGCTTCGGCCTTCTTCGGGTGGTTGGAATAGCCGTTAAAGCAGTGAAAAAGTTGGAGAGGCGAATTAACAACTGACATCCATTAAACATGGCACGTGGAAATAGAACATTCTACCCCAGTGAGCGAAATAAATGGTTCAGTTCGATATTCCCACCACCAGGAGAAGGCGGAGCGTACAACGGCCGGAACGTTGTAATAAATATGGCGACAAAGATGAGGACAATAGTCCGAATAATGTAAATAGTAAATTTATTTTAATCTAACAACAAATAGATCATGATTCCAAAATTTTCAGATAATAGTAATATAATAATAATGATATACATCTTACTAATTAACCCTTAGTTTGGGGGAAGAAGAGTTGTATTTATACATTTACCTAGGTTCTTTGCGTGTAAGTGAACATAACGAACTCGATGGGAATTGGAACTCGGCTCCCAGATTCCGCGCCATTATGCATTACACCACCTGTCAATCCAAGGTTACAGCACCAAGCGGTCACTCAAAGTCCTCCACTGCCGTAACCGGGTATTGAACTCACACACTAGAGTCATTGAGGACAGCAGGGCACAGTGGATAAAGGCGTTGGTTAGATCCAGTGTCAGGTCCCAAAGAGTGCGAGTTCAATACCCGGTTAAGGTAGTGGAGAACTTCGAGAGGGGAATTAACATGATATAACTGACAACTGACATCCATTAAACATGGCACGTGGAACTAACCCAGTGAGCAAAATAAAGGGTTCAGTTCGACATTCCAACCATCTGAAGAACGCCGGAGCGTACAACGGCCGAAACATTGTAATAAATTTGGCGACAAAGATGAGGACAATAATTCGAATAATATAAATAGTGAAATTTAATAAAAACATTGTTGATCAATTATTATTTAATGTTTAAAGAGAAATATAGATATTCATCTCAGTCGAACAAATACTATTTGTATACAAAAATTCACACAATATGTTTGTGAGAAAGTCAGTATAGAGATTTGCTTCTAAAATGGATATGATATAAATGAAAGAACTGTTATTAGAAAATTAGCATTATTTGGATAAGTAGGTCAGATAAGTATCGACATTTAAATTGAAGAAATTAATATCGTAATCCTTTGGAAGTTATCGATATGCGAGTCTGTTCCACAACGTCGTAGTTCTTTCGAAAAAGCATCAGTGTTACTTTTATTTTACATTCGAAATACGGGGGAAATAACGATGTTTAGATACCTTGGATGTAGCATGTCATTTACCACTTTGGATGTAGCCTATATTTAACACAGCACTAATGGAACTAAAGTATCTAATCCACATTTAAAAATTATCCTCGAAATAGGAACAGACATGTGGGTAAGTAGTGGCGTAAGGGAGAATATATCTTTTATCACAAGATTATATAAACGATTTTAAACTCGGGCTGTTAAGTGAGATTTAATTTGATGCAAGCATGACATAATACATGTTTGGTCTATTTGCATCTTGTAATTATAAACCCAGGTAAAAAAAAAATCATATATCACCTGAATGTACAGAATAAGCCGGTCATGTTCTCAGATGTTTTAGTATTGGAACATTTATTTGAGATCCACGTAGTCTCGAGTGAATTTGAAATTATACGTTCAATGAATGTATATTCATTGACTGTACAAACTGGTCATTGGGAGTGAAGATGCATTTATATGTGTGGGTGTAGATATTCCAGACGGCATTGATATAATTATATACGCTCAAATAGCTTCGGAAAGGTATGGATCAATCTATTGTCTCATATCTATGGGGGGAATAGCAGGACAGAATAGGTTATTTAGCTTTGTTTGTCAAACAGTCTACAGCGGAAAAAATGTGAAATTTCAGGTGTGACCCTTAACTCACTACGTTATATATATATATATATATATATATATATATATATATATATATATAAATATAAAAGTGAACATAGAAGTCAACACTTAGAGGCGACAGTCTGTTTCATGCTATATGCAATCGTCAAGCCACGTGGCTTGACGATTGCATATAGCATGAAACAGACTGTCGCCTCTAAGTGTTGACTTCTATGTTCACTTTTATATTTACACACGCTCTATCTCTGATATTGAGCACTTTATTCCATAAATATAGCACACCTTAAGACTATATTTCTTTATATATATATATATATATATACACACACACACATATATATATATATATATATATATATATATATATATATGTATGTGTGGGTGTGTACGTGCGTGGGTGCATGTGCGTGTGTGTTTGTGGGCATAGAACGTGTATGTACCTTTATGTGTACATGGATTTTACAGCATATATTTTTTGAAAATTCCACATTGCAACCAAAATCGTTTGCGGTTTCATTCTTATTTTTATTATAAACACTTTTCTTTCGTTGGAACTATTATAACCTCTTCCCCTTCTCTCTCTCTCTCTCTCTCTCTCTCTCTGTATATGTATATATATATATATATATATATACGTAAAGAATTATGTCTTGAACAATAAAATATATTAAAAAATTAAAATTTCAGACACTCTTGCTTCTTTATTAATGGTTTTATTTCAATATCTAAAATATTTTCTTCGATTAGTTTTGCTCATCATTCCCATTACAAGAGAAAATTCCTGATTGTTAGTATCATTGAACTATAGGGGTTAATGACTGTCTCTGAAGGACCTGAACTTATTCTGTAGGTTTCATTTGTATTTTATCGCTAATTTTGGTCAGTATATTTTATTGGTCAGAAGGCCTCTTTGAAGATATTTTAAGGAGAATCTGGGTATTCATGTGTCTCAGATTAACCTCCTTCGTCATTCGGACTATATTATTGGTTGTTGAGAAGTGGACGTGTGTTATGTGGATGCTAACATTTGGGCTTTATGTGTGTGTTTGTGTGATGTGTATATATTTGCGTGAATGTGTGTATTTAACAGGCCTCAACACCTTCGCAAGCATGTCCGTCTATTCTGCTTTTGAAATATGATTGGGAAATAGATCTATGGAATTATATTTTATTTCTCTGTGATTTTTAGTCTTTTGTTAAGTTCGTCCGGACAAATAGTTCTAAGGCGCACAATTTACCAATCTTCATGCTCTTCTAGTATTTTCCTATCTTTATCTTTTATGCCTATTTCCGTTCTTTCAATAATAGTCAGTTTTGCATGGCTATTAAAATCATATTTTTCTAGACCGAAATATTGTTCTACAGATCAGAATCTTTCGTATGGATCCAACTTAATCCGAAAATTACTAATTTTGTAATGAAAGGATCATTCAGATTTTATCATATAATGTTTTCTAAATGATATCTAAATTTAGACTTGTGGTTTTTGGAAGTGTGTGTGATGTGAGTATGTGTATATATTTGTATGAGTCTGTGCATAAATTTGAGACATCAACACTTTTGATAGCATGTCTGTTGTGTGTGTAGGTTTGCGAAATGTGGAAAGGGCTTTGATTATGGGGTTATGTATTATTTCTATATTCAATTTGTGGTTAAGCCCATCTGGACGAAGTGTTTTGATGCACAAAATCCATTTGTCTTCAGGTTCTTCTAAAATGTTTCTAAGTTTATATTTCTGTTTATTTCTATTTTTCCAATTGTAGTGAATTATTGATAGCTATTAAAATCATGTGTTTCTAGTTGGAAATGTTGTTCTACAGGTACTAATCTTTCGGAGTTCGCTGACTTAATCCGATTCCGATAATTATTAATTCCATAGTGAAAGAGCCATTCAGATTTTCCCATATATTGTTTCTGGTGTAGTGTGCCAGAAATGAATAATAATTAAATTTATATGACTTGTAGATTTTGAAAGTAGCGCGAGAGACTGAGCTAATGAATGACTTGTGCATAATGTGGCTAAAACATAGGCTCCTTTTGTTGCTACATGTTTGGTGCATTCTATTGTTTTTTTAATACTTGGTTTATTACGTAATACTTTATCGTCCAGGACTTGATGACCACCTACGTTATCCTTAGGGCTTTTAGACTCCGATATGCTAGAATCTGATTTCCTCCGACAAAGACTTAGGTCTGTTTTGAGATGTAGTATTCCACAGTGATGGTATTTTTTTTATCGGAGACAGTGGATGTAGAGTAGTACTGAAAGTGATATATATATATATATATATATATATATATATATATATATATATATATATATATATACCATACCATCACGATCTATACAATATTCTTTTAAAAAATGTTTTAAATATAACTCTCTCACTTTACTTATTATAGCATCTCATGCCCTCCCCATGCTTTGACAGATCATTGAACTAGTGGATGAACATTCATGAACATTGTCAAATCAAAAAGGCTTGATAAACTAATGACATCATCACTTTTTTATATAAACACATACAGGATACTAAATCCAGGATTGCCTTGATAAAATCCCTCAGAGGTCGAAACGCGTGGTCTGGGAATACTTTTGTTCTATTTTTATTCATTTTGTCTCCTCTATATATACACTCCATCTGAGAACACATACAAACAAGCGCGTGCGCACACACAAACACGCACACACAGACATATATATATATATATATATATATATATTTCACCTTGTAAAATTAAAGTTAAATTATAAGGATTTAAATGTCCGTCAGTTTTTCAATAAAAATACAAATAAAACTGGTTTTATTTTTTTTTTGTTAATCTGATGTATTTGAAAATACTCGTAATCCCGATTTAATTTTGATTTTAATTTTACAAGATCAAATGATCATCATAAATATTATGAAGTAATCCTAATATCTATTGCTTAAAATGGATATGGTCTGTTTGAAATAAAAATGAGATTACACTATTTATCAACTGGATTTCCTGTACACACACACACACACACACACACACATATATATATATATATATATATATATATATATATATATATATATATATATATATATATGTGTTTGTGTGTATACATTTTTTTTTAATAATAGCAATTGCTGACACGTTTCGTCCAATGTGGACATTATAAAAAAATACCCACATTGTCCACACTGAACACAACGTGTCAGCAATTGCTAGTTTTCCTATTGTCTTATTTAATCATAAATATTGTCTCCTCTACTGGTTAAATCGGAGAAATTTTCATATATATATATATATATATATATATATATATATATATATATATATATATATATATATATATATATATATATATAGAGAGAGAGAGAGAGAGAGAGAGAGAGATAGATATGCGCATATATATATATATATATATAATACTCTTTTTATGATTATTGTTATTTATTGCGGGATCAACGCTCTCTCAATGATTTTTGTTTTTAGTGATACGTTTTCTCTCATGATAAGACTGTTATAGAGTTTCATTGTCTAATGTGGTGATTCGTTGAAGCGTTCTAGCTGTCCTTTCATTTAGCGGTATTATATGCACGTAAGAAACTTTACTTCTAGACGTCTTTTTATTTTTTTTATTGCATTTGAATTCGTATCAGTTTATGTGGGAACATATGAAAATAGCTGGCCCGTTGAAGTTTCTTGTCAATTAAGTATCGCAAGACATCTCTCCCAGTCTCGACCATATAAACAATATCGACTTCTGTATCCATTGTCAACTTAGACAATAAAATAGTGGCGGATACAGAGAAATTCCTGATTTTTTTATTTGTATTTTCTCTCTGTATTTTTATGAACTCTGTACAATTAAGCTGCAATGTTGTTTTCTCCCTACAGGTTGGGATTATAACAAATATATGATGAATACTTCATACGAATAATCCCTTGTCAAGTTCCAATATATTTTGTTCTCATATTCCTGTCGGCCCCAAATGTGAATAAAACACTGGCTACAAATGTCAATGTCCTGGAATCTAATCTTGGTGTCTATTCTACAGAGAAAACCCGAAACGAAAAAATCAGAATCGTCATACAAATCCAACTATTATGTCTTTTTATGGCCCAAGGATATTCTTGATTAAAAGTCACTTCCATACGATATTTTTTAATCGACTCTATTTGCTTGGGACTCAATACTTCATAGATGCTTCGATGTCATGCGACAAAAATATAGAAATAATGCAGTAAAAACAGACATCAGACACTAAAATACAAAATGGAAGGCACTTTGAAAAACGGAGTGGATCGTTTCATAGAAGGTAAAGAACAACTATGTGCAAGTAGTAGTAAATATTGAAAGAGAAGCGTGGGATTGAAGAAATACCAAAATGGAAATGATATTGATGTTTAAGAAGGCGGATAGAAAATGTTGAGAGGCGAGAAAAATAAAGAAGGGAATATGAATTACAAATTAAAAGGAAACTTAGGAAAAAGATTATAACAAGGCAAATACATCAAAACGAGGCTAAAAACATTCGAGAATATAAAAAAAATATATGAAACTAGACAAGTTCTTTTCAGAAAAGGGAAAACCTAAATAAAAAAGAGTTATAATAATGGTATGTTAAAATATAGTCGAAAAAAAAACGTGAAAAACCTTCGAAATTAATTGACGACGATAACGAGAGTAAAGGAAGAAAGGGATAAACATACGGTTAAAAGAAGGCTGATTATAGGAAATAGTATTCTATGAAAAAGGAATAAAAATTTCGAAGACGATTTCCACGTGAAATCAAAGTAAACCTTGAGAAGCAAAAATAAAAAAAAATAAAATAAAATAAACCTCTGAAAATAAATGCTTGATTGATTGATTTGTTTTCTACGGGTTATCATCTCTTTTCAGGTTATTTAAAGACAGAAAACATTTTAGAGTGCAAGAAATGTTTTTGTATGAATAATAAAGTTTGAGTAATACAAGTCCTACTAATTAACACATAGCTGAGGATAGAATAGATGGAAATAAACCTTTCGCCAGGGTATTAGTGCGTAAGTGAATATAACGTATTGTAAGTCAGCTCTACGTTTAAGAGTTCCGAGTATGACCAAAAATATATTTCTCTATAATGGTCAGTGGAAATATATTGATAAAAAACGGGGAAGTTTATGAACGTGAAGGAAACTATAATCCCTATCAGATATGAATGTTGTTTGTGTCTGGAGATGATGATAAAAATGAAATGGTGAAACAGCAAGAGACCAAAATAAATTGCTCAAAGTCGAAGTGTGGCAAAGAGATAAAAGACCAAACAGACGATGATGCAGATAATGATGACTATGATGATGATAGAATCTCGTTGAGCAAATAAATGGAAAATGAAAAATAATGAAATAAAAAGAAAAAAAAATAACATATGCGTGAAAGCATACTAAGAAAAAATAGAGATGCTTATTGTGTTATAGGAAATGGAGAAGAAGGAAATATAAGAATGATGGGATGGATGACTAAGAGGAAGAAGAAAAATAAAACAACAGCTTATAAAACAAATCTGGTCATAATAAATAAATACAAACCTATATCTTCCAGATTGCAGATCAAAATCTCCACTACTGAACTTAGTGAAGCAATTACGAATATCATATTAAACCATGACACCATGTTCATAGCCAGTACATATCTGTTTTTACTGTGTGTACAACATGTTTTTGTTTTTGAAATAAAATAACATCAAAGGAGAAAAATGCATTTCATTTTACTCCATTTTTTTTTTTTGTAAATGTAATAACATTTAACATTTAAAATCCGCTAAAATCGTTCTGGAAGAGAAAAGAGCCTTAAAGCATAACTTTTGCGATTATATGCCATGTACTTCAGTCAGTTCTGAAATGAAATAAAGTTCTCAAAGACAATTTGTTGCGATGTAATATAAAACATTTTCTTTTCAGTAAACATTTTTTTTAGCAAACTTCGTGTTGTGTTGATTGGCATAGATATGGAACATTTTGTCGAAATAAATGCGAGAGAAAACTAAATCAGTTGCAATTGTATATTGAGATGTTTTATTATCGTTTTGCTTCCAGTCAGATCATCCTTATTAACATAAAGATACCGATGGCAACGACGATACATTTGAGCGCCAAAACGGAGATATTGAAAAAAAAAAACCATTGAAATACCGCATTTTAGGATATAAAATGATGAATACATTCATATTTCAGCAGGGCCTATTAAGGAGTCTGTCTATATGTCTGAGATGAGGTATTATGTACATTATTCGGACTGTTGTCCTCATCTTTGTCGCCATATTTATCATAACGTTTAGGCCGTTGTACGCTCCGGCCTTCTTCAGGTGGTTGGAATTTCGAACTGAAGACTTTATTTCGCTCACTGGGGTAGACATTTCTAGTTCCACGTGCCATGTTATCAGTTATCTCCTGCTAATTTCTCTCTGAAAGTTTTCCACTGCCTTAACCGGGCATTGAACTCACTCTTTGGGTCCTGTCACTGGATCTAACCAAGGCCTTTATCCACTGTGCCATGTGTCCTTGAGGACATCTTGGTATGAATTTCTGGGTATTATAAACCTAATGTCTTCAGCAACCATTTTTCCCAGTGCTCATATTGCAATTTTGCGGTTATCACATCATTTTTTTACCAGAGCTCATATTGCAAAGGTTTATAATACCCAGAAATTTATAGCCAGATGCCCTCAAGGACACAGTAGATAAAGGCGTTGATTAGATCCAGTGACAGGACCCAAAGAGTGTGAGTTCAATACCCGGTTAATGCAGTGGAGAACTTTCAGAGGGAAATTAGCAGGAGATAACTGACACATGGAAGTGAGCGAAATAAAGTATTCAGTTCGAAATTCCAACCACCAACAACGGCCGAAACGTTGTGATAAATATGGCGACAAATATGAGAACAATCCGAAAAATGTAAATAATGTAGGGCCTATTAAAGTTAAGAATAGTATTAGTATATTAAAGATTAGAAGATGATATTTCTCAATAATATAAATTAGTAGATTTTAAGATAAAACAAGAAATCCCAAAAGTTGAAATATTGTAAAGTGGTTATAGTAATAAACCATATAGTATCGATATATTGTTACGTAATTTCCTTTTATAGTAACAATCAAATAATATAATAATTAATAATCAAATAATATAATAATTATCAATGCGTATTTATTTACATATTTTCTGTATAATTATTTCTATATTTCCTATATCATCTGTAGTGGTAACTGTACTAAAATAACTAAATTGATAATTTTAACTTGCGGCATTATTGAAGTCATAATGGATATCATTATCAGCGGTGTCACGTTAAGTCCGAATCCGAGGCGAGTGTCCCTATAATCTCACTCTATGAAACAGACATACCTTGTGGACGTGTACCTGTAAGTGGCCCTTTCTTAAATCTAATGCTTAACATTGACCCTTGCAGTCGCCATACACATAAATTCTGCGAGTAAACGTCTGCATCTTCCGTAAATGCGTCAACGTGCTTATGAAGTGCTCTACGAGGCGCACAGTTTTCTTAACTTGGACCACTGTCATTAACGAAATCTGGCCGTTGTTTGGGCCGAGTTCTTTATCATGTATGCTAGAAGCCATCCATTACCGAACAACAGTTTCAATGGTTGGTCGTATTCTCCCCTAAATGGTTTTAGGAAGTAAATACTCCGACATTCTGTTCTTTAGGTCGTCTGACGACTGAACGTTTCTCCACTTTCTACAATGCGGTCCACACTCACTTCTACCGCTCGAAGTCGGTGTAGAAATCGGCCCCGTCAAATTTGGGTGCCGCGCACAGAGGTACCTCATCCGTGATGAAGCACACCTTACCTGTTCGATTAATACAGAATCCATCCACTGATCTGTTGTTATCCCTAGGCAACAGTAGTTCGAAATCAAGAATATTTCTATTCAGGACCAACATAACCAGATCTACAGTATCCATTCTAAGTTGAACTAGGCCATCTCCACAGCACCTCAAGCATTCCCTGTCCTCTTTGATCACCTTAATCTCTCTCTTCCGCCAAAGACAAAAAGCTTACCTGCTGATGAGCGTGCGAGAGCGGCATGTGCCCACCAAAGTTCCGAGCTGTATTCCATCAACGAACCCCTCTATTACAGTTATGCACATATCTAGAACATTTTGGAGGAGAAAACTGACGCTGAAGTTTTGTCCCTTAATCTGTTTCCCGAGCAATTTCGTGCCAAGTAGCCTAAGAGGTCGTGTTGACAGTATGGCAATTGTACATATTTCTTCCAACTACGATAACTGCTCGTCTCGTTGCTGACACAGCCAGTCTCTGGCCAATTGATTCTGCCCATCACGGCAGAAGAGTGTAATTGTTCCTGGGCGATTTACTGCACGGCCTCATTCACTATTTTTGTACGCTATCTGTGCAGTAACTGCAAATGATTAAACTGGCGAAGTTTCGTTTTTTATAGTCACCCTGGCCTTAGCTAGTATTTGATTTAGAGCCACAGTCTTCACGCGGGGAAATGTGCGAAGTAGCTTTATAACATGTGTAGGTTGCCCAACCGTGAATGCTCACTCAAGAGCTGGCTCAGGAATGATATCCAATAACTGCGGTGTCTTCGGCAATTCTACCAGATACAAGATCGCCGTCTCGTTTTCGTGCAAGCTTTCCATGGGAACCCGTTCCTATGCTATAAACGAGTCCGGTGTAAACGCTTCGAGGAAGGTATGCTTTATCTTACCCTCGTCAGGTCGCGTTTCGTCACTTAGCAGTTGATATACCGTAAATATGCCATCAGTAAATCGTAACAAAATGAGTGTTTTTTTTCTCTTTTAACCTCAAAAACTTACACACCAGCTCATCTTTCTCAATCCGTAGGACTACCGATAGTTCTGTATCCGACCGCTAAATTCCGGGATGAGTTTGTTGGGACCTTTGTCCTCCATCTGATAGCTTAAATAACGCGTAGCAAATTGTTTTCATTACACAAAGGCGTAAGATCAGATAGAAACATATCCACTCTCCAACCTCGTCAATTTCCTTCCATCCTATTCTTCACTGCCATTGCCTTTATATGCTTTGGAAGGCAAGCACACTAATCTGTGGCCAGCACATTCTGATTATTCTATCAACCCTGCAGGTTGCAAATATGGGTTATTCCATCAACCCTGTAGCCACCACATCCTACTTATTCCATCAAAACTACAGGTTGCACATCTGGGTTATTGCATCAAATCTGTAGCCAACACATACTGGTTATTCCGTCAAATCTGAAGGATGCACATCTGGGTAATTCCGTCAAAGCTGTAGCCAGCACATCAGGGTTATTCCATCAAACCTGAAGGTTGCACATCTGGGTTATTCCATCAACCCTGTTGGCAGTACATACTTCTTATTCCATCAACCCTGCAGGTTGTACACCTGGGTTATTCCATCAACCCTGTAGCCAGCACATCCTACTTATTCCATCAAACCTGCAGGTGGCACATCGGGGTTATTGCATCAAAACTGTAGACATCACATCCTGGCCATTCCGTCAAACCTGAATGATCCAGATATGTGTTATTCCATCAAACTGTAGCTAACATATCAGGGTATTTTTCCATCAACCCTGTATCCAGCACATCAGGGTTATTCCATTAACCCTGCATGTTATACATCTGCGTTATTCCATCAGCCCTGGAGCAAGCACGTCAGTGTTATTCCATTAAACCTGAAGGTTGCACGTGTGGGTTATTCAATCACCCCCTGTAGCCAGCACATGATGTTTATTCCATTAAACCTGAATGTTGCATGTGTGGGTTATTCCATCAACCCTGTAGCCAGCACTTACGGGTTACTCTATCAACCGCTTTCTGCTATAAACAACTGAATGAGTCAGCCCCGGTCTTTCTTTGTAAAGAGGAGACAGTGGTATCAACAGGAGCATTTTGTCCTGATCTGAATTTTTTCTTTAACGGATTTTCAGATCTTTATGGGCTATTTAATGCCAAAATTTAATTTTCATGGAAGCTTTGAAGTAATGAAAAATATGTGATTCTTCTTTCACAATTTGAATACATGGTAGACGATACACATCACTTTGTATGGACATTATTAGTTGAGGCTGAGATATGTGTATGTTATATTGTAGTTTTGTTGAAGTTATATTTTCGAAATACAAGCGGATTTCTTCCATAAATTCTTGGATAATGTCATGAAAGTTCTTTTATATTGTTTTTTGGATTGATTTTATTTAGCGGTATATCAACACCTCCATGAGTTATTTAAAACCAAAATCTAAATTTGTTAAACAGCATTTTATGTCTCCAAATAAATACACTTTGAACGCAATTGTATTCCTTCAGCTCCTGATAAAACATCGTTGGTCATTTTACTATACATAGGTATCGCTGGTAAAAATGAAATGATGGTATTATTATACTTTCGTAGTGTTTTGTTTGGATATTCATTATTTGCCCATAGCATGGACCCTAACAGGTGCAACCACCTTGTGTCAGGGTGGACCTGATAAAAATACTAATTAAGAGGTAGTCCCAGGGCAAGATCACATCCTCAGTCTTTTCAAAACTGAGTGGACTTCTTCTGCACGGTTAACCTACTTAGTAAATAGTTGACTGAATATTGATTCACAATAAAACAAGTCTTACTCAAAACTCTTTGAGAGCCAAGATCAGCCACGACCTGAACGAATACGATATATAGAAGAAGGGGATCATGCTTTTAAATAAGAATCTGAAGAGGCAATTAGGGTTTCATGCCTGAGAATTACTGTGAAATGATATTAAATGATGAGACCTACACTGGAAGGAAATCACCCAATCCAGTGCACGAACCGGTAACCGTTACGCTTCCCGCACATTTATAATAATTATACCAATAACATTAATATTTGCTCTACCTATTATAACAGAATTATGCACTGCCACTGTAAAATATTCTGTGTTAATGATTTGATAAAAGAAAATTACTTCGAGTATAAAGGGCGACGAAGATAGCAGCCGGTGACGACATTAAGATTATTGAATATTAATTAGTTTAGTAATATTAACGTGAGCTTTATTAATGTTAACATTTAAAGTGATTAACGTCCAGCTTCGAATTTCAAGAGTAATTCATATGATTAATTGAATGTATTGAACTTAAATATCAGATAAACTACGCGAATATAAAAAAAAAATCCTGTAAGAAGTCACAATATATCACATAATAATATATTTAATGACACAATCTCATAAATACTTTAATTTTTGAACAAATGTTTTTAAAGCTAATGTCAGTCAGGAATACGAATAGAAATCAAGGGCAGAGAGAGAGAGAGAGAGAGAGAGAAAGAATAATAACAAAAAAGGTACTGTCATTTGGGTTGAAAAATGTCAGTCTGTACTGGCGTTCCTACTGGAAGAATGAAAAAATACAATGTTACATTGATAGAAGTTGACTCATTAATTAAAGGGTGGTGAATTCTAATATTAACGTTAAAATCTATCGCATATATATATATATATATATATATATATATATATATATATATATATATATATATATATATGTATATATAAAACTTATGTGACTGTTAGTTCGTCTGTCCGTTACACTGTCTAAAATATCCAATGAGAGAAACCAAATTCCAAGGAAAAGTGCAAACACGATAGAGGATACAAAAAACAGTTGATTTAAATAGGGTGCGTAGCTGATGACAATAATTTTTCTTTATTATTTTTTTGAAAATTTAAAGTTTTATTTTTTAACATAAAAATACTTCCACTAATAAAAATAAAAACAATTTAATCAACAGTGAGGATTTCAAAAGGCTGCCGCGTGTTGCAAAAATATCTAGTATAATAAAAAAAAGAATATATTTGATTTTTAAATAAAAATTTCGACAGATAAATACCGTATATAGACGAATATAGTGCGAGTTTTAACGACAAGTTTTTGACGCAAAAATAAGGGAAATAGATTAGAAATTTTATGAAAAGGTAAAACATACATTCTCAGTAATCGGCTGCACTATACACAAGAATCTTCTGCAGGGGTTAAATTTTATCCCCTAAAATTCAGGGTTCGCACTATACAAGAAACCGCCTTATAAAAGAGTATATACAATACACCAACTATTGTCCTCAACTTTGTCGCCATATTTATTACAACGTTTCGGCTGTTGTACGCTCTGACCTTCTTCAGGTGGTTGGAATGTCGAACTGAACCCTTTCTTTCGCTCACTGGGGTAGACTGTTCTAGTCCCATGTGCTATGTTTTTAACGGATGTCATTTATCAGTTATCTCTTGTTAATTTCCCTCTGAAAGTTCTCCGCTGCCTTAACCGGGTATTGAACTCACATTCTTTGGGTCCTGTCACGTAGAAATAGAACAGTGTACCCCATTGAGCGAAATAAAGGGTTCAGTTTGACATTTCAACCACCTGAAGAACGCTGGAGTGTACAACGGCTGAAACTTTGTGATAAATATGTTGACAAAGATAAGGACAATAGTACGAATAATGTAAATAGTGTACATAATACCTCATCTCAGAAATATAGACAGATAAAATACAACGAATCTACTTTCCCAGAGAAACAATTTTGCAAGATATTTCACTATTTCTATATTCCATGGAAAATGTTCAGACGACTACCATTATTTACTGTTACAGCCAAGCTACATCTTAATATGTCCACAGGTTTGAAGCATATTTTTTTTGGTCCGTAATAAGCAAAACATTCCTCTCTGAAGAACAGAACTTTCTTAAAAGTCTGCTGATCCTTTAAGAGCAAAATAAAGTTAACCGCCTCAAGTCTTGTCTCATCATATCCTCTAACAATTCATTTTCTAATTTCTCCTTTTAAGTTTATATCACCTCATTCAATACGCCTCTCATTGAATGTGGGTTTTTTTATTAGGTAAAATTTAAGGGGTTTTATTAGGTCAAATTTAAATGAAATGGTAATATAGGCTTGCGTCGTAGCGTAACGGTCCGCGTTCAATTCTCGGTAGGGGTTGCGTACTGCTGTTGAGAAAATGGAAAAAAAGGACACATACTTAATAGCAGGATATACAGATAGACGGCATAAGTTCTAAGTGGATGATAAAAGAAGGTTTAGGAGAGGTAATAAAAAATACAAAATTTATTAAGAGCTACAAAGTACCCAAAATTGTGGAGAGGCAGGATGGCTTACGTCCAGAAACAGTGCGCATAAAAAAGGCTATACTTATTAAAAAATATGATCAAATTTTATTTTGTGTGTGTAAGGAATTATTACACAGACAAATGATATACAAAGTAAATAATAGTTCATAAACATACCCTGTTTATATATCCTGTGGCTTATTGTCGCCATATATTTATATTGTGCGCATGCATGTAAATTGTAGGGTCAGTTTGGCACTATCTGTGAGAAAGCGAGCACCATGACGCAATTCACTCCGCCAGATATTTGGAGACGCTATGCTCTACTGCTTGGCATCAACGCCGGAAGAACCAATACGAACATTTCAGAGAGTTTGGATATCAATCCGAGGAGAGGTCAGAGGATTCGGAAAGAGGGGTCAGTCTAATGTGATTACAAAAGCAGGGAATATCATAAAACGCACTCTGATAGTTCTGATATGAAAAGAACTTCCAAATGTGTTGGCGAGGGTCTCACACTCAACACTAAGCTCCGCATTTAGTGACTTGATGCGGCAATGCTTCCCTGGGTCAAGAGGGTGGCTGCTCGAAGTCAGTATATCTGGCAACTTTGCCTGTTTTGCAACACAACCCGAAGAACCATGTCATCAGACGATTTCTGCGAGCACATCACCTTACATCTTGCCATTTCACTCCCCAGACTGCAACCCTCTTGATTATTATGTGTGGGTCGCAGTTGAGCAAGAGACCAACATAGCTCCCTGTAACACCGAAACATGAACAGAATGTAACGATTATGGCAGAATTCACCAACTTAAAAAAGAACGTTTGGAAGAGAGGGAAATGTCGTGTTTGAAGCAAATGTCCATCATATTCAATAATTTTACTCTTTAGTATTTTCTGGTATTTTTGGCAATTTTTTAATAATATATCCGGTAAAATTAGTTGTCAGTAATATTTAAATATGTGTGTCATCTAAGCGACAATTTATGCATCGCAGCTCCCTCTCTCTCACGCACTCTCTATCTCTCTAAAGCATGTCTCAGGGTGTAGCCTTTAGCTATTCACAGTCCTCTTAAACCCACACACAAGCTCGAGCGCACACACAAATAAACACGCATACACACATATATTATATTATATTAAGAAATCATTAAAATTTTATGCGTTTGCACGTAATCATAGTGCAGATATCAACTGATTTTGGGAGATCAATTTTTATCCTCATATCGGATAACCCAAGATTTTACATCCAGAATAGTTGTTATGAACATAATATTCCCACACGGACTGAACTCAGTCAGTGGAGGAAATGTTCATTCAGCCATGATGAAATATTGAATAACCATCATTTATTGGGGAAGGGAAAAAACAGAAAAAAATATGAAAAGCATGTTTATGAACTGCTCGATTTCAAAGGAAGAAATAGGGCCTCAGCAAATGTGTTTAACGCTAAAAGAAAATATTACTCGCCAATACCGGATCCTCAACGTCCCTCATTATTAGGGCATATCATTTACTTTGTGTACAAAGTAAACAACATACTGCTTGTATTACAATCAGGACGTAATCACACCTTATATTTGTTAAACCTAATTTTGTTTTGCAACACAAGTTCAAATAGTGTTTGGTTTATTCCTTTTGCGTTACATTATCTATTCAGAAGAACTGCCTCCATCAGAAAACACGTTTTCGAAATCCATTTCTCTTGCATTCTACCTCATTCACATTCTCCTGCCATTTTGTTCGGAAAATTTCAAAATAATATTAAGCTTAAACTCCAGGGTGACATCTAACCATGCAGTACCTCACTTTTAAGATGGGGCTCCGGACATTACCGAAAGTTAGAGGCGTCCTCAAAAGGTGGAGTGCCGAGAATGTTTGATCAATTTCTCCCACGTTAAAGCTGTTAAACACATTTTAAAATGAACTTGCTTCACAATCTGTAGCGACGTAGGCCCACTGAAAATTCCACATACACATAAAATTATCAGGAAGATGTGTCTGTTAAAATAGAATAAATTAATTTAAATTTATTTGAAATTTACATTATGATGTACTTACGAAAATGAATCCTGATGAATATATAGAACAGGTACGAACTACACTCAAGAATGTAACCTTATAAAAACATGCCTTAGCAAAAAAGGCTGCCAATTAGAGAATAATTCTTCCCTTACATGACCA
Source organism: Acanthosepion lycidas (assembly GCA_963932145.1). Taxonomy (NCBI): domain Eukaryota; kingdom Metazoa; phylum Mollusca; class Cephalopoda; order Sepiida; family Sepiidae; genus Acanthosepion; species Acanthosepion lycidas. Next base: position 78,900,590 of record OZ010605.1, read on the forward strand.
CGTAGACCAGTTTGATCTCCATCATCTGGCAAGCGACGATTGACTAGTTAAACTTGTGAAATGAGATTAATACTTTATTTTTTGGTCTAATCTTACTCCTGTAAAGAGGGTGCCTGTTGCTTTCTGGAGCGATAGAAAGAGACGATTATTATATCGCTTCAGGTGTTCTAACGCGTTCTCACATGCAATTCCTGAAAGGTTTGCAAATAATATTTGAGTGCTTCAGTATCTTATTAACATAGAATCGCAACCCGAAAGTATATTTCAAATATTCACTTTCAAAATAAAATATAAAATAATGTAGAAAAAAAAAAGTAAAAATTATCTCAAACGATATTTTTTCTATTTATTATTTAAAGAGAAGAATAAGACGTCGGTTCAGATACAGTGACTGTACTTAAAAACCTCACCCGGTTATTGGGTGCGGTATGTTTGGATACAAATCTGTGACTGGTGTATGTGTTAATATCTGTATTAGTTTTAGTTTCGACTGAATCAATTATTTAGATCTGGTCTACACACCAGAAATAAAGATAAAGACAAGAAAAAAAAACACTTTTTAAGAATAGAAGAAAGACAGTGAGCAGCAGAATTGAAACGATCGAAAGTGTCTCTTCTGTTAATCTTATTGTAAAATCGTTACAATCTACAAATAGATTACACGCATTATTATTATTATTATTATTATTATTATTATTATTATTATTACTATTATTATTATTATTATTATTATTATTATTATTATTTCATGTGATATCCTTTCCAGTTCTTTGACGTTTCATCCGGTCCATGATGATCGTATTTCAGTTCTTAGACGCAGCTTAGGGACACAACATTTACCAAGTTATTAAGGTATTCAAATCAGAGTATTAACAGCTGCGCGCTCCCCAAAAATATCACGTGCACTGCCAGACGTACTGATTAGAGGAAAGATCCCGGGAAATACTCAAGAATGTGACACTCACAAAAGGAACAACTTGAGCTGATGCTTTAAATATTTCTCCCAATTGCCCTGCCAGTACCTCTGCATTTTTTGCCTGCTCTGCCTTCACGATGTTCTCATCCCAAAATACGTCAATGTCTATCGGAATAAGTTCATAACTGCTCTTTTGCAAATGTGTGATATTTTAGAGATTTCTCTCCAAGTGCATAAAAGTAAAAATGTTCGTTTCCCTCTTGAGCCTCGCTTACTCATTCTTCTCTATTGACGGTGGCGAAAAAACGTAACACTTCCCTAGGCTGTCGAAATGAAATTATCTGCATAGACCACAATGCATTTTTCCATGTAGTAGTAGTAGTATATTATATTCTTCGGGTTTTTCGCATGTGTTGTAACACTATTTTATTAGTATTCTCTCTATGCTCGTGTATATTCGGAATGCTAGTTGTCAATTATTCTTTTGAATTTCTCCTTTTTGGTTTTCTTTTATTTACTGACTAAACTGAACATCAATATAGAGGATAGATTATTTAAAAAAGCCAGATATTTAGTGACCTGATCAAATCTTAAACTTCTCAAAATGGAAAGAAAGTCATTAACTGATAAAGCACTTCTGTTTTGAAGGTTTTCGAATACATATCTAATTCCATATTCTTGGAAGGTAAACAAACACTTGTTTGAAAGGAAATATGACATGCAGTGAAATATTTGATACATATCACAATTCATCATTATCTTTCATATAATATGCAAGCGACGCATATAATCTTCTAACCATTTACAGACGATCACTTTTTGCCGCATGAAAATATCCTGTTTTGTCAGTCTTGATAATGGGTTGGAAACAACGTTCTCGTGCAGCAACATCGTGAAGTGTTTGAACACCATACAACAGGTGGTAACTTTCTAAACGTAGCTTAGATGTAGCACAATGCCGAAAGCATGGGTCACCCAGTAAGAATCGACCTCACTATTCATTCTTAACTGATTCAACGAGGTAAGCTTTCTAACCATTACACCATGTCTAGCGCCTACTCCATACAACGGGTGGAGTCAGATTTGTAAGTAAAATTATTATAGAAACCTGTCGAGAAGTCTTCGATAGTGGTGCTAACACAAGCCTTCAAATCCTCATAATCGAAAGTTTGAGTGTACTTAATTTTTTTAAGTATCTATCATACCATATCATCTGCAAATTAAAGGAAACTATGCCTTACGGCCATATCAGGTTAAAACACCGGTCCTCGCTCGATAAAAATCGAGCAACGTTGAATCTAGCCAGTACATAGTTGGGTGACCACCATGGTTCTTTAAGCTTTGTCGTGCGGGTGGTGCTATTGATAATGGTTCAGAGTTGGAAATTAGACTGTTCGAGTTCCATTTACTGTCGGGTTCATTATAAAGGGTGTTTCATTAAGACGGATCAAATTCAGCAGTAAATGAATCAGTGTGATATCCATGAGTGACATAACGAATATGACTCTTGATTATTTCATTAGCAATAGCAAGCCAACATGTTCTCAATGAATTTATCAAGATTAATGTGAATGATATGAACTTTAACGGATATCCTACTGCCCATTTTGCCGTAGTTCTTCACCAGGGGCTCAACAAGCTCTACATAATTTTCGGACTTGTGATTATTCAGAAATCCCTGAAACACTGTGACAATGTTTTACAACGGTGATTTCTTCGTCCTATTTGAACTACTCGGAGAAATCATTGCAAATTATCATCTTCTTTATTTGTGATCCAACGAAGGAGAAACAATTGCTTGAGTGGCCATTTGGTCCCCCCCACACAAATGAAATGGCTTTACTAATTACGTGGCCCTATTTTTCACTCTTTACTATGCTGCAAAAGATGAAAATTAAAATATCAGTATAAGAATACAAATATATTTCACCCGGTATAATTGACAAATTCTAAACAAATACATTTTTGATTTAAAAAAAAATAAAGAATCGTGCGATGGTTGTGTACAATTCTAACTTTTGATCACAATTAATGTAGCTAATTCCACAAAAATACGGAAAATCGAATACAGAACATCCCTAATATTCAGAATAATTTGGGCTCTTGTCAGTGGTCACGTTTAGAAAACATAGTTATTTCGATATTAATTCGCGATTTATGAAACAATTTTCAATAACACTGGTTTAAAGAATTCAAAGTAAAACATATTTAAATTAAAAAATCCAAAACTTTTACACTTAAGAATTCCATGATCAAAACAAGTATCAACTATCTTAAATTCTACAGTATGTTTGCCGAGGTTGTACTGAAATTAGATGCCCAGGGTTTGTTTCTTTCCACGGAATATGCCTTGTAGGTGTTAAACATTTTAGCAGATGTTACTACAGAGTGCTTATTGGCCCTTGTCTTGATAAATTCGCCGCAGACAAAGCAAAATGCGTCTGGCAGTTGCTTAGAAGATCTTGATGCAATCTTTGACGAATTCAATACTCAATGGCGATTGTCTGCACTAGGACAGCTAGAAGTATTCTGAATTTTTGAGCTTACGTTCTCAGTATTTATAATGCAATCTATGTAAAAAAAAATTTCTAGAAATTCTTGTAACTTTTAGAAACTTCTCGAAAAATCGTGAAAAGTCTCGAAAGTTCTAGAAAATTCTCCTTCAGCGCTGAATCTGTTTGAAATGTAATGTAAAATTGGTTATTTTCAAAACATCGATCACCAGGTTAAAAATCGAATTTTGAAGTGAATAATAACCGTTTCTTGTTCTTTCTAGACAGAAGCAATTTCTAAATAGAAATTATTGACTAAAGAAAAACGGAGTCAAAATTTTAATACACAGTTTTATTAATGGAAAGAAAAAATAATGTAGGTAGAAGAACAAATTTTCTCCAGACTTAGGCATCAATAGCAAAAAGATATGATAACTCGTTTAATATATTTAGATATTACTCGGTAAATGAATCTCAGACATCGTAAGGTAAATTCAATAATTCCCAAAATATACATAGAATCTTCGAATTTATATACTCGTTCATTACGCTGACGGCCAAATGACAAAATTTCAAATCTAAGTTGCTCGTTTATTTAAAATACTACATTTATTAGAACTTATATTCAGTTTAAATACAAAATAAATTATGAAGATATCATCAAATGGTTTATTGTCTCATGGAAATGGAAATTAAACTTAGAGGCGTAGATGTCGATTTCAATTTCATTCATAATTTGCATAGATCTTTTAATTCAATCGCTGACCTAAATATAGATGTGAAAAATAATTGTTATTATTATCGAATAATTTCCGAAAATTTCGATCAAATTTTATATTTAGCTGATATTTTGGGCGTTTAAATTATTTTTGTCTTTTCTGCAAGTACTTTGGTAGGGTTCTTTAGACTGCTTAAAGAAATGAATTATTACAATCTCTTATTTCAAACTCAGAATGGATGTGTATACTTGTTGATGTTGTTGTGTGTGTGTGTTTGCATGTCTGTGTATTTGTATGTTTCTGTGTGTGTGTGCGAGCGCTAACGCGCGTGATTTCTTTCCTTATCTCTTCTTCATTTTCTTCGTCCTCTTTTTCGGACTTTATCCTATCCATATTTCCGCCACCCATTCGCTCAAGGTCGTCAGATAAATACCTTCTCTTATCCGTCTTGCCCTTAATATGCCCAGAGAGCGTTATGTTTTTCAAGCCTTCCTTCCTCGTTATTATATTTTATCTGTTTCTCAGCACCTAACTTATATTTTGGAAGGTCTTTTTCGCTAGTTCAGTGCATGTTCGATTCTTGGTGTTGTATTTTCTATATATTTAATCTTCTGCACATGTTTCATATTTATGTCTCCAATTCGTAACTCATATCTCGAATTTTTTTTTATTGCTGATAGGCATAATTTCTGTATTCTTGTAGTAAGTGGTTATTCCTTTTATCTCGCTTTCTCCTATCAGCCTGTCTAGGAGATCCATTAGTTTTCTTTCCATGTAGCATATTGACAAATGTCATTATTGTATGTTACATTGTTAAGATTACGCTTCCTGTTAATAAATCCTACTATGTTCTTCATTTCCCTTAGGATGGCATAGGTGTAAATTTTGAATAAATCTGGGAGGAAGGTGCATTTTTGTCTCAGTCCTATTTTTATTTATGTACAGATTTTTTTTTCCTATCCGTACATAAGCGACTGGCTCCCAGTGTATGCTCGGGATTATTCTAACATTTTTTTCCAAATATATCTAGTTTAACTTGTCAAATTCTTTTTGCGTAATCTATAACAAATCTTGATTCATAATATGCATTCTTTTGCATGTGTATGGCTCACTCTGGTATTATTCTGGTCATGAATATTGCATTTCTTGATCCGGTGTCATTGACAAAACTGCACTCTTCTTGTCTTTTTTCTGGTTTAAATCTGTTTCGCGACTCCAGATTCGTTTCCTTAGTTTGGCCATGTAAACTGATTGTTTTATTCAGTTGGCATTTGGTTGTACCTGGCCTTAGTGAAATCATCCTCTCTGTGACCACTGTTGAATATTTCGTTTATAATTCTGTGATCTTGTCGAGACTGAAATCATTTTAGGCTGAGAACATTTTTGAGTCGATCCTTTTCGGCCCTGATTGTTCAGCAGTAGGATAATACGCTTTATTCCGATATTCCCAAATTAGTATTGCAAGAGCAGTGCCAGAGACCATAAAGATCTAATGGTAACTGCAACAATAGCGACTTGTTTTTCCAACATCATAGCATATTCATTCGGGTGAACGGGCTACTTCTTAAAGTAGACAATTTCTTGATATTTTGACCTACAGGGGCATTTATATTGATTAGGCGACATTATTGGCCTAAAAATTGCGGAGACTTAGAGATACATGGGTTAGTGTTCAAGCGGGTGTTACGGACGCCTAGTTTTTCTTAGATAACTCTGTTGGGAGGGGGTAAATAAGCCTTAACTGGCAATCCAACAAGTATTAGTATCATAATAATATAAGGCTACGAAGATGGATTTATTGAAGTCCTCCGATATGTGGTTACTCTTGTATATTTCGTTTATTAATTCTGTGATCTTGCCGATGGCGAATTCTTTTAATGTTGAAAACATTCTTGTTACGATTCTATCAGGCATTGATACAGTGTTCCCGTTCATCTTCTTCAATTACTTCATCTGTTTAATATTTCTACCTCTTCTGTATTTATCAGCGTAAGTTTCTCTCTCGCATCGTGAAAATTTCCCTAACGTATTCACTCCAAATTTGAAATATTTTTTTTTCCCTTTTTCTATTATAGGTGATCCTTCCTTTGATTTTATACACACTGTTCATAGGCTCTCCATTCATAAAGGTAATTGTTTTATTTTGTCAAACATACATGTGTTTGTTTTTTTTTCATTTCATTTGATTTCTGTGAACATTTCATTAATCTATTACTTTTTAATCTACCTGCATATTTTTTAATTCTTGTATTTCATGTTTGCTATTATTTACATTCCTTGAAATTCTCTTTTTTCCGCTTTTCATCATCTCTAAAATTTCTTCTGTCATCCATTCGTCTCTTTATTGTCGATTTTTCTTTTGGAATCTCTCGTTTGCCGATGTCACTAATGTTTCTCTTAAAAAGTTCCATTTGATTTTCTATTCTTGCTCAAGTTGTATTTGTTTATAAATCAATTTTTGTATGCATTCTTTAAACATAGAGCCTCTAGGACAGAGGTCAGCAACATTTGTTATGTGCCGACTTAGGGTTTTTAAAGTGATTAGGTCTACCAACAGCATACGTATTTATATGCAATTCAAGGTCAATATATCTATTCTACAATATATTCTAAATAGTAGTATATATATATATATATATATATATATATATATATATATATATATATATATATATATATATATATATATATATATATATATATTAAAATCGAAACACCTAAATATCTTCTATGCGTTGTAGTAGTTATTGGTACGGACTTCGTGATGTCATTTGCGGCTGCGTGCCATTGCAAAACTCTTGGCGTGCCGTCTCCTAGTCCTGCATTGGCCTTCTGCAGTTTCCAAAATTTTATTCTTATGTACCAAACGAATGAAAGGTGATCGCTCACACAGTCCGCATTTCGGTATATTTTGCAATGTAGAACTGCGTTTCTGACTCTTTTTACTTAATAATTACATAAACAATCTAGTGCTTCCTTATGGCCTTTCCCATGACACAGAGAAAAGAAGTGGATTAAAATGGTCCACGAACATGTATTTACTCACGCGTAACAGACATACGCATATAAATTACATAGGCAAAATCCCACGCTGACTGCGACGAATAGAGAATTAACAACAGTATTATCGCATACATTTATTATATTCAATCTATAGAAGTTTGCAAATGAAAAAATTTACCCTAAAATAATCTTTGAAATTGATTTATATGAATTATTACCAAATCCGAAGAATGTTCTAATAATTAAAAAATCTTCATAAATTTAAGTAAATCTCAGGGAACGCACCTGTATTTCCTAAGTATTGTGTAGCGTTATAGTGTATCTAGGTTTACAGAAATTAAGTTAACTTGCATATTAACGGTATGCTGCTATATAACTTTTGTAACAATTTTATTCTTTATTTTAACTGAAGCTGATTGACCGCTGGATATTTACATTAACAAATTCATGTATTAGGTTGGTGCAAAAATAATGTCGTTTTTTGACGTATTTTTAACGTTAAAACACGACATTATTACATCATTTTTTTTTAACCAACCTAATATATGAATGAATTGTCAAATTTTCCGACAACAATTTAGAAAAGAATATTAAAAATATTTATTATTTAATATACCAAAGTAACGTCCTTTTTTCCTAGCTGAGGCGACATAGTTCAACTGAGTGATCGTCACAAGCACCAGGCATAACAACAAGCATGTTCTTATGGTTGTGCGCGAAGATATTGTTTACAGGCTGGAACACAAACAATTTCTGACGTATATCCCGAATTTCATATAGAAATGTGTCAAAAAGTTTTGCTCATCGGCTTCAGCGTTGTATTGAAATTGAAGCAGAGTATTTTTAACACGTTAAATAATTTGGTAATTATTAAAAAAATGATATTGATTTGATCTGAAACTACTTATATATTTTCTTAAACTCTTATGTTCAATATAAATTTTCTTAAACTATATAAACTTATTTACGTTCATAAATGTTAATAGAGAGGAAACACGATTCTCGTACATATCACATATCGAACAAGTCGGTTTTCAAACAGAAATTTAGAGATTAAAATGCTTCGGTTATCGAACAAAATATCGGTTCTCCGAAAACATAGCGGAACTGAGTTAACCCCAACGGAATAATTTCTGAGTCGTGGGCCATGTTGTATACGTTCATGTGTTGTGCTGTGATATCTTCTTTTAAAATTTTATTGTACTGAGACGTGTTTTCTCTGCATTGATTCTTATTGGGAAAATAGTTTCGTTTTACGGACATTTCGGGTTACGAACAGCCTTCAGGAAAGATTCGTGAACAGTGGTTCTACTGTAATTATTTATTAATAAAAGTTAACAAAAAAAATCGTTACTTTTGCCGCGCTTGTATGTTCGGTGGCACGATATTAAACTAGGCAAACTCAACACATGAATTGCATGGTTCGAATGGAATTAACCGGAAATAAATCATATAAAACTCTCGCCGGAATTATGCAAATTATCTAAAAATAAAATTAAAAAAGGACCAGTGATTCTGAAGCATTACGATGTGACTGATAATTTTTCAAAACAGAGCGGTCATTTATCTACACTTATAAAAAATAAAAACATAAGTTCGAAGATGAAAGTCTTCTGAATCGGATGCCAATAAAAGTTACATTTTCATAGCCTGTATACTTCACGGATCTGACTAAAAAGGTTAAAAGTGTGAAGACCTTTACTGGAGCAAAATCTGGACTACATTTTTCCAGTGGTGAGTGCAAATTCCAAAAATTGATTAAATTTTTTACTGTGATGCTCCAATCATTTTCTTTATGTAACTATTCTTCTTTTTTAAATCGCCCAAAGAAAAGAGAAGAAAAATCACGATATTTTCAAACGAAACAAGTTACCATCGTAGAAGTCGTGAAAACGATCTGTTTTTAATACAGCGATAAAAAAAATGTGTATACCCTGGGCGATGAAAATAATGTCAAATATAGACGGAAAGAAAACCATCCAAGTAGCCGAAGAGATAGGTATCATTGGTTGAATAGCGATAAGAAAATAAAAATAAAAAATTCCATCATATTTCTATGGAATATTACTGGATTTCTTTCAAACTGTCGTAAACTTGATCCTTCTTTTGAGGCGCAGATGAAAGATGTTATGCCTTTTAGAGTTCCACTAATGTCATCTCACAGATTTCAATGCTATTTTTGAAATCTAAATGTCTTCTCTTTATTCCTATTACTCTGTTTCTTTCTTCCATTTCTAAGTATTTTTCTATATTTTTCTTATATTTTCATAATTTTCCTAACATGTTTTTAAACTTCATTTACGCTTTCTTGTTCATTTTATTCATTAGTATCATAGATTCTATCTTGTAATTTACCTTCTCTTGATTTCAAAAAACTGTTCCCTAAATAAGATAGATTTATAAGCATTTGAAAGGAGTTAAAATTGAGGTGTCCAATATAGCATTGTATTTCCACACTTTGAAAGGTTGAAGCATATATTATTAACCCTAATAAAATTGTAGCCGATGAAAGTTAAATGTCATACTTCTAATATACAATTCTAGTTTCCTTTGTTTCGTCTTTTGCCTTTTTATTTTTCAAATTGAGAAATTGGAGAGGCATTTTTTTTTTTATTTCTTAACTCTTGCTCTACATTTTACCTAAGATAATATAGAAATTTAGTTTAAATTTAATAATATTTAATCAATAACCAAACTAATTTCCCTGTATTATGTCATTTAGTGATGGATGAATTATAAATGCATAGTGAAAAATATTTCTCGACAGATATTCTGCAATCACACATATGACAAAATTACATTTGAAATGCTAAAAAAAATTGTCAGGATATCTGACTTATAAGCAAAAGTTGTAGATTTTATGAAGAATAATTTGTTTCCATTGAGTGTAATGCGGTTAACAGACAGAAATAAAATAATTAGTTGGACTACAAGTCTAATATACACTATAAATAATCCTTTCTTTATATATATATATATATATATATATATACGGATAGAAATGTAAAAAAAAGTCTGAAAACAGCGGCACCTGAATGCAAGAACAAAAAAAATATGACAAAAAAAAAAAAAAAAAAAGAATTAAAATAAAAATCGAATATGTAGAACTAAGATAATTAAGAAAAAGCTAAAATGTCAACCAACCTCGCAAACGTATCCTCAGTAAATATCTCCCACTTGCCTGAGTAGACATTACGGTCAAAACACTGGTTGCGAAGCTGGTTTAATTTTAGCATGTACTAATATATATATATATATATATATATATATATATATATATATATATATATATATATGTATATATATATATATATATATATGTATATATATATATATATATATATATATATATATATATATATGTATATATATATATATATATATGTATATATATATATATATATATATATATATATATATATATATATATATATATATATATATATATATATATGAAGCGGCGCCATAGATATTGTTCAATATCTCTACTCCTGAAAGAATTGATAAATTTCCCAAACCAGCATAATAACTATAAAATTTGATAAATCTAATAGAAAACATTTAAATTCATAAACTCATATTATTAAAATTATATAATACGTAAATTAATCATAAACTAAAATAATGTAAATATTACTTCTCATAAAAATATCAAGATCGCCACTTACTAGCATTCGTTTATTAGATACTCAATTATGTCTCTTCTTGTACAGCATATTTTTTCCAACTTTTCAGCTTTTTCTGATAAAGCAATAAATGGAGGACTATGAAAATCAAGCTTGCATATTCGTAACCTCCATGTTCCTAACTGACGAAAACAACTTGCCTATTTGTTCAACGTATTTGTTATGTGAAAAGGTAGGACTTATCCATACTGTTAATAATATTAATAATAATAATATCTAAGCGGAAGTTTATTGGTATGAAGTGGCCAAACCAAGCACATTTGATCAGATGTGTCAAAATGGCGCCCGCTGTCTTATACGTGCTTCATGGTGGCCCTCATAAAGTTTTCTATAGCTGTGGTATATCGAGAATTTTGTCGATGTTGTTAATGTAAATTATTCAAAACAGTGAGATTTTTTGCAGTTGGTATGCTTAGAGTTTTTATTCTATCTCAATGTTATTTTTTGTTTTGTTTTCAGCGACTATTTTTAACTTCCAGTTAATCATGTTATCCTCCTTGACAACTAAATAGGAAAGAATATAAAGTGAAAAAAAATGTTAATTTTGTAATATTCTGCCTTAAACATCGAATACTACTCCATCCCGTAAAAAACTTTTGAACCGCTGTTAATTGATTTGCAAACACTGCATTCCGACTCCAAAAGAATATAATGTGAAAAGACATTATAAACAAACCAGTGATCTTATGATAAATATAGAGGAAATATGGGTGTTTCAAAATTGAAGGAATTCAAGGTTAAGTTAACACACAGAAAAATTCAGAAAGGCAACGTTTTTCTTGTTGCTGCAAGTTTTGAGCTCTCCAAGATGATCACTATCAGTGGAAAATCTTAGAGTTAAAGAGATTTCATAAGGCGATGTAAAAACAGATGACAATGTATGTCCAGAGATGTTACGCCTATTTGAAGACATTTCATTAGGCAGAAACACTTGCTGAAATGATTGATGAAATGGCAGGTGATTTGAGTCGATAGTTATAGATTTTATCATAAAGTTTTGAACATTTTACTATTGCTCTGGATAAGACTATTGACATAGCTGGAATAAAACAGCTCGCTTTTTTCTTCAGGGCTTGTGACAACAAGTTTCATATTTATGAAGAACTAACTGAACTGTTCCCAACACGAAGCCAAGACATTTTTAAGAAAGTTGAACAGCTTCTCCAAAAGTAAGGCCTTGTTTTGAGTAAACTTGTGTGTTTATGTACTGATGGTGTTTCCAATATGGTTGGGAGACATAATCGTGTTGCCAAGTTATATACATAAATAGAAAACATATATCCAGATTCGACATTCAATCATTTTCACTGTATAATTAAACAACAGAACTTATGTACTGAGATTTTAAAAATAGATTATGTGTTGAGTTTTTTCATAAAAACCGTGAACTATATCAGTCTTCATGCTCCGCATCGACGTCAGTTTAGCCAGTTATTAGAAGATATGAATACTCTGTTCACAAATATCCGGTGGCATTCCTGTCACAAGGTACTAAACAGATTTTTTTATTTTTTAATGGGAAACGAAATTTTTATGATTTTGGATATGAAGTATCAAAGCACATATGAACTGTAAGTTGAACGCCGGTTCCAAGACATAGCTTTTTCAGTGTATATTACTTCCCAATTAAGTGACCTGAATTTGAAATTACAAGGTACAAATAAGCTATTCACTTAGTCATATGATGATATCAAGTTTTTCATAGCAAACTTAGTTTTATTCAAGTCCCCGTTGTCACAAGTAATCTTGATTATTTTTCCTATGTGCATTTTCATTTTAATTTTCGTTTTCTTATGTGAGTTGAAGAAAACTGCCAATACCTAGTCGGATTTATCTTTGCTGAGTACGACAATTATCTGGAATTGCTTTCAAAAGAATATCAGCGAAGAATTTGTGATTATTCATCTTGTGAATATCAGTTTGCATTATACTCAGCACCACTCACAGAGGCAGAGGAAAATCTACAGATGGAACTACTGGAAATGTTGAATGCTTAAGCACTCAAGGGGAAATCACCTAGAAGTAGGGGTTTCGGATTTTTTCATGCTTTCCTCAGATATTACAGAACATCAGAAAGTTTTCCACAAAGACTTTGGATGTTTTTGGTTCCACATATATCTGTGAGCAGCTATTTTCGTTTATGAAAGCCACAAAAACTTTTCACAACCAGATTAGCTGATGAACATTTGTCTTCTTTGATCAAAGTGGAATCTACACAAGCATTCCTACCTGATATATCGACAATAGCTTTTCTAAAGAGATGTCAATCATCAGGGTAACATAAAAATGATTAAATTGTACTACCTTATATTGTAAGTGTTTTGTATTTAAAGTTTACTTCGCACTAGCTGTGATTAATATAAGACTTTAAGCAGGTGCGGCCCTTGAGGCTGCATATATAGCCGATGAGGCCCTGCATGACATACCTTTACTAGATTATTTTGAAAATAGTTTTCAGGTTTCAACATAACTCTATTTTAAACAACAATATATATACCATTTATGAAACTATCTCACACAGACAGTAAAGTATTTTCAAATCTTTATTCTCTCAGTAGCTTACAAATAGTATTTGCTATATCTTATGCATGACTAAATAACTCCGTTGTATTTGCTAGTGGAAAGAGTAATATATATAGGCTTCAGATTTAGTCTTCTTTAATTTATCCGGGAGTAGATGTCTTTGATCAATACTTTGTGCTTCAGTCATTTATTATAAAGAGTGTTCTAATGACTTGGACCGATTTTAAAGTTGAATTAATTTTAAGCGTCTAATGATTTTTTTTTCTTTCCGATTCGGCGGATATTTCGGCGATATTTTTTTTTGCACATAAATAACTTTATCCAATGGAGAAATAAATAAATTTTCACCAATAACACTGATTCATTTACTGATGATTTTGATCCGTCTTAATGAAACACCATTATATAAAATCCTTTTATTAATACGTACACAAACAGTATACAAGAAACTATATTTTCTTTAAATTTAATATGAATTATTTATCAATTTATTTCATTAAATTTTCTCATATTCTCTGTGCTTTACTTGTCTCTATCAAATAATTCAGGTTATTTTTCTATAAATAATCCATCTAACTATTTTTCGTGGTTATGGCTATTGTTTGTCTAAGTCCAACTGCCTTACACTGTCTATGACAACATTTTTTACATTGTTATAAATATTTGTCCAGTTGCATGGGATGATGAACTGACTAGTGACAGAATCTAGAGTTTTATTCATTATGTCACTTAGTGAATAATGTTCATTTAGTACATCTCCCATTTCTTCTATTGAAAACAGTCTTCAAAATATTTTTTAGTTTTTTCCTCTGCCATTTGTTCATGTTGCCTTTTCTCCTATTCTCACTTTCTCTGGACTTCTTTCTCGTTCAAGTTATTTTAATATTTTCTCCTGTGTTATCGAATTTTAGGGGAACACATTTGATGGGGTTCTTTATTTGCTACATTGTCTATTTCATCTTTACTGAATGTCAATAACTTCACTCAAATGTTTTCCTCTAGAACAAGAGCATGCTACATGCGCACCAATTTTCAACCTGGATTGTGCATAACTGCACATGTTACTACATGAAATTTACAATTCAATATCGCATTCAATTTCGCATTCAATTTCGCAATCTTCAAAATAAATGTCTACTTTACATTTCCCTTTAATATAAAGTACTGCTTCATTTCACATTTTATTAAGCTTTACTACATATTCCCTTTGATAATGGTAGTCTAGAATACATTTGTTTTGTTTCACTGATCAATAAGTTTAGAGCAGATCAGCTTATCTGCATACTTTGTTATATGTTCACAAATTTGTTCGTGTTAAAACATGCCAAATTTTCAAATGTTTCTCACTGTCGGTCGTTCTAAGGTAAGAATGTTTGTATAGTACCAACAGAAGTACTAAACTTTGTTTTTAAATTTATGCTAGATTTTTCTTCCGAGTGTACAAGTATTGGTGTGTACTCGGAAATTGATTGATTCATTTGTTTTCTATGGATTATCTACAATTTACCGCTTATTTAAAGCCATAAAATGCTTTTAGATTGTAAGAGTTTTTTTTTTAAATTAATAATGTGTAAATTAGCTAAATCTTTAAATTAACCCATAGATGGAGGAAAAAGTGGGGGATTCATGTATTTCCCAAGAGTAGCTGTGCGTAAGTGAGCATAAGGAATCCAACTGGAGTAAGAATTGTGTTAAAAATTCCAAGCTACTAACCATTACACCATCCGCAAATCTTAACTTACATCACCTGATATTCCCAAGCGGTCTTCCATCTAGGTAATGACCAGGTTTGACATTGCTTAATCCAGTAATCCAGATGGGACCGGTGTTTCAAAACTCTACGGTCTGAATTCTATTAAATTAGTAAAAAAAATCTTCAAAATGCAGAAGGTACATATGTATTATCTAAATCAGTCGAGAAAAATTATTGTAATAGTGAATATTTTACTTCATGGAGTTAGAAATCACTTTCAGATATTTAGCAAAAGCCATATTGCTCAAAACAATCTATTATGAAACAATAATCTTGAGCTTCATGGATAAGGCGATAAACTACATCCAATAGCAAGACATTTAATCAGGTTGTAAGGAGTGTTGAACCTCTTCTTAATTGCTTTTGTTCCCAGGTCCACTCTGATACGGGGCGGTAGCACCTGTTACGGGCGCAGGTAGGTGCAACTAATTAACTTCCAAACTGGGGTCAAAACACTATGGAAGTGGAAAAATAGGATTATACCAGAAAAAAATTGTAAAAAATTATTACCAGTAAAAAATTTCTGAATAAATATGACATCAGCAATAAATTAAAAAAAAAAATTATAAGCTATACATTTTCAAAAAAAAAAATATTGCCATCAATAGAAGTCTTTTCAGCATTAAATAACTTATTGTGGTTGATATACTGTAAACCAAACCAAACCAATCCAATAATCTTGATAAAATATACAACTGATTAAATGAAATAGAACATGTTATTTTGATGTGAAATAGTTTAAACATTATAAATTAATTTTAAAAAAAAAGTTTAACTTCTGTTTTGTTGAAGATTTCACATTGTCTGTCAACATTGACTGTCAACATTGACTGTCAACATTGACTGTCAATATTGACTAACACTTTTCAATATTTCTTTTTGATATTCTAAACTAACAAAAAGACAATTCTTAAAAAGGTGGAGGCCATATTTTGTGATCTGGTCATAAACTTTTAAAATCATTGGTAAGATAAATATGTTATTAGTTGTAGGTTTTGAAAGATTTTGAAAATTATGCTATAAAACCAAAATTTCTTATTTTTTTAATGTACAGTTTAAAAAGGGAATAGTAGAAACTAAACAACACATGAATAACTCCTTGTGATTAAGTTCCTCGTAAATATGTTTTTAAATATTCCTCAGTCTATGATGAAATATCAAACTCTAAAATAATTATAATTTCTAAATGAAACAGCGATTAAAATATTCCAATAATGTGAAATGTATGAAATTACAAGGTATATATCATACAGCTGACTGTGCGTAAAACTTTGCTTTGAATGTGTAATGCTTATTATATGAGTTTTAGAATATTAAAGTGGGAAATTTATCACATTTTTCTGCATTCAGTGGAAAATCGTGAAATTTGATAAAATTTGTTAAATTGAGTGCATTATGTTGGAATCAATAATTTACAGAATACTTGGATTAATTACTTTTATAAGGAATTACTTTTCTATCTTAGAATTTGCCGTGGGGGTTTTCTGCTAATTATAAAAATATTGCATATTTTGAAATTTCGTAACCTTTATTGGCTAAGTGAAAAAATTTATTAAATTCTTCAACATACTCAGTTATGAGGCATGCCTGATAAACGCTAAGACGATCATGCATCTTTAGATACATAACTGACGAGGCAGATTTTCCCCGTAGTAGGTTGCCATTTCTTTCTACGGTAGACCAGTTGCCATCCAAGTCTTTAGAACCCGGTCTGCCCTGCAATTTACCCATAGCTGTGGGGAGGAGAAGAGGATCCATATCTTTCCCAAATAAACGATTGAAATGTTTGTGAAAGATTTCCATTCCTTTCTTCAAGTTACGAGTCATTTAGATAAAATAAAAGGATTAAAAGAACGTTTTGATGTGGTCGCATGAACTTGTCAGTTCATCCGGATATGCGTATTCGTTGTTTGGCGACAATATTAAGAGCGTTGATTGAAATTTTTTCTTTTTTTTTTTGTTTGCAGAAATGTGCTCTAAAGCCGTCTGTTTACAACCATTCGTTGATCTGAAAAATAAACTATAACAAAAAAGCAGCAACTTCTGACTAAAGTTACGATGAGTTGTTTCTAACTACTTGACTGAAAGCCTTTTCTTTTTAACCACTGACCATATCACTAAAATTAAAATAAAACACATTTTAGTTCATTATAAAATTTAGTTTGTCATCCATTTACATCTTTTTATCTTATTTCATGCTTACCTTATATTGGTTTGCAGTAAAATTCATTGTTTATAATTTCGATAAAAAACATCTGATATTATCGTTCGTTTGTCTCGTACTTGGCCGAAAATAACTTTTGTGGACTTTGCCGATGTTCTCTCTTCTGACGGTACATTATTACTAGAACTGAATGCAAAAAAATATACAAACCATTTCGATTCAGAAGTACTTACCTGGCACTTGTGCTCCGGCCCTGTGCTGGTGGTATCACGGCTATGACTAGCTTGGCCCGGCTCTGGCCTGGACCAGCTATGACAAGCCAAGACCAGCTATGACTAGCTTAGACCAGCTCTGACCAGCCTGGAAAAATTATGACCATCTAAGACCAGTTTAGACCAGTGGCCCGAGTGGAAATACTTGGGTCTCTCTAGTTAAAACCGATCTTGTGTCATATCCTGACTCAGTGGTGCATAAAATAAATACATTCTTTCTATAACAATACATATTTCATCAACATCAGCTCTTTTTATGCAGACATTAAACACGTCATAATGAAGAAAGTGACCTGATTTCAGACATATAAAAATGACAGGTTCAGTTACTCAAAGGCATTAGCTATTAATCTTACCCGGTATCGCTATTGATGATGGTTTGGATAAGTACACTATACATACCTGTGTTTTGACACTCAAACTGGTAGAGATCCACTCGCTGATGGCAAGGCTAGCGGTCCTCTGGTCGCAGCCACCAGAGGGCTAATGGTGGGCTACTTGCGGGCCACTAGCGGGCCATCGGTGGGCCTCTAGCACTCCGCCATTGAGAACATTGCCGGAATGAGCACGCCAGCCGTCCAACAGCTGGCCACTAGCAGTAAACGTTAGTGGCATGCCACCCAGTGTCAGATTGATAGCTTGGGTGTAGAGTGTTTATTCAATGTTTGCGCTTAAATAACATCTAATATTTTTTTTTGAATTCTATACTTCAAGCAATAAAAGGCTGTAGATAAACTAATGGTAATATTTTACTGTTTGAGGTGCGTGGTAATAGCTTAAAAGAAAGTCGCGGAAATTGTAGACAGCGATTTGACTCTTGACTCAAAGAGATTGTAGTGTTCAGGGAAACATTCATGCTAGATATTTTCATGCAATTTAGGATTTCTCGAGAAAGAAGAACTGCCTGGGTGGAACTTCCTCCTTTCTATTGAAACAGTGACGAAATATGAGTGATTCGATTCCGAGCACTCTTCAAATGCCTGAATGGGAAAATAATAAATTCCCATAAAATCGCCCTAGTGATTTTGACTCGTCGAGGAAACCGTCAACATGTACTTTTCTTTACAACGTTGTATGGAGCAAATCATTCGAGGTATTCCATTTATGTGAATATATTAAAAGTGTTATGACTAGATACACTTCTCAACATCAGTAATCCAATGAACAAATCAGGGTACAGATTTTAGAAAGGAAACAAGACAGAGAAAAAGTCAACACCCGTTTGTAATCTAAATTCCGAATGAAATATATATATATATATATATATATATATATATATATATATATATATATATATATATATATATATATATATATCAAGAAAGAACAATAAGATATGCAATCCGGTGTACTTATTGATATTTTTATTTTTACAAAATAGTGCTCAATGTAAATTTACGGAGCATTAATATTATAAATTAACTGAATTAAAATATGCTTTTTTGCTACACAGTAAAAACCATGTTTCAAAAATGGAAATAAAATCTACAAATGTAATTTTGTAATTAAATAAAAAACGTTAGTTCCATTTCATCCTGAAGCTAAGTTTGAGGTTAGCTTCCATTTTTGAAACATGGTTAATACTGGGTATCGAAAATAACATTTTAATTCAGTTAATTTATACTATATATATATATATATATATATATATATATATATATATATATATATATATATATATTAATAAACATAGTTTTGAGGTGTGCTATATTTATAGGATAATGTGCTCAATATAAGAGATAGAGCGCATGTAAATACATATATAAAATGAGCATTGAAGTCGACAGAGGGGAGATGCTGTTTCATGCTGTACGCTATCGTCGGCCTGACGATTACGTACTGCATGAAACAGCATTTCACCTCTGAGTTTTGACTTCACTGTCCACTTTTATCTATCTTTCTCTCTCTCTCTCTCTTTCTCTGTCTCTGTCTCTGTCTGTCTCTCTCTCTCTCTCTCTCTCTCTATATATATATATATATATATATATATATATATATATTTATATACATATATGAATTGTTTTTATAAGTGCGTACTCCACGTCTACACTATGCTATAAATTTGGGTATATAATCCCTGCAGATTTAAAATTATTGATATTTGGAAAAACGTTCATGAAAGTACGTTTTGAAAAAAACAAAACATCCTACAATGTATTTCTCCTGCTAAGCTTCATGGGATCGCAGGCGAATCAATGAGTTGTCCGTGAATCTATTTGTTTGTGTTAAAATCTTTTATTTTTCACAATAAGTCGTTTCTCGTGACTAAATTACTTCTTTAATAATTGGACAATATTACAAACTTATAGTGTTCAGCAAACTTGCTCTACATTTGTGAATCATGGAACCAGTATCGAAAAGAACCTGAAGAAGCTTGAATAATTCCAACAAGTCTTGTTATAGCATATTTTCAAAATCAATGCACCGTCAACTACATAAGTATTGCCTCGGGTGGTCTTAAAAGCTTACCCGAATGGCATCTACAATATTTCATTGGACTAACATTTAAAGCGACCTTGTCATAGACAAAAGAATTCTCAGTGCCCCAAAACGTACAATCAAAATCAAACTGAGGTCTTCTGATCTTCAAGCCGGAATCAGCCTTAATATGTGTGAATAGGAAACGACCGAACGCCAATCGTGGAGAAGAGCAATTCATTTTGGTTGTAACCTCTTTAAAGGAGAGTGCAAGAATGAAGACGAACTAAAAAGAAAGCAACACATATCACAAATGCTCCTCCCAAGACCATCAACTATCCTATCATGCTAACAAATTCTTGACTTGACCCCCTGGGTAATTTCAAGTTCAAGCATTGTGGATGTAAAGGATGAACCAAATACGTACACGATAGGATATTTGCTGCATAGATAATTAAAATATGTGTTACTACTTTTTTTTGTTTTTTATTGATCTGTTAAACACAAATAATAATTTTCTTACGAATGATTATTCAATGTGCTGGGTCTCTTCAGGAAGTCAGCGATCATTGTTCAACAATCTATGCAATAATTTTTAGCTCTTAGGAAAATGAGTATTTTTTATCTATTCGAATCTCTGTTCTGCCATCCATTTAGGTGCTGCGCTGTTTTGTTTGTTTGTTCGTTTTGCCGTCAATATTCCTTGTGAATGTCAAAGTTGCTAAGTCCTCTTTTCTCATTCTCTTCCCTTGCGATTTCAACTGTGTCTCACAGATGCAAAGAATAAATCACATTTATGTTCCCACCGTCTCTATAACTTTGTCGTTTCTCACAGCTTCACTCCGTTGTAGTTCTGCTGCATCAAGTCTCTTCTTAATCTGTGAAGGGATTTTCCCAGCATTCACTGTCATATGGCAGGACTGATATTACGTCAGCTTTCAGCCCTTTTTTTCTTTGTTTTTTGCGAGATAATCCCTTTATTCTCATACTAGGTTCATTTTATCGAACGCATTATTCGCTATCCATTATGCCATCGGATTTCGCTATCGCATCCTCACTCCGTTAAAGAACATAGTAGATGGAACGTGAGAATAAGTAAAAAACACAAGGCCAGTATTGAATGTATTAGATTAACGATGCTCTGTGTGACTAGCAAATAAATCATGTATAGAGAACGTTACAATGCATTTTGATGAATCATTTTCTGCTAAATAATATATCTTTTATTATTAGGAATGCACTTCTCTCACCTTTTATTTTTAAAAGCTTGTTTAATTTATAATTTTTATCTTATTTTCTTCACTTCTGTTTGCGACAAATCATAGACCCTATCCTCTGCTGAACCTAAGCACAATTTGCTCTTTCTCATTAAGAATGTCATTAACGCTATTGAGCTGTAGCTACATAGAATTCTGCCTCTACTTAAACAATCATTTTAAATCACCTTTCAAAAATATACATTCTATGGTGGCTGTTCCGCATATGCTGTAACCAGAAGGTCATATATCTTAAAAAATGAATATGAAATTAACTGTTACCTATCCTATACAACGTCATATATCTCACTTCCTACATCCAATTCTTACGCTAATACAACATTAGTCAGTAACCCTTTAATTTTAGAAATTATTGCGCTTTGTATAAGGTGAACATTTGTAAATATAATACAAGGAATTTTACAAAATTGCTTAGGCATCTTACCTCGCTTGGTCTTGTTTCTAGAAAGTGGCCATTTTAATAACATTCAACCATTGATATGTTCGTATTGGAGTTCACATCGCGAGTGTCAAGCATACAGCATGCCGTTTCCATTTTTCTAGCGGCGTGAATTGCCTCATAGTGCTCTTTTTATCACCGGCAGTGCCTAACTGACCCTAATATACTGTGCAGTCGACATAAGCTAAAACAAACAATGCTAATACAGGAAATTAAAAATATAAAATGGCGACAATTTACAATTACACACTGTACTCTTCATCTGTGAGGACATTTTAAATCATTTGCTGCCATATAAGAGAATATATACTATATAGCTGTTCAGCAACTTTTTTTTATTTTTAATTAAATTTTACTGTTTTTTTTTCTAAATATTTATTTACCGTTTAATGTTCTGATGTGCCTCGACTCATCTGCCGTCTTTTTAAACACATTCAACAAATTTAAATTTGTGTAGTTATTTCAATTCTTCAATTTGCAGCTTGTATTTTTGGCTGTTTATTTTTTCTTGGAGACAACCGCAAAGTATGCCTTCTTGAAAGTGATGTTTATTCGTTTTCCCCTTTATTCATTTAATAAATTATTTTGTAATACGAGCGTTATTTTTTTCATCTTTTACTCCTATCAAGACGATTTCATCTGTGTAACTTACTATGATTATTCACACCGATCATAACTCCTGTTAGGAATTCTAGTTTTCTTAGGATCACCTTGCTTTATAGGTTAAATAAATCCGTTAGGATGTCGTATTCTTATCCTACATTTCCAGGAGCCGTATTCCCAATAAATTACGCGGAAAAGCCAAGTTAAATATAGTTTTCTTTTTTTTTAAACACAAATCCATTAGAACACAAACTTTGTGTTATTTACGTTGTTTTTTTTTTTCGAAAGTATTTTACTCTATACTTTGTCCTGTAAATGATCGCGAAATTGAGAGCAGCAAAAGACTAAAAGACAAACCATTTTAATATATAAAATAAAACTATTCTCAGAATAAAAAATGGAATAATAATGATTTCTTAAAATTATAGACACTGACAGCAACCTAATTGATTTATTTCTAGCCTGTGATGTATAATATATCTGAAAACGATCAAATTGTCAGAAACTTCGAAGAAAATGAAATTTTTCTGCGGAATTTTATTTTAAAGTTGTTTTGAGTCTTATCTAAATTCATTTAACAATATACCGCCATTTCGCTTCCCGGGAAGTTGTTTGGTGTAAATCAGATAAGTTGAAAAGATAACATATAATATGTTTTCATTTTGATGGGATTGGATTGACATGAATGGAAAGATGTGAAGCGATTGGCGGAAGCGGTAGCGAAATGAGAATGAGAGAAATAAGAGAAACTTAAAAAGTGAATTAATAGAAGAGGGACAGAGAAAACAAATTAAAAGAGTATAAGACGAAAAAGTTGAATAATAGAAGAAAGAAGTCCTTAAAGTATTTAGAAGAGATAAAACAAAAAAATCAGGAACATATATCAAATGACAAATTGGAAAAAAAAAGATTATATATTATCATCGAAGAAATTGGATGCAAAATCGGAGAATGGCAAATGTGTTGAAGAAAGTTTGGTAAAAAAGAAAAGAAAAACAAGATATTTTAAGAGTTTGCAGAAACGCGTGAATAACAGTATAGCGTAAAAGGCTTCCTTTTCTTGAAAAAAGGAAAAAGTAGAAATGATAGATGATGAAAAGAACGAAATACTGAAAAAAATATTTATTGAGGCAAGGAATTTTGTTGAAGGTATAAAATAGAGAATTCAGAAAAAACATTATAACATTGAATGAAAAATATGACAGAAAAATTGGTTGAAATATAGAAAAAAATATGCTGAAAAGAAATACACGTATTTAAAAAAGTAATAAAATCAACGAAAATGAAGGAAATTATTAAGTAAATCAGAATTTTTGTCTGATTTTTTAAATCAGAAAAAGAATGAAATAAATAAAAAAAAATGAAATTGTAAATACTAATAATAAAGAAAGAAAAGAAAAAAAACAAGGAAAGAAAATGAGAGAAAACGACGAAAAACAAAGATCAAGTAAACAAAGAGAGAAATTAAAGTAAAATCAATCAAAGAATCATGAAAAAGGATGGGAAAGAATGTAAAAGTGTATAATGAAATAGGAAAGAAAGAAAAAGAAAGAAAGAGGAACCGGTGAATTGAGAAAGAAAGAAAGAAAGAAAGAAAGAAGAAGAGGTGGAAATAAGAACGAAAGACGAAAACAGGATCACGTAAAAAGAATAAAAAGAAAAGAAAAATGAATGTCAATGAAAGAATGAAATAACGAATGAAATTAAGAAAACAGAAAGAAATAAGGAAACAATGGTGAAATACAAAAAAAAACAAAAATCAAATAAAGAAGAAATAGAAAAAATAAAAAGAATGTAAAAAATATAAAAATATAAAAAAAGTATCACGAATGAAATAACGAAAAGGGAAATGCGAGAAAGAAAGACGTAAATGAAACAAACTCTTAAAGACAAACGAGAATTAAACTGAGAAAAATAAATAAGAAATCATGAAAGAATGTAAAAATGAACACGAAAGAAAGAAAGAAAGAAAGAAAGAAAGAAAGAAAGAAAGAAAATGAAAAAGAAAGAAAATAAAAGGATAAAAAGAAAATGGCACATACGTGAATTAAATTTCAAAAGTAAATATCTAATGAAATCATAAATGAAAATAGTAGAATGAAAATATGAATGAATCATAAAGTATACAAATAAACAAAGTGAAATCAATTATAAAATAAATATGGTAGAATAAAAATTGAACGAAATCTATGAAAATAAAAAGAAGAAAAAAACGAATAATAAAAACAGATGTATTCCAAAATTACACCAAACGTCAAAATACATTGATGAACTAAGTAAATAGTACATGAGAAACCAGTGGAAAGGAACTAAAATAGAAAATGCGAAAATCTAACAATACATGTTTAATCCCCCCCCAACCCCACAATGAATCAATAAAACGACTAGGACCTCTAGAGATTACTAAGCGTTAGAAAATATGAGAAAAAACACTAATATTAAGGATAAAGGACATAAAATGAATAAGGATTAAAACAGAAGATAACGATTGATATTACATTTACATATTTGAAAATCAATTTGTCTGTGAAGCAAGAATCCGGAAGAGATTTCCATGAGCGAGAAGTGCGATAGAAGAAACAGTTAGCGTTGAACTTACGGTTACATCTAATGATTTCAACTGTAAATAAACGAAAGCTTTCCGTCAACCTACTACTGCGCTTGATTTTATAAAGTCCAAGTACTATGAATAAAGGTCATTCGAAAAATTACAGGCAAGTTTTATTGAAAAGTCACAGGGAAGCTAAATTAACGGCAATGATATTGAATAAAAGGACGAATAGCAGACTTACAGATATGTAAGATAATTTCTGGTGTGAAAAACTGTAGTAATCCCGCTTTCTTAGCTGCAGACTTAGCAAATGATACAACAGACTCTTTCCACTGCATCTAAGCTGAAAACTTTAGTCCGAGAAAGGCACAATGAGTCACGATTATGGAGGTTAGCATCAGCTATGCTGATGGAAGTTAAAAGTAGTTTTGGTTTCGAGGTGTTAACAAAAACAATGCACTCCATGCCCCATTTAAAGCAGACTGTAGTTCATTGTTTAAATTAGATGCCAATTTGACGTTATTGAACAAATGAGATTTAATATTAAGACGAGGAAATAGTTGTGCCACTAATAGAGATAACTCATGACATCAGGAAATTCATTTACAAAAATTCGTATGTCCAAGAATTGACCCATTTGGAACATCTCAATTTATGTAAAAATATGTAGAAGATATATATTAATTTCACGATTTGATAAGAAAGCCGGAATCAAAAATTTGTCCAGAAATAGCATAAAATTTCACATTGTGAAGGTGGCCAGTATGTTAAACCTTGTCAAATATAGGTTATACGCAGAATTTAAGAAAAGCTGTCAATTTGTTGATCCTGTTTCGATGTGAAACGATTTCCTGGAATACTGTTATCACAATCTGGGTGTAATTTTGGATATCTTGGACTCCCGTATATTTGTATCTCAGCATCAGTCTTTTGTTCTTCTCTTTCTATCTCTTCCTTCCTCTCCCTCCCTCTATTTCTCAATCACCTTTGAGTAAGATTAATTCATGAGAATATCGTGACTACCAGTGAATAACGTCAGCTTGTTGTGTGAAGAGCAACAATTGCTATGTAGTCTGCGAGGAAAATAGACGCCATAATCCCACAGCAGTATGGTAAACAAATTGAAACCAAATGGTCCAAACACGGAATACAATAGACACAACGGACCTGAGTGTTTTCCATTCTGGAAATATTACAAGTAAAACCTTCTGTCATTCATACAGGTTGTTTTATCAATGGATGTCATAATTCCTTTGTTGTTTATACTTTCTTGTATGACATCACGGTACATAGATTCTTGTTGAGAAAATGCCTATTAAAGATTCGTTTTTTTCAGGAATCTTCCATTTTGTTAAGTTGTTAGTATTAGGTTGGTGCAAAAATAATGACGTAATAATGTCGTTTTTTGAAGTTATTACGTCATTATATTTGCACCAACCTAATACATCATGGATAAACTAATGCTTCTACTGGGGAACATGGGACTAGAAATTTTACGCCTTTCTAAGACCACTCATTAATCTTATTATCATGTATAAACTTCTTCCTTTTCGTGTTTGTTTGACATGACGGTATTTTATGGGGTATATTCTATCTGTTATTTTTGAGGTATTTTCTTTACGGTAAATTTCTGTGGCATTATTATATACCTGAATACGACTGTTAAAATTATTTATGTGTTATATCTTACAGACAATAATTATTTCAGGTCATTTTTCTAGGTTAATCCTACTCAACTGACGTAGACAGTGTCCATATGAAAATGTCCAGTAACATAATTTATATTGGGTAGTGTTTATTTTATTTCCATCTTCCATATTAGTTGAACATATCACATAAATGGAAGATTCCTAAATTTCATTTGCATTAATATTTTAGAAACATAATTTCTTTCAGGGTTTTGTCTTCTTTTGTCGCCCATTCACACTTCTTTTTACATGATCTGCCGCCCATAAATAAATAAACAAAATTTATAATCCATTCATTTAGTAAATGTTTTACATAGAAATCTATCAAACATAGTGATTTTACAAGATTAGCTCAGATGTAGCACAAGGTCGAGAGTGTGGGGCACCCAGTGAGGATCACTATTAATTAGCAATTGTTCTAGCGAGGCAAACTTGCTAAACATTACACCACATCGTAGTGTCTAGAAATCTATCAACATGTTATTTAAACTATATTGTTATTATATACATATTGATTGTAGTCTGTTAGGAATGGTTACATGGATTCCTGGCTATTGATAATCCCTTTCAACTTATTTTACTTGTACCCTATGTAAGATCCTATTTAAAATTATTCACGATTTCTTTCAATTATAAATATATTTTCAATGTTTCCGTAATTATTACATGAATGCTTTAGTCTATATATTTATTGTACATACTTTACAAGTAATTTCTTTAAAAGCTCATTTACAATGAATTTACAAAAGTGATTATTGGAAATTCATTTTAACAGTTAAATCCTTTCCAAGTTTCAATGATATTATTAACAAATATTAGTAATATTAAATTCATAGCATTGATTACCAAGTAATTTCCTTAGTGCAGTAATTTACAATCCAATTTGTAGTTAAATTATTTATATTGCATTCCACAAGTATAATTAATAAAAATAATAACGTACATGAAATATATAGATTAAAGCTATAATAGATTTACCTCATCAGTAAGGTATAGACATCTCTTCATTTGTAAAGCAATTATATTGATACATATTATCTAAACCGGGTTTCTGTCACATGTTTATTTGAACAATATTTTCCAATAAAAACATCAGCAATACATTTATATTATTCATATAATAGCCCTAAATATTCAATAACGCTCACATTAATTCCTGATCACAAAAGAAGCGTTTCTCCATGATCACAATGTTTTTTTCATGATCAGATTATTATATCTGCATTTGTTCTAACAATAAAATACTTCTCTTCGGTCAGTAAAGATGGCATTAATTCCTGACCATGTATACTTCAATTCTTTTCTATTACAATGCATATCTATGGCTAAATTATTTTCAGTACATTTACTTTATACATATAATAGACTCTTCTGCAAGTAAGGCTTACAATAATTCAGCAGACAATGACAACAGATACCACTTTTCATCTCGATTTCAATGTATTTATATGACAAAACTCGCATCAATTCACTTAATATATGCTTGAGAATGCGGAAAAGTTTTAAAAGTTTTCATACCGACTTAAAATGTATAGCCGTCCTGAATACTGACTTTTGGGTAGTTTCTCAGATTTTATGAATCGGTCAAAGAATCATTTAATACTTATTCGTACACATAAAAAATATCAATAATGGATGTACTTAATATTGCTCAAGGCTCCTACTTACAGTAGCAATGGGGTGAGACCGAGAATCATTTAATACTTACTGGTACACATCAAAACCATATTTTATCAATAAGGGCTGTCCGAGATTTTAATCAGGTTACAAATTAACCTACAAAAATACTAAGTAAACCAGATAGATTTTATTTCCAACAAAACTATACAGTAAACACATATTGTACTTGAGTTGAACATGCACGAAGCCAATTTGGGCAAAACGAGGCAGTGTAATGGTTAGCGAGCTTGCTTAACTAAAATAATTTTGACTGAGTAGTGAGTTCGATCCTCACTAGATGCCCCATATTTGCGCCACATCTAAGTTACGCTTGGAAAATTACTTGGGCACCTAGGTGTAGTGTAATTGTTAGCAATTTTGTCTCGCTAGAACAATTAAAGACTGAGTAATGAGTTAGATCCGAAAGTGTGGGGCACCTAGTGAGGAGCGAACTCACTACTCACTTTCGGCCTTATGCCACGTCTAAGCTAAGCTGCGAAAATCATAGGTCACCTCGGTGTGATTTAATGGTTAGTAAACTTGTTTTTTTTTCGATCCTCACTGCGTGTCCCATACATTAGGCCTTGTGCCATATCTAAGCTACTCTTCGAAAATCATGGAGTAACTCGGCGTGGTGTAATGGTTATTAAGCTTGTCTTGTTGTAACAAATACGACTGAGTAGTGAGTTCGATACTCACTTGGTGCCCCATAATTTCGTCCTTGTACAACATCTAAGCTGAGCTTGGAAAATCATCACAGGTGCCAATTGAAGATAGACGACATTATTCACTTCGCTGTTTTTCTTTTATTATTATTATTTTTACCGCACCATGTGCAAGGCCGGGGAGCTACTGTAGGAAAAGGGTTACAGATTCAGAAGCACATTTTATACGGCTATGTGATTAAGATAATGGCTAACCCTAGACTCGAGCAGGTTAAGATTGTACTGATCGAGGAAATATCCTCCTGGGAGTCGGTTCCACGGAGCAGCGTTTAGCAGAAAGAAGCTGCTTGACTGGAATTTAATTCTCATCAAAGGAATATTGACGGAATGAAGGTGATTTACTACAATGTGACTGTCATGGCGGGTCTTGTTTATAATGACGTTATGATAATTCTTAAAGAAGAAGATAATTAAAAATTAGTCGTTGTAGAAACGTCCCACTTCTCTTTTCTGACCAATACTTTTATACTACATTCTAGAATTCATCCAATACAAAGCTTGAGAGCCACTCAAGTTAAAGTTACATTTAAAATGGTAATGAAAGAGGATGTTTATTAGTCGGATGAGTTTATTTAGAGGCATATCAAACGGTATATGTTATTTAATATCGAAATCTAAATATTTTGAAAATAATTGTGTGTCTTCATCTACAGATGAAATGTATTTTCAGTCATTTTGTATAAAATAAGTATTGTTAGTCATTTTCCAATAATTATTTATTGTTGATAATTTAATATAAATACACTTTTATGCAAAATAATTGAAACAAATGTTTTAGTTTTCTTTCTTTAACCATACGATCAGTTTTAGATCCACTGTGGTGACAGCGTGTAATCGATTTCTATTTTTCCTCGGATTGGGTCATTGAAGTGGTGTGCAGCAATAGGAATCTACTTTCAGGGTGTACGATGGAATTTATTGAGCCTTGAAAAATATTGCGTCATCCGTGATTGCATTAGATTTTTATCACGCCCATACACTATTGTCTCAACTCTCGATTAGTTGCCCTATGGCTATTTTCTGCGACGGACGTTACTCCAAGGCAGCGTACGAAAATTTTAACCCTACACGAACACACTGGCAAGCCTTACCAGCGATCAAATCAAAATACAATAGACTGGACTGGAAACTCTCCTGGTTTAAATCCATTCGAGAATCTGTGATCAATCTGCAAGAATTTATGGAATAAGATGTGCGCTGGGTTATGTTTCATTGGAAAAATACGGAAAAAAATTAAATAATAAGGAATTGTTCGTTTTGCTTCAACTAATTGGCACAAGGGAGTATGTTGAGTTGGTCATCTGTTATATAATATGGTATTGCTGGCATGTTTACTATAAATATGTACTTTAGTACATTCATGGTGTTTTATTTTTGTTTGGGGAATCACTATTTGTCTATAAAATGTAGCCTAACATGTGATAAGACCCCAGCCATGAGTGGATCTGGGCACAACAGCAATTAAAACATGGTTTCACGCTCCATAGAACTTTCAATATCTCGATGAGAGTTGTATTTGGGAGAGAAGGTCTTAGGAAATAAGGATTATGAGGATGAGGAGAATAGGAAATGTTTGGCATTTGACTTGAATATGTTATGAGCGTAGTGCTTAGGAAAGAATATATACGACTGTCATTTCCGGAAAGTGATTTTTCTTAAGTAAAGACTAAGTGAAACGTTCATCTTCATTTTGAAAACGGTGGAAATGATAACGATTTTTCTTTGAGGAAGTAGAATGTCGTGTATATGGATTTAAATGTTTGTACTGTTGGAACTAATAAATGGAGCTCGTCTGACTGCTATGAAAACAACTATACATTAGCTACAGGCTTGTAACGCTTCGGCTTTGTGAGAACACATCTAGCGTGGCGTGTAAAGCTACCTCTACAAGTACACGTAAAATATCAATTCTATAAAAATTGAACCATTGCAACACATTTTTCTGTATCCTTGGAAAAAATATGAATTGTATGTGCTTTTAAAACTCAGTAAATTTAAAAATAAATTATTCCAAAATTCGCCTGCAGATGAAAAAGAACTAACGCTTTTAATTAAATTATATAATTAAATTTGAAATTTTTAGCTTCGGTTTTTTAAACATGGTAATTCCTGTTTAGCGAAGAAACAATATTTTTAAAACATTTAATTTATAATATTTATGCTCTGTAAATTTACATTGAGCACAGTTTTATAAAAATAAAAATATCACTGTTATATATATATATATATATATATATATATATATATATATATATATATATATATATATATATTTCGGCCTAAGCAAAGCAGTAAAGCCACAAGGAGTTACTGTGTGTGAAAAATTTAGAAGCAAAACGATTACAAATGAATGGGAAAAAACGGTGAGAACAAAAGAATAACCAATAGGATTATAGATAGCGATTGATATTGCATTTAAAATTTTGAAAATGAAAGTTGCAATGGAACCAGAATATAGTTCATCAAGCGAGAAGTGCGTGATAAGAAATTATTCTCATAGATTGTATGATTGCATTTGGCCAACATAATTTTAAATTAATGGGTCATATCGCCAGTCTAGTACAGAGCTTACATTTAAAAATCACGGCACCATGGCGAAGAAATTATTCAGTCATTTACTATTAAATGTATTCATAGAAAAGTCACAATGAGACAAACGATACAGGAGTAGGAAAGAGACTGAGGCGAAGACCTCAGAACAGGGCAAATAATATTGTTGATTTTCCTTGGGATTTTTTCAAGGTGTTCAAGGTAAATAAGAAGAGCACCGAATAATATGATGCAGCAATATCCTTTGTATGGACGAATGGTAGAATTATAAATAAGTAAAATAGAATCTGGAATGAAAAACTCACTAGCCCAACAGCAATGAACTTAATTTCATAGCTGCTGACCAAACAATAGATTCAATATAATCTTGTCACTTCAGGTGAGCCGATATAGCAACCTTAAATTATTCGTGTGTATGTTTCTGAGATGAGGTATTATATACATTATTCCCAGTATTGTCTTCATCTTTGTCGCCATATTTATCAAACGTTTCGGCCTTTCAATATCTGTCTATATTTCTGAGATGAGGTATTATGTACATTATTTACATTATTCCCACTATTGTCTTCATCTTTGTCGCCATATTTATCAAACGTTTCTGCCTTTCAATATCTGTATATATTTATGAGATGAGGTATTATGTACATTATTTAAATTATTCCCACTAGTGTCTTCATCTTTGTCGCCATATTTATTACAGCGTTTCGGCCGGTGTAAGCTCCGGCATTCTTCAGGTGGTTGGAATGTCGAACTTAACCCTGTATTTACAATACCGTTTATTTTTTTGCGATGACAATCAACTAAATTTCAGAAACAACAATTAAAAATGTAAAACATAAATAATAATTGTTGATAATGGTTCGTCCAATAAAAATTGTGAAACAAAAATTGTCGTAAGATAAAATATATCCTGTTCATCAGTAGCCCGTTGTTTGAGATCGACTTTAATATATTTCATTGAGTTATTTGGTGTTAAGAAGTATTTAAAAATGTAGCATATTTTTGTCAGTACATTAATATTTATTTATGAAACTAAATCTGGTAGAATATAAGAGAAGTATTTTGAACATTTGAGGATTATGCATTTAACAGATGGATAAGGAAATCTTAATCATGTAATGAATTTAAGAGTGGCTGTAATCCCTTCCAGAATAAAGTTTAATGATGGACGCATGTCTAAATGGCTAACTTCATAAAACACACGCAAGCACACACGCACACACATACAAAAAACATATATATATATATATATATATATATATATATCCAAGTATATGATTGGTGTATATGGAATGAATTCCAATAACCTACAATTACTATTCTTAAAAGAGTGCTCAATACAAAGTAGAGCAGATATAATTATTTATTTAAAAAAAAATTATAACATAAATATGTTAGAAAATCACTACAAAAATAGCCAATTTGTTTCAACACCCTCGGTGTCTTATCAAGTGATGACGTTGAATGTAAAATAAATCGTTTTAAAAGTTTCAAATTAATTAACAATTAATTGAATTTTCCTATACTTGTGTTTTGATTGGTCCATCTAGCCTTTGTAACAACGTTTTCCCCTTGCGAAGGATTGTTAATTAATTTCAAACTTTTAAAACCATTTATTTTACATTCAACGTCATCACTTGATAAGACACCGAGGGTATTGAAACAAAATGGCTATTTTTGTAGTGATTTTATAAAATATTTATGTTATAATTTTTTTTCAATAAATAATTATATATATATATATATATATATATATATATATATATATATATATATATATATATATATATATATTATAAAAATATAGTTTTAAGATATGATATATTCATGGCTAAATTCCTCAATATCACGGACAGTGTATATAAAAGCATAAATATAAATGTGGATACATTTTGACTAAAATCTGTTTCATGCTTAACCGCAGTATCCAGGCTATCTATCAGGCACAGCAGACTGAACCAACTTTCCAGACAGTAGAACTATCAGTTGATTCAATATATTCTTTCTTCTTCATCTCTGCAGAAAACGAAAGAAAACTAGAAAATGTGCAACGTGTCACTCTGGTGATGGAAATATCAAAATTTTTCTGTGAGACTTAAAAGACACGTTTTTCGTTTTAAAGTTTTTGAATTAACAAGCAATTTCTTACCCCTACCCAGTTAAAATGGATTGAGGGACATTTTTAAGTTCAGATGCCAATTGATCAACATTAATGCAAAAAGATGTGGATGATTGGGCAACTTTCATTTCGCGATTTTATAAGAAAGATTGGATCACTTCAAACATTATTCCAGAAATACTATAATCTTTTAAATTGTGAAGGAGACCAGCATACCAAACTGCCTATTGCCATCTAAATATAAAAACCAACAGTCAGATCTTCAGTATTTTTATGTAAAGTTTGAAAAATTATTTCAAAAATAATTGTTTATACATCAACAATTAACATAGAAGAGCGAAAGCTATACTGCTTGTCTGAAAGAAAACTTCGCGAGGTGGGACTCTTAACCAAGTTAGAGGTGGTTAGTTAAAGAAGGGAATTACGGAAGGACATTTTCAACAAGCAGGAAAGAAAGAAGCAGCAATGCATTTATTGTCGACTTTTGAAAGAACAGGGGCCATTTCAGTAGCACCATTCTTAATGACATTTACAAGCACAGCAGCATGTGTTCATACTTTGTGAAGACCTAGAAATATGCCTATTACACAGCAGTGACTCAGTTCGAATCGTGAAATCTGGCAAAGATACTCCAGATGGGTAAAGAGTAGAATTGTAAGACAATTTAAGAGCCAAATATATTTTGTAAGCTGAAGACAAAAACACCAAGAGTGAAGAGATGAGAGATAGAAGACTGACTCACATTTAAAATATTTTGCCTGTAGACATGGGAACCAAATTTGTTAGAGGCTATAGGATTTCGTATTCTCTCAGAGAATAGGCTTTCTGTTACTATTAGTATGCCCACGCTTCTTAATGTGTTTAATTCCTTGCTTTGGGTGAAATTATTAAAGAGAGTAAAAAATATATGAAAACAGCGTATTTGTTATTATATATGAGGTAAAAAAATAACAATTACCTCTGGATGTAATTTTAAATCTTTAAATATATATTGTGTGTTTTGATTATATACGTAAAGTAACGATAATCTAAGGACATTTTTTATATGAAAAATGTTCCTTGAATTTCTGTAATGTTACCGTAATGTATTTTGAGATGCTATTACATGTGATATGTCCCGGAAAGGGTTATATTTGTTCGAAGTAGCAAAGTGATTTTAGACTACTGGTCCTCGTCGTAATGGTAGGCAATAGGGGTAGTCAATAGGCGTCCACATCAGTCTGTATTTATGGCTGACGCCAGCCAATCATATTACTGTGAAGGGGAACCCAGGTGTATGCATATTAATTACATCAACATGAAAGGGAGACACGGTTCGGATTGAGGAATCAGAGAGCCGAGTTCGAATTCCAGTCGAATCCATTACAGTCACTTACCTTGGGAAAGGTATGAATACACTTCTTCTCCACAACACAGCTCAAGACAGACCGGGTTCTATAGCCTTGGATCAAAACATACATGATCGCCTACGCGTGTATCCCACATGTCACATAACTGATTACATCAATGAAAATAATATGCGTGCATTTAAATGTAAATATAAGAAAATACGATAGAGTAAAATATAATTAATTTTCTACATACGTTGTTGTTAATATATTTTGAACTTTCTGAAGAGATATTGTGATTTTGACTCGAATATCAGGATTAGGAAATGTCAATCATTGTCTTTTATAAAATCTCTAAATTAAAAACGCACTAAATCACCCGACCACTAACAATTGATCCAGCTTAATCTCTTGCTCGCTGAATGACTATTTCTTTAACTCATTCACTCATTCACCTATATGCCTTCTCACTCACTCCCTCTGTCGCATAAATATCCATTCGTCTCTCATTTTTAACTGCTCACGATTTCCGTAAGGGACTTTTCAAACAGAGCTAATAAAGTAGCGATTCATGAGAACTAATTTTATATACAAGCGAACTATATATATATATATATATATATATATATATATATATATATATATATATATATATATATATATATATATGTGTGTTCATTGAAAAGTGTTTGATTATTTTCAAGCGACAAGGTCCTGCTGTTTAATAGTTATTGTGGCTTTCAAATCTTTGAGTAAGTTGCACATCCGGAACAAAATTGTAGAAGCGTGATTTAATGTGTGACAAATTTAATGTGAGGAGTGAGTGAGTGGGAGAGTGAGCGAGAGATTGAGGGAATATTTAAATAAGAGTCTTTTAATGAATGAAACGTGTTAAGAGAGAACGAGAGAATCATTTTATTGCCGACTTTCAGGAAAAAATACAATATATTTCTTTCATATTTGGTAATTAGAAAAAAAAATTACAATCTATATATGAATTTCTGTGACTTCTTTTACGCCATACCCTCTAAAACAGCCATAAATTGACTGATCTAAACCAAATTTGCGGTAAAAATGCAAACCTGTAAGGGGGTACAAATACATTTTGTTTTACAATTCTGCGTACATTAGCACAAAAAATTTTCATTCATTTTTTTAAATTTTAAGTTTTATTTTTTAACATAGAAAATATTCCAACTAATTTAAAACGGTTTACTGATTAAAATAACAAATAATAATGTAATAAAAATGCGATAATGTTGTTTGCATATATTTCCTTTAAATTTTTATATATAAAAATCCAGTCCCGAGTTCGCCCTGCGTTTGCGTGAACTATAAACAAATAACAAGGCCAGACATTTCGAAAATCTGGAATTTGTTCCAGAAAGAGATATTTACCAATGGTCAGTTGTATTTTGCATGTACAAGAGTAAGAAATCCTAAGAATGTATCCTTCACTCTTAAAAAAAAAAAAAACAATAAATTTTCTTGAAAAATGATGTACTATAAAATTAAAATAAATTAGATATAATATTAAACCATGATTTAGGGTGTTTTTCATAGTATTTTCCCAAGCAAAACACGTTATTCAAATTTCTTCGATTGCTTTGCGAAAATGAAGTAAATGTAAAGTTTATAAATCACAACAAAAATGTTAGCGATAACATCAACAACACTAAATACTGTGCGATTTTCAACTCGGGCTGGCCGTTGCGAAAAATTATAGTTTCCATTTGTGTACTGAAATGTACGCTGTATATTATCTTGGCATTATAAACTTATATTTTTCATAGGTCAAAATTCTATTTTACTGGTAATAATCGATATATCCCCTAATTGCAGTTCTTTACCTTACGGTATGGCGCGTAACTGCGTGACCAATATCAGCAGGGTAATAATTAATAATGTTTTTGTAATGAAGAAAAATATCTTTCAAATTTTACGAGAATCCATAAACATCAACAGACATAATGTAAATAATAATCGTTTACTCTACATTAGGGAAAACCTGATAACAGAATCGATCGAAAATAATCGGCCAAGATAACTGACATGAACCTGCCACTGTTTATTCACAATTTTCACAGGATATGCAACAATGTATTCGAAAAATGAATTAAAACGTGAGCTCTTGTCGGGTAAATATACAATAATTGCTTACACACTCAAAAACACACACAAAAAACATATATATGTAAGCAATTATGTCATGTTACGTACACACACACACATATATATATATATATATATATATATATATATATATATATATATATATATATATTCATCTGGCCTACAAATTAGGAGAAACGAATTCAGAATGTGGAAATCTACTTTGGAAGACATGCAAAACTGAAAGTTAGGACATGATATAATATAGTTTAATATTACTAGCGATTTTGTTTAATCATTTTGCCCAAGGAATGATTTCACTAAGATATTTACTGAGGGTGTGAGAATATGAGAAAAAAGAAGAAAAGAGAAAGAACAATAAAAGAAAAAAAATTAAAAAGATATAAAACAACGATTGCTATTAAATAGAGTTACACAAGCAAGAAGCCCGAGAAGAAACTGTCAGCATAGAACTTACGGTTGCATGTAAATATTTCATCTATAAGATACTGGATGTTGCTCCAATCTATCAGTACGCTTAAATTCATAGCATATACTTAACAAAGAGGAAATCTCATCAGAACAATTTTGACAGAAAAAGCACATAAAAGCTACGTTTTGCCAGTGGAAAGTCGCTTAAGCAGAGTTTTCAGAGGTGGACCAATAGCATTTTATAATCTGTGTATTTTATCAAAAATCTCAAAAATAGTAGAAGTGGCGGTAATATTCAGTGCATATACCAATGCAAGATAGAGGGTAAACATATAAATGTGTACGGAAAATTAACTACAAAGACAATGTGAACCAAATTTCCTAGAAACAGACCTAACAGTTGATTCAATATAATCATTCCATTACATGTCAGAAGAAATATTAGCTCAGGAAGTAGCAAATGATTTATTCTAATGCAGGTTAACCTGAGTCGTGTTGATGAAATATAAATGTCTTTAAAGTAACAAAAGGCAATTTGGGGGGGGGAGTGCGCTGAAGGAGAAGCATTATGAAAAAAATCAACAAGAATTAACAATGTAACTGAAATTAGGGAT
Source organism: Acanthosepion lycidas (assembly GCA_963932145.1). Lineage (NCBI taxonomy): Eukaryota > Metazoa > Mollusca > Cephalopoda > Sepiida > Sepiidae > Acanthosepion > Acanthosepion lycidas. Next base: position 78,938,633 of record OZ010605.1, read on the forward strand.
ATAAATACAAAAAATTGGAAATTTAACAAAGACAAATTTATATAGAAATAAATAGCGGAAGATAGAGAACGACACACAAAGGCAAGTCGATGTTTATCTCCACTTGAATGATCCAATGGATATTCAAACCCCTGTATGGAAGCCTGAATTTCAGATTTTCATCATTTCTCATTCTTCTCCGTGTGCTAAATCACTTCAGAACATGGGTATTGATGAATCTCCATATCCTCGCCCTTCCTAAGTTGTCTCTTTTGTCTTCAGTGTGTGCTGAAATTTTCAAGACCCTCATTCCTTATTATATATACTCGAAATTCCAAATATCTTTTTGATTCTATTAGGTTGGTGAAAAAAATAATGACGTAATAATGTCGTTTTTTGGCCTAATTTTAAAGTCAAAAAACGACATTATTACGTCATTGTTTTTGCACCAACCTAATAAATAAACGCGTACTTTTCATGTCGATTTTCTTTAAATCCGTCTTGATTTTCATAAGCTCAATGCGTAATATTCGCAGTAAAATTTCTGTAATACGACATTTCTGTTGCTTAAGGACTTTGTCATTTTTGAGGAGATTCTCCACCATTCATAGCCATATAGAAGGATCGATTTTACATAACAATTCAGATAACACCTTTCTAGATTTCTAATGAAATTTGCCTATCTTACTTTTCTCAAATTTGGAAGAAATATTTCAGTATTCGATGTACCTTCGGATTTCGATGTCACTTTTCTGTACACCATTCCTATATTCCCAGATGTTGCTGTTTTCGGACTTGCTTGATTTTCGCATCACTAATTCGTAGTTGGCAATATGCTCTAATCTTCTTGCTGACAACCATGAAAAAATTATTTTCCGAATTTAACATCCTCCAAATTCCAGCTGTAAATGTTAAAGAAGATGTCCGAAAGAAAAAAAAAAGACTGAGAAATAAAGAACAAATAAAACGAATTAAATGTCGAGGGACAAAAAAAAAAGGCATGGTGAGACAATAGAAGAATCGAATGAAGAAAGAAAGATAAGCTTAGAGAATCTCTGGTTGAGTGGCTGGTTGGTCACTGGTTGGTCACTGGTTGGTCACTGGTCAAACAAATTGCACTACTCTAAGTGAAGCATCTTGGTCGAACTGAGAGCTCTTAGGGATAGGAACACAAGAAGATTTGAAGACTTAAGGAGTTCTTCGATTCGTGTTTCGATTGCGAGTACAGATGTGAGGCCTTCTCATCCAGGTGAAAAGATAGAATATTGCATGAGTGCCTGTAGGCGTTATTTCAACAGGAAAAGAAAGCGGTTAGTGTGTGGGCGTCTTTAATGGATGCAAAAGACGGATACTGTCCATATATGTCCAAGTAAATGAAAGAAGGAGAAGTATATCGCTACAACTATAGATTTATTTACAGATCATATTGATATGCAAATTACGACACGCGTAGATATATTAAATTATTTCTAAATCATTTCGGAAAATCACACATTTTGTCTGTAGTATATCACTGAGAAATCAGATTTGGTTTGTCAGCACAGAAATATAACCAGGTTTTGCAAATATATAACGGGTGTAACAGCAAAATTGTTCAAATCCTGTAACAGTAAAATTGACCAATTATGATTTTGAAACGTTGTATAGTAGAAATATTTATCGATATCTTACTGAAATTACTCGAAGTCTTTATAACACTATTGACTCCACTATGAACAATAAGAATGTAAATAGCTCTAAGTTGAAATGTTGCGATTTCTAGTCAGTCAGTCGACTGGCTGTTCGGTTGAACTCTCTGCCTTCGGGCGGGAGGAACCCGAAGGAGGCTACGCCGAAGGGCGGACTCTCTTTCGGGGATGTAAAAACCGGCCCTGAACCCGTTTATACGGGTTCAATGGGCATATTTTTGGCCGAGCCCACGGGCTCGGAGATCCCACCTTAAAAAGTCCTTATGCCACATGACGCCCTCGTGTGGGGTTGGTTACTGAATATCGTTGTGATTCCTGATCCAGTTTTCCTCTCTACACTTCGCCATTTTGTAAACGTATTCACCGTTCACTTGATGGTTCATAAATAAAATTTGACTATGAAAACAGTGCATGAATTTTGGTAACATTCCTAAAGGACTGAATGCTCTTTCTCCTCTCACTATTGCTCAGTTGGGAAGATATTGTGGTGATGACACAAAACAACCTGTTCTCTTTCTATCTGAATAGCTCAAAGGGTTTTACAGTGATTTTTACGACATATAGTGTCAAGATGACTAATCGTCTGACAAACAGAAACTCAATAAGGTTATTGGTTTTATAGACATTAAAAATTTAGTGCTATGTAAAATTATCCCAGGCTGTTACATGATTTAGAAATTTATGCTTTTTAAGCAGTTACCACTTAATTTCTAAGGGAAGTTTATCATAGTATTATAGATTGAGAGCTCATGACCATTTTTCTTGTATTACATTGCTATCACTTTCAAACTTTTTTATATCAATATTCCTATCCATTTTTTCTATGTTACAGCCAAAGCCAAAATAATATAAATTCCCTATGCACTGCTCCAGTTATAATCTGATTATTTGAGAACTGCTCCTTTATTTATGCTCTACTTATGCTAATGTTTCTCTCGCTTTACACTTTGGGTCCTTTATCACTCTAACCAAGTAATATCCTATTAAATAAAACTCTGTTCATGTATCCCTACTTCTTTGAAACTATAAGTTCAATCCCGTTTTCTTCTATTATAGAAATATACAACAGCAGATTGGAAAATTATAATAGAATCAAAAGCAGTTTAGGAATGTCCACAACTTCCTATCATTTATAGCGTAACAAATGTTTATCATTTTACTATATTTCACTTTTCCAGATCTGTCAGCAATTTACCCAAATCCTTTATTCCATGTTTCGGCTTGAGTTTTTTGCCTTCTATATGTCTTGTGAGTATCAATTTTTCCAAGCTATTTTTACTCATTGTCTTAATTATTTCAACTGTCTCTTTGTGATTTTAAGTATAAGTCAATTATTGTTTCCTTTTTCCTTTAAAATTCTAGATGTCAGTCACTCTTTATTTTTAGTATTCTTAGCATCATTCTATAGAACAACCCTTTCTGCTTCCTTAAGTGTTATCTTATCAAATAATTGCCAAGTATTCAATAATATATTCAAGGATTTGTATAACTTTGGAGTTCACAATTATTTCCTTTGTTTGTCTTTTTTTACTAAATTTCTTATTATTTAATACTTTGCTTAGATTACGGAATGGAGCTTTTTCTATTCTAATGTGAAAAATTAGATATTATTCACTAGTTCAGCACACTTTTCTTTTTAAAGTAAATGTTCCTTTTATGTAATACGTTAAGATTTTAGAAGCCATCTTTTTCTACAAAAATTGTCGTTCGAATTTGGTTGTCTTATTTTTCATCCACAGATCTTTAACCTTCTGTCGTTTTTTTTTTTTTTTTTTTTTTTTTTAGCATCTCCAATTCGTAGTTGGCATCTTGAGTCGTTTCTGTTGCGTTTATTCTTTCGAATAAATTGTCCTTTCTTCACGTTTACTTTTTCTATTTCGCTACGGTTTCCATTAGGTCTTCTTTTCTATCTTCAATCAAAAGATTTCTTTTAGGAAATAAAGCGATTATGATAGACAAGCGATAAGAAAATACTCTAATTGATAAATGTTTCTCCTAAATACTTAATGAGTGTGGGAAAGCGCTAAGTAAAACGGAATTATCTTAACCAATGAAAGTGATAATGGGACGAACCATTCAATACAAAATTTAACAAAATATATTCGCTAAAATTCGGTGAATATAATTGAAATTGAAAGTATTAATATTTTAATCTCTGAAAATGCCTGTTTTTTATAATATTAACAGCATGTATATAGATTGACTGGGATGTTTTTTTTTTCTTATTTGATTATATAAAACGCCAAATATGTACATTTTTCTGAAGGTCGAATTCTAAATTAATCATCTATATATTATTTGCTTTTGGAAGACTGTATAGTAGAAATTCTTCTATGTTAACGGTGTTAGCAAAGGAACTCTTCCAAAGAATAATCTTAAAGTAAACATTTGTTTAAAACATTTTCATAAATTTTTCGGAGGAAATATCTCATTCATCCTGTGTATTATGATCATATATGTGAAATGTCATTCGAGCTAACAAAGGTTAAGGACTGCATATTTTTCTAAAACAAATTTATATTAGTTTTCTAGTCTTTTTTTATGTAAAAGAAGTTTGAAATGAATAATGATAGCATTTTTATCATGAAGTGGGATTTTTGTTTCATCAACTTACGACAGAGTAACTATAAAAGAAAATGGAAGAAGTGATTCCAGTCGAACTGGCATGATTTTCTTACTCAAAACGAAGGAATATTTTCTACAATTACACACTATGAGATCAAAAGTTTTTATAGACAGAATGTTAATAATTACGCATTAAAACAACTGCTTTTCTCTTCCTTTCTCGTAATATGAATGCTGAAAATATCTCAGGCTAACATAATTCTGATCTTACCAAATCTGAACAAAATTTTCAAACCGTTACTTTGTTTTACTACATTTTCTTGTACTCCTCATCCTAAAAAATAAAAAGTGCGGAATAAAAGAATTACTAAAGATTCGTCAGGATTCTGTGTAACAATGAATCATCATAATCATCCTCCTCACTATCATCGAATAATATTCATGCTCGTTCCTCCCTTCTGTAGCAAGTTAGCATATTCGTTATACTCAGCCATTACGCCAAATAAAGACTGGACCATTTTCAACTGACTTGAACAACTATATTGAATCAATAGCTGCATCTATTGAAAGGAACTTAGATTTACTGTGCCGTGTCAGAAGATATTACTCGGTACAGTACATCTTACACATGCACAAATCTATCATTCGTCCTTCTATTGAATATTGTTGACATATCTGGTCATATGCCCCTGCCGTTAATCTCAAGTTTCTCGACAAAATCCAAAGAAGGATCTGTAATATAATCTATCCTGAATTGCTTCAGACACTTTCTCACAGACGTTATGTGGCTTCCCTGTCTCTTTTCTAGAAATATTTTTTATGGCCACTGCCCTGACGAGCTTTTTCCCCTGATGCCGTGACTATATAATTTTAAGCGTGCAACAAGATTGGCATCTAGCCCCAACCCTATTTTACTGTTGGAATAGTTCAATATAACCGCCACTTCCACTCCAACAGTTTTTTCCTCGTACTTCCTGACATTGGAACTCCCTTTTTCTAGCTTGCTTCCCTGATAACTAAAATCTTCAAAATTTAAATGCAATGTCAATCGCCATCTTCTGTTGCATTGACTCCTGTCTTTTTCCCCCTTTCCTCAATCCACTTTCTACACCTACTCTTCTCTCTCAATTACACTCTCCATAATCCCCTGCGTGCTAGTGGCACTCCTGTCTTTGCTTGATGTGAAATGCTTAAAAAAATCGTTTTGTACTCGAGAAGAAAAAAAAAAACAGAAGGAAATATATATATTAGACGCTGTTTTTTTTAGCGACAAATAAAATCACACGAAAAAGTCAGATATATATAAAAAAATGATTAGAAGGGATATCTTCCTCTTGCGCTTCAGTGAAATAGATACCCATGTCATCTTTTAATCTTTTCTTTTGTACCCTCTTTCAAATAATTATTTATAATCATATTTGGATAATTATTGCATGTTTTGTTAAATGTGTTAATCTAGAATATCTACTGAGGCAATAAACGGCTATTTCATAGATAATAATCTCGCCAGTGTTATCTCAGTCATTACATTGTTTCATCATCAAATTCAAAAGAAAACCAGGAAATTTGCAAATGGTGTTGTAATTATTCTTATAGTTTCTTTAGATTAGAGTTTTAGTACAATCATACCTCCTGCTAGGCTTTATGTTTACTAGATCCACATTTAACCAAAACTAGACCGTCTTTGGTATGACGATAAACTAAATCCACCTGTCCTGAGTATGACGATAAACTAAATCCGCGTACTGGGTAAGACGATAAACTACGTCCAACAGCAAGGCATCTGATCAGGAAATTTTGAGAGGCGTGGAAGCACCTTGTAATTGCTGGTGTTCACAGGTTCACCCTAACTCGGCGATGGGCAAATAGTTAACCCCCAAACTTGGGTCAAAACTCTATGAAAGTGTAAAAATATGTTTTAATACCAGAAATACTGTGTATAAAATATTACCAGCAATACATTATTGCCAGCTATACATTTTTGAAAAAAAATTCCCAGCTATATATATTTATTACAAAATGTGCAAGGTTTGAAATAAAATATTCCCAGAAATAATTTTTTATAAAAAAATTATTACCAGCAGTAAAAATTATCGGCATTAAATAACCCACTGAGGTTGATAAGCCGTAAAACAAATCAAAACAAAACCAAATTAAAAATGGAGTAGTACTCTCATATTTAGGTTTATGCTGCTTAGCTCCCACTTTTCAGGCATGGTATTGCCCAAAAACGTCTACGCAGCCTTGTGGGTGGGGAATAACTTTCCACTCTACAAGGTATTTGCCTACAGATTGAACCTTGAAAGTCTGTCGTTATTCTATCGCTGTTCTGGCGTGATGAATTCAATAGTTCCACCAGTTCAAAAACTTCACGGCTAAGAATCACCATGCCCAGTACGTACAATCACCTGTGACTATGTATTTCATTGGTGGGGAGAAAGTTCCATTTGATCAGCTCTTTCCCAGTAGTTATTTCGTTACTCCAACTTTACCCTCCTTATTTATGGAGTTAATCGTTTCCTTTCTTACATAGCCTTTAATTTTCCCTTCTCTCTCCTCCGTTTACGTTCAAACAAACTCCGTCATTAATCCTCTACTTTGGGTATCTCTTCAGCATTGTAATGGGTTAATAACTAGTAAAATAAAATCAGAAATAAGAGAAGATCTTTCAAAAAAGCTATTGCCAAAAACTCTTTCCGTCCATATTGGACGGAAAGAGTTTTTTCAAATATTGATTGTCATACATATCATTTACACTTTATATTGTTTTCGTCCTTGTTCTTGTTATCACAACGTTTCAGCCCATGTGCCCACCGACCTTCATCAGGTATATATTCATAAAAATAACCTGAACGAAACTTTTATTTAAGCTAAGGAGTAGACTGTACTCCTTCCACTGACCCTGTCTAGTTAGGGATATCGTCTAGACTTTGTTTATATAATTACTCATTTATTGCTCAGCCGTGTCCAATGAGTTCAAGTAATATTAGAGGAACATCAAAATGTCGTAGTGAAAAGCGAATCATTGAATTATGAATGTAGAATAATTTGTTTTGTTCGTTTAATGTCATATCCACTCCGAAATTAAATTTTCTAGGGAGTTCTGAAAAAAAAAAGAAGATATATTTCATTCTGCTTTCACAATTCAGTACATGGTAGATGATACTCAGCCTTTTTGCATATGCATGTTGCTGTAAACAGAAATACTAGAAGCGGTGATGTGTGTGATTTTTTAAAATTATATATTGGAACCCAGTTTCAATTGTAGGATATCATATGGATTAATATTATGAAAGATTACTTTCATTTTTGTTGATTGTTTGGTTGTCTGTAGCTGCATATAAACTTCTATGGGTTATTTCACACCGAAATCTAAATATTTTGAACGCAGTGTCATGCCTTCACCTACAGATAAAATTTGTTGTTAGGTTTACTATAATTATGTATTTTTCAAACGTTCGTAGTGGGTTTTTTTATGTGGGAGCATCACATAGCTGAGACCCTGACAGATGCAATCACTGTGGGTTATGGTAGACTAAGGACAAACAGCAATTAAGAGGTGGTTACACGCTCCTCAAAACCACCAATCTCCCGATCAGAGGTCTTGCTGCCGGATGTAATTTATCGCCATATCACCCGTTGAATGAAGTCAGTATCATGAACAAGGAAGACCATTGGATTATTAGACACCTGAAAGAATTTGCTCATATGCTAGGCTATAAGGCCTCCTTAGTAGGAGTAGCAAGGTAATAAATACAATTTTTTTTCTACTTCTTGGAAAAGTGAAGAGAGGAGTTTCCACTGCAGGGATTGAATCTTCGTCTCTGGCTTAAAGTGATGATCCCAACTTTCATATTTCGTTAGGAAAGATTCACGGAAACCACCTGGATAAAAAAAAAAAACGCCAGTAATGTGATGTTTTCTACTTTTCTGGGATTTTCCAAATAAATGTATCAGTTATTTTATTAAGCATTCCAAACACTCTTACACATTCTAGAATAATTACTTTCTTTGAGTAAGGCATTTTTTATGTACGATTTTCTGATCCTTTTATTTAGAGAGTTTCACAAATTCTTTTGCTGAAGTGTCTTTATACAGTGGTATGATCACGTCTATAATCTAGCACTTATTGTCTTTGATGTATTTTATATCTCTCTCCTGTCTGGCGACGCCTATCCTTATTTTTAGCTTGCCTGATTTGCTCAGAGATATGATGAATCATATAATTGAGTAAAGATCTAAAGTACGAGACTGTGCGGAAAAAAGTTCATAGGCTGACTGTGAAGGAATTATGCTAGAGTTGTAAAATTTTGTGTGCCTTCAGTCAAAGACTTCATCTAAATGAATGCATTGTGTTCTTCATAGTAGAATTAAATGACTGTTCAATGGAAACATCAAAATCAACTTGTAGCGACAGAAAATTAGGCTTGCTGGTAGCAATGAACTACAGAAATGAATGTCTTGATGGAGAAAATGAAATTTTATCTGTAGTTTCCATTTTTTTAACATGAACTTTCGACGGTCCTTGTGTGGGTCAAACAGTCTTATGAAAATTGTCAAAATCTGGCATCGTGGTGTTACAAAACACACGCAGAAAAAAGGTTTCAGCCTCCAAAATATTTCTGACATGGTTGCTACGTTAGAGCATGATGCTCCAAGTTTAACAACAGTTCAAGAATGGGCAGCTGAATCAAGGAGTGGAAGAGAGACTGTTGAAGATGAATCAAGGTTTAGACGTCTCGCAGCTACTCTCATCGAGGAAAACATAGATCCTGCTCACTACATGTTCATGGATGACTATAAATCAAAGGACGAAGGGCTCTTCTCGGTTGGCGAGACGTCTTCTGACGCCTGATCAAAAGCACAGCACTCTGATCACATTACTGACTTTTTTTTTCGGGGGGGGGGTGGATCCTGATGGTTTCCGTGAATCTTTCCTAACGAAATATGAAAGTTGGGTTCATCACTTTGAGCCAGAAACGAAGATTCAATCCCTGCAGTGGAAACTGCTCTCTTCACCTGCTCCAAGGAAAGCACAATGACGTTTCATCTGCATAGAATGGTAATAGCCTTTTAAACAACAGGCATTGTGTTTTTGACGATATTCAAACTGGTCATTATCAACCACCGACAATGTGAGGTCTCTTACGATAATTTTAATATCCCCATCAGTATTCTTATATAATTAATTCTTGTGCTCCATTCTGTGGAACGACTGTTGATTTTAACACCTCATTCGTACCAGTTATATTTTCTAGGTTGTATTTTGTGTAGGTTTTCTCAAATCCTTTTGCTGAGAGGATTGTATCAGAGGGATTGGTTATTGAGTTAAAGAGAAAGAGAAAAAAATCAGTATAGGAAGTATTCAGGAAAGGTTAAACGATGAACGGGTTTAAGAAGATAGAATATGCTGATTGACATTGCATTTAAATTTTCCAACATTGTAGTTGTGAAGGAAGTAAACGGAAGATGGTTCCACAGGCGAGCAGTGCAACAAAATAAACTGTTGGTGTAGAAGTTACTGTTTCATTTATCTACTTCAGCAGTAAACGGGCGGGACCTATCAACCTCTTAGGTTGGTGCAAAAATAATGACGTAATAATGTCGTTTTCTGACGTTTAAAAATACGTCAAAAAACGACATTATTACGTCATTATTTTTGCACCAACCTAATAGTAGCAAGTTCGAATTCATGCAGTCAAGGCACCAGGGATAAAATCTCGCCAGAGCAGCTGCCATGAAAATATTCCTAGAAAAGACTGGGGGAAGCCACATTATGCAAATGAGAAAGTGAATGAAATCGATATGCCATGTGAGGATTGATTACATTAAGAACAATACTTTACTTTTTATCATACGTGTGTAGAAAACAGAGATAAAACTGGCTGTCTTCGTGGTCTCGAAGTTTTTAAAATCTGACGAAGCCAGATGACAATATTTTTCACACAATGATCCCTTGTCTTTTTTTTTCATCTGTAGTAAATCTGACAGTACCATGGCGTCTGTCGAAGGCAACCTTCTCTGACTCTTGGCAATATCTTCACTCAGAAATAATTTACAGAGAAAAACGTGTATCATTAATTTAAATAATATTACTGACATCCGGTTGCAAAATACAACAAGTTATTACTTAAGTTATTTTATCTTTTCTCACAAGTATTGGTCAATTTTATCAATATGATTTTATCAATGGCATTTTTTTTTCTTTAAATTTCAGTAATTTCCTATGAAGTTATGCTTCATTTTGTTCTCACTCAAAGAGTAATTCTATTAAAGCTATTTTCCGCTGTCCATGTTTCGCCGGAGATGTAGTCATTGTGAGAAAAAATCGTAAATAACATCAACGTTTTATCTCTGTTTTCTTGATAAAGTCGGAAGACGAAATACGTCAGAATCCGCGAAAGTTTTGGTTGTAATGTTGATTTAAAAAAAAATGTAAATCATGCTTTATTTTGCATAATATTGCAACTCGGGTTTGGGGTCTCGCAAACTTCTTCAGGCAAAAAGTGGATGTTTCCATATTATAATGAATTAATTTTCTTTATGTTTTTCGATGTTAAACATTTTTGATGTTAAACATTCTATTTTTGTGTGGTACTGACAGTGAAAATTTTTTGCATGAAGCATAATAAAACAATTATGATTCATCCGAGAAAGGGTTTGTGAGTAGGCTATTTTTTTTGCAATAATATCCACTCACATGCATGCGCACACAATCACACGTGTGATTGTGTGCGCATGCATGTGAGTGGTTCGAACACAGTATTTGGCCATTATTTGTGCATGTTGTGTGATTTGTGTGGGAGTTTATGATCTCTTTAGGGCTGGTTTAAATTTGTTTATGAGGTTTTTTGGGGGTCTTTTTCCTGTATTTTTAGGTAAGAATAATTTTCTGTAGCATAATTTTAAATTCACCCTGGTTACAGTTATATATGTTTTGTGATACAAAAAGTTTTCTGTTGTCTGTAATTTGATGTTGCTTTTGTGGAGGGAAACACGTTTCTAGTTGTTGGCTGGTGCCTTATATGACTTCTTGCATTTTCTGCATTTAAGTATATAAATCACATTTTTGGAGTTTAATTTTTTTATTTATTATGAATGTCGTTTTGGAATTTTCAAAAGTGTAGGAGATTCCTTCTATAATGATGTCAGAAGCCCCACATCTTTTTTGTTACATTTGTGACCCCATGTATTGTGTGTTGGTTAAACTTGGAGGAGATTAATATGTTTCAGGTTTTTTAGATTCGTGTTTGCTTTTAATTATTTTATTATTTTTAGTATATTTTTCAGTTTATTATTCTTGCTAAGTAGGCCTAGATTTTTTTGCAATTTCTGCAAACAATACTGGATTGTTCTTAAAACTTATGGTAGAGCTTGTTCGGCGTAACGTTTCTTTGGAATTCGAAGTTAGTCTGAAGGAATATTTTGTGCGAGTTCAAAACATTTGTATTGTGGGGTAGTTTTTTTTATTTTTTTAGAGTTCTATGTAGTTCTTCTAAGTGGGTTTATCGCAGGTGTTTGTCACTCATTATAGTAAAAACCAACGTGCTAAGAAATAGGTGATGTATTTAAGGCAATTTTTTGGGTAATGGCTCTTGAAATGAAGAAATTATTGGGTGTCTGTAGATTTGTGGTAGATATCTGTGATTATATGGTTGTTTTTATTTTTAATGATTATATCTAAAAATGGTAACTCGATGAAATTATATTCTTGGGTGAATTTGATTTTTGGATGTAAGTTCTGAATTAGAGTGTGGAATTGTTTAATGTCACACCATGAGGATTTCCAGAAAATGAAGCAATCATCTAAATATCGTTTCCAATATTTAGTGAAGTCCTTTGTTTTGTTTTTATTTTCCTCATATATTTGTTCTATCTATTCATAGAGTTTTTCCTCTGGGTAAACAAAGTTTAGGTGGCATATGCTGGTGCCATTTTCGTTCCAATCGCGGTACCTAGGATTTGGATATAGTTTTTGTTTTCAAATTCAAAACTGTTATTGTTCAGAATAAGATCTCTACTATCGATAATTAATCCCTTAGTGAATCTGAGATTTAGTATTTCTGGATGTTTTTCAATGTCCAATAACATTGTATGTTTAACTAATTTATGGTGTGTGTTGCTATATAGGTTACTAATGTCAGAAATTGCCATAAGAGCTGAAGAAGTGGATATCGTCTCTGATGTAGCTTTTAATCTGCTTAGTAAGTGGTTATAATGTATTAATTTGGTTACTGAGTCTGCTAGTCAGACAGGCTAGTTCTGCTACTATCGTTCTTAATGTAAGGTCACTGGAGTTTGGGACGCTAATATATATATATATATATATATATATATATAAGGTAATTTTGGATAATTATTTGCTCTGTAATAATAAATATATTGAGGTCTTTTTGTGGATCACTTTTAAATATTACTAGGATCTATTTGGCATATATACCAACGGATTTATTACCTTTACTATATATATATATATATATATATATATATATATATATATATATATATATATATATATATATATATATATATATATACAACTGATAATTTATATTGTTACTGGATCATGTTAAAATGTATATTATACTCTTTAGGGATAATACCAGCTATATTTTAGATAGAAATTATTATTTTCTTCTAATTCTCTCCGTTAATCTTTCTTAAATAATGCAGCAAGTTAAGGAAAATATTTTGAGAAGAAAGCTTCATAACTTTCGCAAGAGTATCTTTGTTATATCAATATCACGAGGCTTATGGAAAATTCGATCTTGCTTTGAGGATTTCCTTTGCCGCACCAATAATCCCGATTCTATTTCTCATCATTTCCTCGTATCTTAAGATTGCATGTACCGCCGTACATTCGTTAATTTTTCAAATGCATTCGTGCCTATTCGTTAATTCAAATTTGCGAAGCCAGGCAGACATTGAAACATGCAAATGGAAAAACATAAAATAATTTTTTTTAGGGACCCCTGTCTCACTATCCAAAATATAAAACAATTTCGAATGACAAAAAAAGGATAAAAGATCTAACAGACTAAAACAGGTCCTCTGTTTTGCGTGATTAGGGAGATAGAAATATCACGAACATTAGTCTCGATCTGATGAAATAAAAAAGGGGAAACAAGCAGGAAATTGGTGTGTGACAGAGAAACGGTTTCGACAAGAAAGAGATTTTTGGTGAGTGTCTGTTGGAATGAACTATCAAGAGAAACGGTAATCCGAACAAATGTGCTTTACAGAAATGCATGTGAAAACGCCAGTTCCGAGTATTGTGGACAATACTGTTTATGCAGAGAAAAGATACTTTGTTGACTGCACGCCGTTCATTTTGTAGTATTATATATAGAGCTAGAAAAGCAATGTAGAAATTTTAAGATCTTACATCAAAATATGGGGCAAATGAAAGTGGTCTCTGACATAATATATAAAGTAATTCTGAAAATCATATTTAACGTCATCCATTTTACACTTACAAAATTTTCTATATTTTTTTTTGATAACATTCCCATATGTGACGTGTATTCTTCGCACTTCAATTTTTTTTTGTTGTAACTATGAAACATAGGTTCACCTTTTTTAGAATTTGCATTGCGAGGAGATACTGTGGAGTAATGACTCGGATTCGGGTATCGGAGAGCTGAGTTCGAATTCCAGTCGAATTCATTACATTCACTTACATGCTAATACCTTGGGAAAGGTATGAATACTGTTCTTCTCACCTGAGCTATGGGTAAATAGCATGACAGATTGTAGCCTTGGATGGTAACATATGTACCGCACAAAGAAATGGCAACCTACTGCGGGAAATAATCTCCCTCGTCTGTCATGTATCGAAAGATACATGATCGCCTAAGCATGTGTCTCGCATAAATCCGTCGCTGCCTGTGCTGACATCTTTACTAAATAGAGGTTTACAGCCATATAACAATGAATCAGTGGTTCACGTACGTTCACTAAAGTTAAGCAAAGTCGATTCTGGTCATTACCTACATGGGTGACCAATTGGAAATTCCAAGTATGTTAAGCGTGTATGTGTGTTTAATGGGGTGGATCACAGCTTGGAATTGGAAGTTGGAGAGCCGAGTTTCAATTCCAGGCGGATTCGTTATATTCACTTACGCGATTCATACATACCCAATGAGTATTTCCCCTTCACTCAGGTATGAATTCATCTCTCCTACCTCAGCTTATATTATTATGTCAAAAATTAACGATATACTTCAGGGGAGCAACGCCCTGGGTTTCTTGCCCTCACAGTTACAACTGACTTAATTTAGAGCGACTACGTTGAATCAATAGCTCTATGGACTGCAAGAAAATTTGAGTCACTGTGTCGTGACAAATGATTTTTTCTCGTCAGAATCCATCCTGTACATTTACAAATCTAGCATTCCCCCGTGCATTGAATACAACTGTCATATCTGGTGCTCCTGCTATTCAACTCGAGTTTCTTGAAAAAAATGCAAAAAAGGATCTGTAATGCTATCGATCCTGACACTGATGTAGCGTGGCTTCCCTCTGTCTTTTCTATAAATATTTTCAACGCAACTACTCTGGCGGGCCATTTTTGCTGGGGCTGAAATTCAACCGCTTATACTACCCCAACAATTACTTTTCTCGTACATCCCTACTGTGAAACTCCCTTCAGTTTACTTGCTTCCCTGAAAACTACAATCGGCAAAAAATTAAATAAAACGTCAATCGACATATTCTATTTTCTTGATTCCCCGTTTCATCTTTGTCCGTTCCTCAACCCCAACCCTATACTCAGTATTTTCTCTCACTTTCACTCCCTGTAACCATTAGCATCGTAGTGGCATTTCCTCCATGCTTGGGGGTGAAATGATAAAATAAAATTTATTGTAATCTAAAAATAAATGGGTGCAAATAATCTAGAAATTATTTATATGCCCACCATTTAAGAATCACTAGCAGCATGACCCGGCGCTGCCCGGGCTTGATTAAAAAATCGTACGACTCATACAGCAATCTCTATCACTTGACTTAAATTATTTTTGCCCTTCCTTGAATTTAAAGAACTAAACAAAATGAACACAAAACGATCAGCTTTAAAATAGGACTCGTAACTAGAAAAACCGAATGAACAAAGAATGTTAACAACATATACTTTTTCACACCCAGCCCAGTTCTGCGGAATCAGAATCAACGTTGAGTTTAAGCAAGCGTATGAGCCCATTGGAGTAAAGTTCCATGCAGATTTAAATTTTCCCACTTGTGACGAATACAGCAATCGTTTTTTTTTTTTTTTTTGCATGTTATCATGCTAGTTAGCATTTGTGTCAGTCAGCTGTTGGCACTCACGCTGGCCAATAGAATCTTCCTGATTATTCATGGCAGCCAGCTATAGGCTCCCACACTGGCCAGTAGACAATGACCGCAAACTACATGAAAACTGCCGTAGAAGCATGAAGAAATCGATTATTTCCACTATCAATGGAAGTTGGGAAATGGAAATTCGGTCTAGGCCTTCCCGCTAACTTTGAACATGTACATGTAAATTTTGGTGTAAATCCTTCAAAAATTGCGGCCGTGCATTCGTTACACATACACACACAAACACACACACACACGCGCACACACACACACGCACACACACGCACACGCACACACACACGCAGGCACGCACACACACACACTCACACTTCCTGCCTTTTATAGTTAGAGATTCTCCCTCAGACGTCTATGAATGTTCACTAGTTAATCATTTTCTAATACTTATAGTAATAACACCTGTTTTCTTAAAAGAAAATATTCCGAATGCATTTAATGTGTAGCCAGGATTTATGTAAGATGACATTTATGAAATATTTCTCTTTAAACATTTTCTTAAGAGAAGAGTTTCTCCGAATTCAGTAGCTGTTTTTGCTCTTTCCATGATTAATCGGTGAAACGTCACCTCGTTGGTTTGTCCTTATTGGCGTTACATGAGAAATCTGTTCTACATTTAATTACTTACGTAACAAATCGAGACAAAATATTCTAATTTTATGCATTAGTAAGTAACCATTTGGAAAATGCAGTGTCAATAGTCGTTTTTTTAAAAAAATGATACTCTCTCTTAATTTCATATCAGAAAAGTAAAACTATATTCCCGGTTGTACTCTAAATTGTATGTTAATTAAATAATAATATTGTGTGTATTTCCTTTTTAAACAATATGAGTTGATCTCTATCTCTAAAAGGCAGGATGTGTTTGTCTGTGTAACGAATGCACGGCCGCAATTTTCGACGGATTTGCACCAATATTTACATGCACATGCTCCACGTTAGCGAAAAGGCCAAGACCGACTTTGCATTTCCCAAATCCCATCGATAGTGGAAATAATCGATTTTTTCATGCTTCTACGGCAGTTTTTATGTAGTATGCAGCTATTTTGTACTGGCTAGAGTGAGACTCTGAAGATTCTATTGGCCAGCGTGAGAGCCAACAGCTGACTGATACGTATGTTAACCAGCATGCTAGCATGCAAAAAAATCGATAGCTGCATTCCTTACAAGTGGGAAAAATTTAAATCTGCATGGCACTTTACTCCAATTGGCTCATTCTCTTGCTTAAATTCAACGTTGATTCTGATACCGCAGAACTGGTTTGGGTGTGAAAAATATTTGTTGTTAACATTCTTTTTTCATTCGGTTTTTCCAGTTACGAGTCCTTTTTTAAAGCTAATGGTTTTGTGTTCATTTTGTTTAGTTATTTTTTCGTAACAGGTTTAAAGTTTAGTATAGAGCTTAGAAAAAAATCGCAGTGTGAGATAGGCAAGAAGTAAGGCATGTAGCAACATCAGCACGGCAAAGGGCACTCCTTTAAAGGGAAGGACGGGCAAAAATATTTTAAGTCAAGTGATAGAGATTGCTGTATGAGTCGTACAATTTTTGAATCATGCACGGGCAACGTCGGTCCATGCTGCCAGTCATCTATAATACTAAATACCTAATAATAATAATGATAATCGTATTTGAATAATTTGGATATTTATATAATAAATATTAGAGCAGATGTTTAGCAGATGATCCGGTTATTGAAACAAATTAAAATGTATCTTTATGTTTGTTTATCATAGCTTCATATAATTATATATAAAAACTTCCATGGTAATTACTCTGATGCACTTTCCGCTTTGATACGTAGACTTTATGATTGTAAGTGCAGTAATTGATTGGCTGCTAGGTCTCATTATTTTCCAATTTAAATGGCTAGATGGAACCTATACTATTAGTTTCTTCTATCGCATTCTCTCTTTGCTTGTTGCTTCCCAGGTAAATTTGGTCTTTAAAAATTGAATGCAGTGTTAATCGTTATCTTCTGTCTTCTAAATTCATGTACTTTTATTGTTCCCACTCCTTAATAATACATATTTCTTCACATTCTCTAAAACTCAGTAACCATTTGAGGCTTAGTGGCTTTATTGCCTTGCTTTGCGAGAAATGATTAAAGAATACCTTGCGATGTTTCCTTTTCCCCCACTTGTTAATTCATACTTAACACAAAATATTTACATCATCTTTTGAAAGAGACCATTGTTTATCATATATTATATTGATTGGATAGAGACGTAGTTCGCCTGGAGTTACAAGATACAATAGAGTTGTTAATAATAATTATTTAATTCCCAGTTTCCATAGTGCGCAAAGTTATGGAAGCAAGAATAGAAAAAATTACCAAATTCAGAATATATTTTTTGGCCGGACGCAAATATTTTATGGCCTTGACTATATTACAGCGTTGCAGTAAATAAATTATCTTTGGTAGTGGAAATGTGTCCATCCCGTTATTGTTATTACAAATAGTGTCAAGAATTATATAAAGCCACGGTAAGCACCAAATTGCATAAGTACATTTGGGAATTTTAGTGTTAAAAATAGAACCAACATCACATAAATTATGACGATAAAAGGTCTTTATATAAAACTCTCGTGATAAATATTCGGCAAACATGACAATAATGACAGCTATTTTCTTTTCGCATTGTGCGCTCTGATGAAATAAACGAAAATAGTCGAAACGAAAGAAAACAATACAGACAATCAGACAAAATAGAATGTCATTATTGAAAATGATTATGTGGCTAAGACTGGCAGTTTCCATATTCGTTGTACGAAATCGGAACTGTGATTTTAACGAAAAGCGATTTAACCCAGAATTTTCAGTTTTTACCATTTTCTCTTTTGCTTTTCTTTCAATCAATATTCCACAATTGTTTCGACATTTCATCCGAGAATTTCTTCTTATTGTTCAATTAGGAAGTAAATTACAAACACATTTTATATATTTTATTTATATGTATTTTTATATCATTTGACTAGTCCTGGGTATGATGATAAACTACATCCGGCAGGTAGGTCTATCTTTAGGAGATTGGGGGTTTTGAGAAGAGTGGAACCATTTCTAAATTGTTCTTATTCGCAAGTTAATCCTGACGCGGGGGGGATATATCATTTAGGACCCCAGATATGGGCAAATACTGAAATACAAAAACAAAATCTATGAAGATATAAAAATGCCAGCAATTGTGTTTTCCATGTATAACAAATAATACCATTTAATTTATAGTAAAATGACCGAAATTTATATGTAGTCGAAAAAATACATTGCGTTCAAATTCTTAGATTTCGGCATTAAATAACCCATAGAGGTTGATATAGAGTTTAACTAAAATCAACCATCCATCATATCTTTTGACATCAAAATTACCCAACAGCTGAGATAATAATGATTTTTTTAATGATTCTTCTAATATCAGAACTTACCTCATATTTGTCATGTTATTATGGCTGGAAAAACAAGTCAAGTGAAAAAGATGAACTGCTAAATAAAAATTAAATTAATAATTCATGAATTAAATTTCCCTACCTTTGTTGCTTTCGTTTTTCGAAATGCCTTCCTAGTTTTGAATTAGGAATTGAAATGTTCCTATCAAACAGAGGTAATTTGTATGGTCTGATTAAACAAAGTCGTTTTTGTTATGCATGTCCATTTGAGGAGCTGCAGAGAATAACTCACCTAGTCACACTGACGCCAGTTCTGTCATTGGACTGAAAGAGATAATTCTTCAGAGAGACACTCATTGTCAAAGGATATGGTTTCATTATTCATATGTCTATGCTACCAATTATATTAGAATATGAGTATCCTAGATTCCTGTCTTAAGAAGATGGTAGAGTAACGCCGAAGTAAGATAAAAAAATATAAATTTGATATATATCTCCGGGAAAATAAAATACTATTTCATTATTTCCATCTCTCTATCTCTCTCTCTCTCTTTCCCATGTATATCTATTTGTCTAACTGTCTTATTGTTTTCCGAACGGTTAAACCAATATAAGACACAGTAGCCACTCAAAGTAGAGGTTTTCTTAATGAGGTAATATGAGCGAAAACTAAGATTGATTTCTTTTCTACAGTTTATCAACTCTTTGCAGCTACTTTAAAACCAGAAAATAATTTAAAAATGAACGAACTATTTGCCTTGGCAATAGTACAGAATTGGTGATATGTTTCTTACTAAGCAAAACATAGCTGGGGCATCAAGTCGCTAATTCATACGTATCTCAAGGTTATTTTAACGTAAGTGATTACAGAGAACCCAGCGGAAATTGAAACTGAGCTCTCAGTTTAACAATTTGGAGCCATTATCCATTAAACCACCTGGATAGCCTAGCTTCGTATTCCCAAGCTGTGACCTTTCTAGGTATTGATCAGGGTCGACGTTGCTTAACTTCGATGAGTAAGACGAGTTAAGAAGTGCATTTTATGATGTTATATAGGAACGATACCGGTTAAACTTAGACTTGAGGTGGTTAAGATAATCGGGATCGGGTAAACATGCTGTCGAGATTCTGTTCCCTGAAATAGTGGTTGTTGGGAAAATTTCTAATGCAATCATTCTTACTGATGTAAGACGGATGATTCCTTCCATTGTAAAATGCATGGCGCATGACCCCTGAGTGTCAAAATTGGTCGAACTATGTAACGTAGCTCGTCAGGACATTTGTTAAAGTTATAGGATTGCGACGTTTCGTCTGTGGAAAAGGTGTTTTAAGGCGGAAATTATTCTTCAACAAGGTTGCGTAGGAGGGTCTAAACTGAAGACAGGGACGTAAATACTTGGCAACTTAAGGATAAATACGGTAGCCTTTCTTCATTTATGGCCTGCCCTGGATCTTGTAAAGTTACACTATATCAGAAACAGTTAGATAGTTACAGCTCCGGTAGAAAGAATCATTTGTATCGCTTCAGTAGACACCTGATTCTTCTTGAAATGCTCTGCTATTTCAAAAGACTGATGATATAATTCTATCTCTCTCTTTACTCCTATATATCTATCTATCTATCTATCTATCACATTCAGTCGATCTGTTTATATAAATGATAATGATTTCATAACTGTACATAAAGTAAGAATAATCATTTTTCAAAATTAAATATTGAACATAAGTTCTAATATCTAATACTAGTTTCATATATTATTTTTTAGAGGCAGTGTATTTTGGCCCAGACTTTCTGAGGCTGACATTTAAAGACAGATGGGAGACAAAACAAATGAAGTGTCTTTTGATTGGATAAACCTAGCGTGGCGAAAGAGATTTCAGGGTGTTAAGTTTGAGAAGTCATACACAGTAGACGAGGTTATTTCGTGTCTCGCGAAAGTTGCTCTCCAGTGGGTGTGATAGAATAAAAAAAAACAAACACTGGCTAGTTAAAAATGTACACGTCGACGTGTTTAATAAAAACGATAAATTTTGAATCACTTTTGTTGTTGTTCTCTTTTTACCCGCGAACAACACAATTAGTGATCCCCCGGCCGAGAGAAAAAAGAAGAGAAAAAATACGACTCATGGAATCGAACCCGTCAACCAAAAGACTACTGACTTAGTAAAATTGCCTTGACTCACTTTATAGTCCACCAATAGAAGGTTAACGAATCAGAAGACGTAGAACATTCAATCCGCCGTGTATAAAGGCGGTCATTTTGTCTACTCTACCCGAATGTCCAGTCCA
Source organism: Acanthosepion lycidas (assembly GCA_963932145.1). Lineage (NCBI taxonomy): Eukaryota > Metazoa > Mollusca > Cephalopoda > Sepiida > Sepiidae > Acanthosepion > Acanthosepion lycidas. The sequence continues at coordinate 78,959,888 of OZ010605.1, forward strand.
GCTTGTCAGGCGAAGAGAAACAGAAGGACGAACTATGCTGTGCTACTGTCTTTAAAATATGCACTGCCAACGTGAACAACGCTTTCCTACTGTCTTCAAAATATTCACTGCTAACCTCTGGATTTTCTACTCAAGAGGACCGTCATTATGAACAATAGTGGGGGTATACAACATTTTGCTTATTTTTCGCAGTAGCCATAACCTCCACAGAAGAGAGAAAGAGAAAGCGAAAGAGTGAGAGATAGATAGAGAGAGAGAGAAAAAAAGAGAGAGATAGAGATAGAATGTAGCACAAGTATTATATGTTATCATTAATAGAAACCGGTAAAGCACTTAAAATCCAAGTTGCATGTCTTAAGCTCCTTGCCAACAATGGATAGCCTTTCGTTGATGATATATATATATATATATATATATATATATATATATATATATATATATATATATATATATATATATATATACATAATATATCATATATATATATATATATGTATGTATTCTATGTGAGCGGCATTCGAACGCGGCTATCCTATATCGCTATCCCGGCGAGGGCGATGAGCTCTACACATAACCTGTTAGCGCATAGCCACTTAGCTGGATTATAAATTTACATAACCCACATGGTTATTTTAACTATCACAACCAAAACGCATGTGATTAATTGAAATAATATGTATAACATATCTCATAATTCTTATCGTTTCTTCATAGATTCTTAGAGGTAGTAATGAATCATTTATAAGACAAAAGTTTCGTTAAAAGGCCACCTATATTAAAACGAAACAAACCACACTCAAAAAATTACATTTCACAGTAGTCACATCACATTATATTGTATGTAGGCATATAGTTCTGTTGTTAATATTTCGGCCATTCGCGTATGTGACGTCGTACAACTGCAACTTGATTATTATTACACGACACCATCATCGCAAAGCAATCTTCTCTGTCAGCATAACAAAATATCATTTTCAATTGTGAATATCTTTGTTTAAATGTGCGTATAACTGAAGTTGGATTATCTGAGCCGAAAGCTTAGATCAAGGACCAACTTAATAAAAACTAAAATATCCAAATGTTAGACAATTCTTTATTTTCACCCGAAATTTAAGCAAAAATACGAAATTTAGAATGGCTTATGAGCAGATATAATAGCCATTCATCGCCTGTAATATTTAACAATATATGTTTAAATGTGTTTGTGTCTCTGTGTGTGTGTGTGTGTGTGTGTGTGTGTGTGTGTATGTGTGAATCATACCTTAGTCATAATATAGCCTTGTTTCTTAGGCATTAATATGAAAATAGATCTGCTTTGGGTTCCGGTGTATCACAATCGCAGTAGATTTAATTTATAATTTTTATGATCTTGTCTATACCGAAATCATCTAATGTTGCCAGCAAATCTATTACAAATCTGTTTGTTTCTGTGGCTTGTTTCTGTTCAATTTGCCCAGTGCAACTTCCAATTTCATTGTTAATATTTCTGTTATAACGGGATTTCTGTTTATTACTGATTGCTTTCTTTCGTCGTGTATGACTTCTCTTCTCGGATATGAAAAAAAAATACTCAAAAGTGCGATAACGGAAAGCCGATGGATGACGGCGCTGCTTCAAATTGTACAAATTTAGCTTATTTTAATTTTAGGACTTACAAAGTCGGCGCACCATCGTTCCTGCAAAACGGAGCGGCTTCAGATCCAGCTCTTTGCGAAGAGAAGAGAACTCCCCTCCTTAACTCTGGCAAAAAAATTAGCCTTGCTTCAGAACCTCGCTCTTCCCATAAAGGCTCCTTATATATATATATATATATATATATATATATATATATATATATATATATGGAGAGAGAGAGAGAGAGAGAGAGAGAGAGAGAGAGGTACCATATACACCAGCTCGATGTTTTCCATAAAAGCTCTCTGTGTGCAATCTGTGGAGCAAGCTTTAAGATAGGGCATCTAACGTTGACCGGTTTAACAGGTGTAATATTGGAAGAATCGAGACTTATCATACAGTCTCAGTTACGGTAGACTGGTCATGTCATGAGAATGTCTGATGACAGGATACCCAAGATGCTAATAGCCAGTTAGATCAGTGCTTCAGGAATGTAGGGCGCCCATGGCTTAGATACAAGCTGAAAAGCAACTTTTCAGCAGTAAATATACCACATAACACGCTGGAGCCCTTAGCTTTGGAGCGGGTAGAATTGAGATCAACTTGTTTTAGTGGACTCAGCAATTGTCTGAATCATCTTCAAGAAGTAAGAGCAAGATCTAAAACGTCAGCCAATCTAAAAGTGATATCATCTCACAATCCTCACACTTGGTCCATATGTGGCCTTCTTTGTAAATCGCTAGAGGGTCTTAAATGCCACTGAAGATTATCGCACAAACGTTCATAACTGAATTAATAAGCTGTCAGATCCTCATATATCGAAACCGAAGGGAGAATCCATTATTTTATTTACATACATATATATATATATTAAAAATCTTTTCAGATTATATATATATATAATGTGAAAAGATTTTTAATTTTAATTATAAATTTTATCCCATCATCAATTTTTCATGGTAAATTTTCCACTCTCTATGGATTGTTGTTTTAAACAGTATTTTCCTTTATTTTCTTAAATTTTGAAAAATGTAATGTTCATTGAATTATTCCGATGCTTTGATCCTGGTCCCCGTCTTCACTTTATCATTTTTCAAACAATACTCTTTACTCATATTTTCACTCTCTGTAATTGCTGCACACAGATTCTTCGCCCCCACTCTGCGCCCCTCATTTAATGAGGAACGGGATTAAGGATTAGAGGCAGTACGGTAAGATTATGATTGGTAACAGAGATGGTGAAACAACTACTGAGATTTTACTTACATTCAGGCTGAATATGTTTTCTTTGGAAATCCATCGGAATATTCAGGGCTAGTTTTCCATCAAAACTTCCATTAAACTCTTTTACCCCAACATAAATCGAAATTATTAAAAATATAATTAGTACAAATATATATATATATATATATATAATTATTTATTTAAACATCATCATATTATATATATAACGTATAAATATATATATATATATATATATATATGCGCACATATATATACATATATATATATAGTGTATATATATATATATATATAATTATTTATTTAAACATCATGATATATATATATAACGCATAAATATATAAATATATAGATATATATGCACACACATATATATATATATATGTATATATATATATATAGTGTATATATATATATATATATATATAATTGTTTATTTAATCATTATGATATATATATATAACGTAAAATATATGCATAAATATATATATATAGATATATACAAACACACACACACACACACACACACACACATATATATATATATATATATATATATATATATATATATATATATATATATAAAAATTATGTATTTAAACATTATGGTATATATATATATATATATATATATATATATATATATATGTATATATAACGTATAAATATATATATATATATATATATACACACACTATATATATATATATATATATATATATATATATACACACACTATATATATATATATAGTGTGTGTGTATATATATATATAATGTGTATATATATATATATATATAGTGTGTGTGTATATATATATATATATATATATATATATATATATATATATATATATATATATATATATATATACCATTTTCCACAAGGGTTAAATCACACAACAGGACATGTGGATAAATCATGGAAAAGAAGCAAATAGAATGAAATAAAATTACCTTCAAATGTGAGGAGATACTTATATTTAAGAACATGAGAATTTTTGAACAAATATTACATGCTCCCTTTCTTGGGCTGTGCAATTTCGAAGAAAATGGGAATTTTTAGGATGATGCGGATAAATGCTGAAAGCTCTTCGCTATGAATTGAGCCATCTGGAAGTCGGTAATATTTGTATCGCGTATATAGTACATCAAAATTCCTTTTCTCCGAAACATGCAATGATGGGTTACGGATGAGAGTCTCCAGCTGATATGAAATCATTGCGGTTTCTATTCCAGTGTGAAGCAAATGTATCTGCAGCCGTAGCGATGAGCGATGCAATATCTTACTTACTATATATATATATATATATATTTAAAATGTATTATATATATATATATATGTATTATATATATATAGTGTTTCAAATCATTTTTTCGGGTGGAATATCAATGATATATAATGAAATGTATTCGAAATAAGGAGTGTAAGTGAAATGTGAGAAGTTGTACCATTTTAACCCTGAAGAATAGCATGTTTTTATTTTAAAACCATCTTCGTGGGGTGTCCTTGCATAAATTTTATAAATGTATCTTTAGCACATATTATTTTCCGTATGCAAAAATAAGACGTTACATTTATTCGACACGTCAACGTTTGCGCTTGACAATGCGTAAAATGTCGGTGTATTTTTCTTATTAAACGATCTGTTTATAGCCAGAGTCGATATGTAAAAACTATGTTCACTTGGAATAAAAACATCTAGTGACAGCAAAAATGAAAACTAAAAGCTCTGCGTTGCATAGTTTCACCAGTAAGATTTCTACGGCTTTTATTAAAATTGGATATGACCTTTTTAAAATTAAATGTCCGGACAGTAACGGTTATGAAATATTTTGAAAATTTTCTGAAAAATTAAAAAAGGTGTATGAAGAATATAACCATGTTCTTTTTTTCTTCCAACAAAGTAGGAGTTGTGTTTAATCTCTGTAAATAAATAACATCCGGTCAATATAGACTTGAATCAAAAATTCCAAGGGGAAATTTAAGAAGTTAACACACCAGAATGTTTTAGCCTTTTTTTAAATTTTATGAAGATTGTTCTTATATATTAAGATTTATGCATATCTCTAAGTTTCAGAAAAAAAATCATAATTGCTCATTGTAGATTCATATATATATATATATATATATATATATATATATATATATATATATATATATATATCGAATGTATCAAAAATATATTACAAACTTTGGGGGTGATTTCTTCACACCAAAAGAAGAAAAGGTCTATTTAGACATATGTTGACAAATCCTACGACTTTATTGCCTGTGCGATCGATTTTATGGCCAGCTCGTTCACCCGACCTGGGTCCTTTGGAATTCTTTCTGTGGGCCCAGCTGAAGCAATTGTTATATGCAGCAGCCATTAATAACCTGCAATGAAGGCCTGCGAAACCAGTCGAAACCGTGTGTGAGTTTTAAAAAAGCTTCGCCTGATAATGATCTGACGGATGGATTCCTATTCAGAAGCTAGCAGATGTGTCATTTGAACATTTGCTATCCGTTGCTGTAATAAGGTATAATTTTGGCCATTTTGACATGTGTTTATTTGGATATGTTACCTTGTTTTTACGTCAGGAACTGGTCACCAAAATTTTAAAAATATTTTCGGATTATATCTGGGATTGTACATTAAACTGTTTCTAATATAATTTTAAGTTTAACTCAAAACCGAAGAATTTTCGGACATATAAGTAAAATGATCCTGGTTTGATGTGAAATACTCGCGCCAAATTCTGTAAAATAATTTTTGATATACCGTGTATATATACGAGTTGAAGATATATTTTTTATATATCAAGAAATGTATAGAGGAAAATGTATGAAAACGTGGAAATGTTTTCTTGTGACCCATTTCATCATTTTGGAAATCATCTCTATAAATTTGCTATGCAGTTGCGTTTACACATGCACACGAACGAAGAATGCTAGGAATTTTAATTAAAAAGAAAAACCGTAACGAGACAGACCACAATTCTGACATATAACTTCTACTCTGATCAAAGGAGAAAAAATCAACCAAAATATCTAGAGACTGCACTGATCATGAGCACAACTACGATGAAATTACGTTATGGCTCTTCCAGTGTTTCAGAATAACTGCCATATCTTCTATTACCACAGAATGGGATATCTACTAACAAAAGTTTTGTGAAGAATAAGAACATAAAAAAATCGGCTAGATAATAAAAATCAAATTATGAAAGAAAGCATCCTTCGTTCGAGGGCGTTCGTGCAAATTTGGTCCGATGAAAACCTAATGGACGAAACCAGTCTCTAGAAAACGTTTCCACTTGTAATACATTACCCTGGATATATATATATATATATATATATATATATATATATATATACACATATATATATACACATACATTTTCCTGTATGTGAATATATATATATATATATATATATATATATATATATATATATATATATATATATATATATACACATATATATATACACATACATTTTCCTGTATGTGAATATATATATATATATATATATATATATATATATATATATATATATATATATACATACACATATATATATACACATACATTTTCCTGTATGTGAATATATATATATATATATATATATATATATATATATATATATATATATATATATATATATATATATATATATATATATATAAAAAGGCTTAAACACTATGGAATATTAGTGTTTAAGCCTTTTTATTATATCCTTACTCTGTCCTGGACATTGAGTTCTACCTGGATTTTATACTCTCGGAAATTTTTTATTCTAAAATATACATGTGTATATATGCACCTGTGGATTTTGCATATATATGTATATTTACCACTAATATTATCTATATATATATATATATATATATATATATATATATATATATATATATATATATATATATATATATGTACATTTTCCCGTATGTATATATATATATATATATATATATATATATATATATATATATATATATATATATATATAAATATATATATATATTTCTTTTTTCTTTATTTATGTTGTTTGCTATGTTATAGATTGTATATGTATAAATTCTTTCAGCTCTTTCTTGCAAATATTGAATTTAAATTCAACTTCCGAGACAGTCCACTTGAGTTGAATGAATCTAGTGTATGGAATTTGGTGGAAATAATCTATATTACTGAAGTAATTTTGATTTCCTTGTTATATAATTTATATGCTCTGCTACAATAAATACAGTGAGCCCTTTTTGTGTATCAGTTTTAATATTTTATATTATTAGGATCGTCTTGGAATATAGCAACACATTTATTACATATATATATATATATATATATATATATATATATATATATATATATATATATATATGTGTGTGTGTGTGTGTGTGTGTTTAAGTTAGTACTTAAAATATTTTAGATTGGGATTGGTTTCTGTGTTATATTTTTTGAATTACATGAGATTCTGGATTTAACTATCGTCTATCTTTTGTATTTTTCTAGACATGTATCCTGCCTTGTGAAAATTGTAATTCATTCAGAAAAGGAGGTTTTAGAAAGAATTAGATGCGCAGATTCATACGTTGATGAGATTCGATAGTGTTATCTTTGATAATGTCCCTTCTAAGTAAGTTATTTTTTTTAACAAGTGTCGCTTTCGCTTTTTCAAAGTTGTGGTGGTATTTATTTTTATGTATACTAAAGCATTTGATAAATTGTTGTGCATGAGGTTTCTTTTCTTGTCATAGAGGCGTTCTTTTAAATGTTTGCAAGTTTCTCCAATGGATTGTGTGGATATCTACTTTCGAAGACAAGATATACGGCCACAAAAGTACAATCAAATTATAAGAAAACAAGTATTGACCTATACGATTCTTTGCGATGGACAGATAAAGCAATGGGAATGCTAATGTATTCATTCCCATTGTGCAAGAACACAACCTTCAGAATTTTCTTCGAAAAGACTAAGAAAAGACGCCAATATTAGGTGTGAGGGAAGTCAAGGGAGGTGAACAAGACAGATACATTGGTGCAGTATAATAACCTGTTTGCCATATAGTAGAATGAGGAGTCTTTGTTCATTGACGTGAAACTGGTAATCCTTACATCTGCCGTAACCAGGTTCCACTGCATAAACTGAGATGTAGCGTGTCATGAACAAGGTAATTACATGTTCCTGGATGATGCACTGGGGCTCACTAGGAAATGCTTCTGAATTGACAGAGACAATGTTCTCACGTTAGTTGCTGGTTGCATAGGGAGAGAGGGATCATCTGACTGCGGTAAAGGATTCATAACTGAGGGAATGGTGAGATATTTGAGTTTTTAGAAGGAGCATTGAAACAATATCTCTTTGTTAGATAAAAATAACAATCAGCAGCAGGTTTTCTTGGATCTGTCCAGAACCTTCAGGACAGCAAAGTTAAAACTGCTTTCTTGCTGTGAATCAATGCATTTAGTCCATTGTAACAGGTTTAAGAAAGATGTATGGGGCCCATGATTTGTCTTTATATCCAAGTTTACAGTCAAAATAATCAAAGTAAACAATTCCCATGAGAACGGAAGTAATTGTTCGGTGCCGTGCAACATTCGTGAAATCCCCACTCACGTAACTTAATTAATTTGCCTTACAGATGAATCGTTGGAGTTTTCAAGTGCTTTAAACCACTGTAGCTGTAAATGCATGTATATGTATATATGCATATGTCAAAATTCAGAGGTGATGAATGAAAACAAATTTCGTAGTTGAAATCAGCACTAGTAAGTTAAGTTATAAGAAGTATTCTATGCTTGCATTATTTGGTTTGAAAAATCAATACTGTTGTAACTTGGAAAAGTTGATCATTAATGTTATGGTGTCCACCCCTTTTTAATACAAGTCGACTCGCCTAGTGTGTACTTGTACTGCTGCCGGTGAATACCTGGATATCAGAGAGTGACAGAGTCAGAATGGTGCAGTGAGAGAGTGAGGTAACCGCGTTGTAGGAGTCACAGTTGCGAGCATGTAGACTCAGAATGAAGTCATACTTCGATACCGAATTTCCCAGACTGCATATATATTATTATTGCTACTAACCGGATTTCTGGATCTACTAACCGTATTACCAATTGTATTATTACGTCAATACATTTATTTTCTATATTTCATTCCTGCGTTTGTCATTCATTTGAGACCGGATTTCATCTTGGAATCCACAACAATTAAAATGAAACAATATTTGACAATTTTATTAGTATTTTCCTAAGTGAAAATGAGCTGTCTATTTTGTAATAGGAATCACCCACTAGCAAGGCAGTAATGCCGCCAAACACAAGGGTTTACAGGGTGTGGAAGAAATAGGAACAGAAACATTAATGAGGAGCAGGAAGAGAAAAGAGTAATCAGATGCACGGTAGATAGCGATTGACATTGCATTTAAAATTTTGGAGCAGGAAATGATTTCCACAATGGAGAAATTTGGGAGACGAAAGTGCTAGGATAGAATTTACGGCTACATTAAGCCAGTTCGATGCCATTCCATAGCAAAGATCTCATTCAAACTTTTACGATTAAAGTAATTATAGAAAAACATGGAAAGGAAATCATAGGGCAACGAGAAAGTGATTGGGGCTGAGCCACCAGATCAAAACCAATAATATTTCAGATTGTTCTATGGAGCTTATCAAGGACCTCAAGGTAAATGACAGGGGCTCCGGATCATACGTGACAGCAATATTCTAAGCATGTGCGAATCGTAGACATTGATATGTAAGACAGTTTCTAGAGAAACTAATTTCCTCGCCCAACATAGCGAAACGACTTTTGTAGCAGCTGAACTAGCAATGGATTCAATACAGTCTTTCCACTTGATATGGGCAGAGAAGGCGAGCCCAAGAAAACGCATCGAGTCACTTTGCTCGATCATAACATCAGTCATTCTGAGGGACGACAGCAAAAGTTCTCTCAGATGATTAACGGAGAGAAATGTTTAATGTAGGAGGCGTTAATATTGACAAGCCGTCTTTTCTCCCATGTGACTACGTACTTGAAATCGCTTTAGGCATCGGCAGCCAGTTTGACTTTCTCAGCCTGATAAGGCTTACTATCGAGGCAGGTCGAAATTGTTGTATTGTCAGTTTAGATACCAAGTTGAGAGCTGATGTCAACAGGAATGTCATTAATGAAAATTATAAATACAGTAGAATCAAAGACTATAACTTCACATGAGATAAGACTGAGCCTAGCAAAAACGGTATTTCTACTAGAATAATGCTAATGATAACTCTCTATTCATGATATTAAGCATGTTTACCCATAAGTAAAATATAACAGAAAAGTGTTTATCATATATATATATATATATATATATATATATATATATATATATATATATAACTAAAATGGCATATATATAATTGAATACACACACACGCACACACACACACACACATATATATATATATATATATATATATATATATATATATATATATATATATATATATATATATATATATATATACTCATTAATTATAATTTGGCAGCGTGTTTTCATTCAGATATGTTTCATTGAATAATTCAAAGAAATTTTTTCTACTTATTTTCAACTGGATCATTTCATATTAACAGACTGGCATCACTGGCATCATTATTAAAAGAAGAGAGAAAATAGGGGCCTTGATTCATATTATTTTGTTCCATGTTATTTCGACATAGCACAATATCAACATCATGGTGTTGCTTATTACAAAACAAACAGTGTAGATTTTTTCATTTCAAAGTCAAAATTGCTGTATTCATCTGAAAGTTAAATTCCTTACTGAAGTGAAAAACGCTGAGTGAATACGTGATTGCGGAAACCGTTTAAGAATACGTAAATAACTATTAAAACTGTTAGTGTAAACCATGATATTTTAAAGTATCTATTGTACGCATTTCAAAAGAGTTGTGCTGTATTAATAATTAATTTTATTAAAGTTTGTTTTCAATATTTTAATATAGATGGCTTCGAGAATTTTTAGTTTATGTTTAATATTTTCATTAAAAATATAGATATATTTTCAACGAGACTTTTTTTTGGAATTCCGAATGTGGCCCAGTATATGTAAATCTAAATGTTTAGAAATGTTGGATATATAATTCAATTAAAAACTCAACCACCGAGACAACGTGGTTGAAGTGTGTCCAATCTGAATATTATTTTTTCATTGAAGATACAATTAAATTTGGCGGACATTTAAATTTATAAAACAATGTTGTTTTTATGCACCATCTTACTAGGTGAGGAAGAGTCGTTACGAATGATTGAATTAGATATACTCGATTTAGTATAGTATATAATTAATATTATTTTCTTTGTACTAGATTTTCCGCTGGATAATTTGGCATTTATTCAGTTATTTAAGATATTTTTGTTTTGTTTCTTGTATTTGGTTGCAATATAAAAGATAATTATTATTGGGGTTAGCTGAGGAGGCGTTGTTTTCTATTTGCTTAGTATTTCTGATAGAACATCTTATATGTTCATTCACAATACAATAAATAATTTGATTTATATTTGTTTAGTTCGGTGTTGTAAATGCGTTTTATGGATTATTTGAAATTTTGCACGCTTCATTAGATTTTTAGATTAGCTATTTTAAAGTAATTTGTAAATTCACTCTTATAGTTAATGGTGCACCAATATATGCTTGTAGTGTTTTTATTTTGGGAGATGGTGAATTATTGGTCTTTATCAATATATCTAGAAAGGAATTGTATTGCTAGTACGTAAATACAGCATTAAATCAACCGTTGAAGCAATTCAAATTGTAAAAAATGAAAAACCTAACAAACATGTCTCACTTTTTTTAATCATGTATAATATATTATCTCTTCACGTACAAAACAACGTGTTTTGGTGCAATTGATAAAAAATGACAGAGTAGACTTATATTTGAAATGTAGTATATATATATATATATATATATATATATATATATATATATATATATATATATATATATATATGCATGTGTGTGTGTGTGTAATTAACATAAATTAGTTGTATTTTCATTTTTTAATATGTATTTTGATTTTAATGATCATTTACACTCAATATTAGAAAATTAATATGAAATTTCATAGTTGATCTTACTGACTTTTTGGAAAATAAAATATTCCTACAACTGTGAATATATACTTTAAAATATCCATAGATTCAGTTAAATGTAAAACAAAAAAATAGGAATAACACATGGTTACGTCTAAAAGAATAGCCGAAAGTGCTCGAAGATACAAGACATTCGGACAATTTCTACACAATTTATATCCAGGAATGAAAAATTCAAAAATAAATTATCCAATCTCTGGCTATTCTCCAGTGACATAAATCATAATCAAAGGGATTTTTAGTGTTATGTCAGTATCTAGAGAGAATAGCGGAAGGGAGAAGATGGGAGTGAGAGAAGAGTGGAGATTCTACTAGATATACGGCTTTGAATTCAAAACCAGCCTGATACGTGATGGTATGTGCTAGGTTATCTTGACCTATACCCACCTAGCGATTATACCGTTGAAGTACAGGTAGTTCTCCTATTCGTGTAATGATTTGCTAAACGCCGGATGATGATTCCTGTGAATATCTTCAGCTAAATTCTTCGGTTTTCAATGAATAATATCCACTTCATTTTCTTTATAATGTTGCCTTCCATCAGTGCAAATTGACCAAAACCTTTTGAAGTAAAGCAACCCCCCCAAAGCGTAATTGAACCGCTTTTGTTCCTCACGTTCGAATGGGTGTTCGGCAAATGAATTTATTTCTTTTTCACGTAAACGTATCACTTGTTTGATTGATTGATGGAGGCGTCTTACCTCGTCTCATTAGTGCATAAATATTTGCACCTTTTTGAGGTTCTTGAGCTAAATGTAATCAAGCCTTCAATTGTATTGGGTACAATGACGATGTCTGCTTTGGTTTTTTGGCCTTTAAGTCTCGTAAAGTTCAGCATATTTTTTACAGTATTCTAAAGTTTCAAATTATTATATCTTTGCGCATAATCCCTAGATATTTTTTAACAACTTGTGTATGCGTCTTTGTAAAACATGATGCTGAAGTCAAACTTGATGAATATTCTTACGTCAGCAGTCATTTTATGAATTGTACTCTTGAATGGTACCCAACGATTTCCTTGGAAATCTTGTCATATACCATTCCAGATATTAGGAGTCTTAATTGCATTAAATCAATAATCTTGTCCTTTGACTCAGACAATGTACGTTTACAAGATATTCTCTGTATGAATAATAGGTTTTGAAGAAAGGAAACCGTGTTGCAATATTAAATATTGCTAAAGTAATCAATCAAATAATTTATACGAATGTCTAGTGCTTGTATAAAAATTGAAACTGAATTAGATTAAACATTTTTACACATTTATCTCAACGTTTGCTAATATTTTTTTGTTCGCATGTTATTGAAATATTGTGGCATAAACGGATACACTTTGCTATTTTTTATAATGATGAATATTTTATAAATTGCTTGAGGGTTAATATCTATTTTTTGTTCAATATGAGGGTGTCGACATCAGGCAGATAGATAAATCTAGCTACGAGATCGCGTAGAAACAGAGAATGATAAGTGTAGACCTGAAAGCTGAGAAACACATAGGAATACTGGAGAGGCATTCAGAAAACATGTTAATGTATTAGGAAACAGGAATATATTCTTCGAATCTTAAGTTGCCATAAAATATAAAATGTCATATTCAGCGGGGCTGACAAGATTATTTGCTCACAAATGAGAATGGGGATTCTATGACTAGAAACCTGAAAAATGGAGAATAAAAACCGTAAGATAACTGATAATTACTCTAAAAAGGGTAGCTGAACTTCGTGTATAACATAATGATAAAAAGGTATAATATAGCAGATACAATACATAATTCTGTTATATAGGAGATACAACGTTTCGAAATTTAAGCAGTATGAACATTGAAATCAACACTTCTGAGCATCAGTTCGTTTCACGTCTTAAATTAGCATGTTTATATATATATATATATATATATATATATATATATATATATATATATATATATATATATACGCCCCCTCCCGTGGGTTAAACATTTTGGAAGACAGGGAATCTGTTAGCTTCTGATAATTAACGCTAAAAGCTCTTCTCAGTAAACTGAGTACTCGCGGCTATCTCGTATATAATCCGTTAAACATTACCTTTCTCCGTTTGTTTGCTCTCATTGACTAAGGTAAGAGATTCCGAATGATATCAGTTCGGTCGTGTTTCGATCCTGGCTTGAAGCAATTGTATGTCTATCTATAATGATGGTCAGTTGGTTTTATGTGTTTATATATATATATATATATATATATATATATATATATATATATATATATATACATATGAGTCAATATAAATAGGTATACGAACAAGTGATTGTATACAAATACATAGAACTACTTTCCAGTGTAAGAAAAAACAGTAACTATTATTAGAATACGTTATATTGAACTACAATTATAAATTATTTTAGTTCAATGTAACGTATTATAACCCAGACATCACTTTTAGAAAGAATCTTTACGCATACAAATACGAATTTAACGGAAACAAATGCCGAAAAACTTTTTGTCGTTGATAAAAAAAACAAAAAAAAGAAGAGACGACATGCTTTGAAAGGATGTCAAATTTCGTTAAAAATGCACCTTTACCCTACGTAAATCTATTTTTCGAAAATAACTCATAATTGATAAAATATTAGTTAATAAAAATTAACACGGTACCGCCCCTGTCTAAATGATTGGGTTTCTCTGTATACTTGGAAACAAAAAAAAAAAAAAATATGAATTGTATGTACGTTTAAAACTCAGTAAATTTTAAAATATGTTATTCCAAAATTCGCTTGAAGATGAAACAGAAGTAATGCTTTTAATTTAAATATATAATTAAAGATTTTAGCTTCGCTTTTTGAAACAGTAATTCTTGCGTAGCGAAAAAAAACATATTATAAATCAGTTAATTTATAATATATATATATATATATATATATATATATATATATATATATATATATATATATATATATGTGTGTGTGTGTATATATAGCTTTGAAGAAAATTGACGTCATATCTAAGGCACCTTTAAGCCAACGTTTGTCAAAGATATTCGTTGGTAATATTTAATATACAGGAATACAAAGACAACAAAGTGAATGAGAAGAGAAAGTTGGAAGTCGACTAAAAGACAAATTTTAATTCTATAAATTAAAATCGAATGAGGTGGGTATCAATAAATAGTTCCACAAGAGTATATAAAATAGAAAAAAAGGGGAACTCACAGACCCTCCAGCAGACGTAAGGAACGTAAAAAATGTTCTTTCTGTCTGCACACACTGGGCTGCTGACACTTAATGTAAACGGCTTCAGAAGCACGAAGATTATGTACAGAACGAAGCGCTCTGTAATACCGAAAAACCTGTGTCATCGTACTCAGCGGCACAAGCGTCATTGTCCAGCAAATGTTGCCCAATTGCTGATTCATGGACTGAGTTGTTCTTATAGGCTGGCCGGATATGCCTGAACGTACAAAAGCAGGAACACACCCACACCCACACCCCCCACACACACAGACATATATATATATATATATATATATATATATATATATATATATATATATATACTGTGTGTATTTAGGCAGCATGGTTTCATTCATACACGTTTCATTAAATAATATAGACGAGTGTTGTCTATTTATTTTATGTAAACTTTTTTCGTAACTTCTGATAAGTTTAATAACATTATCGTTGAAAGAAGAAAGAAATTCACAGTAGTGATCCATATTTTTTTAATACAATGTAAGATTTCAGCTTACTTAAGCCATTATCAAAGATGTCAATTACAACATATTAAACAATATACGGACACGACAGTGATGATAGTCTGTCAATGTTTAAATAGAGGATTTCTAAGCAACGATAAACACGCGCATATAAGACGTATATAATGATGGAAAACAAAGCATAACTTTTTCTAAATGAATCCACATTACAACCAAAAACGTTTGCGGCACCTCTCTTCTTTTTGATATATATATATATATATATATATATATATATATATATATATATATATATATATATATATATATATATATATATATATATGTATGTATATATATATATATATGTATATATATGTATATATATATATATATATATATATATATATATATATATATATATATATATATATATATATATATATATATATATCGATAGATAGATAGATAGATAGATAAATATTTAATATAAAATTCATAAGTGGTAAGGATATTCCCGGTAAGTCTTTTTTAATATAAAATAAAAATCGATACATAGTACCAATAACTACCTTATATAGTACATCACTCAAATATACCATTTTGTATTGGGGATTCAGAAAATCTAAATATTCCTTAGACCAGACGTTTCAAATAGAGCTCAGATGTACAGTCTGACTGAGGGATCTTCGGAAAAACAAATTCCAATCAACGACTTTTTCTACGAGAAACACTTATAGTTTGCACTCGACCGCTCTCAATGGAAGACACATCGTACGAGATGAACAGTTTTTTGCACCAGATGCACCATGTCACGACATCATTCAGTCGAACAAGGCTAAGATACGCTATGCTAATTTGAGTAGCAGTAGCTAGAGTTGAACTGGTGCGGATTTTCCTGTCGTTTCACTTACGTTTATATAACCACGACACCTCATCTTCCAGATGTATTGATCACGAAAGTTCCGTTTACAGAGATTTTAAAATCCAATAAAATAAGATATTTTTCCAGATTTCAACAAAAGCTAAGATGAAAAGATTTATCTATCTATCTATATATCAAATAATCTATCTATCTATCTATCTATCTATCTATCTATATATATATATATATATATATATATATATATATATATATATATTTATATATGGGGGTGTACATATATATAGACACAATATATAATTTCGTCGATAGTA
Source organism: Acanthosepion lycidas (assembly GCA_963932145.1). NCBI lineage: Eukaryota > Metazoa > Mollusca > Cephalopoda > Sepiida > Sepiidae > Acanthosepion > Acanthosepion lycidas. The sequence continues at coordinate 78,976,731 of OZ010605.1, forward strand.
AATATCGATTTTAATCGAGATAAAATGAGATCATCACGTAAAGAAACTATAAATATATCTTCAGAAAGAAAATATTTTTAAGTATAATGTAAAAAGGAAGATTTAAGATACACTGCGATGCCTTCCAAATGCTAATCAAATTATTATTCCTGCCATATTCACATGGGGTAATTTGTTAACACAATATATATATATATATATATATATATATATATATATATATATATATATATATATATATATATATATATATATATATATATATATATTTATATACACACACTTTTCACACATACACACACACACATACACACACATATATATATATATATATTTTATATATATGTGTGTGTGTGTGTGTGTGTGTGTGTGTGTGTGTTTGTATGTGTATCAGGTGTAGCAGCATAATTGTCCGTCCCACAAAAGATTTAATATTTAAAACAATCACTTAACTGAGATATTTCTCCAGACTTTCAGGTAAGAATTTTTAGCCACCTTTATATCATACGGTTGTAACAATCACTGCAAAACCCTTTTAATTATTCATCTAGAAAGAAAACCGGCATAAACCGTTTTGTGTCCGACACACACTCTCCCCAAATGTGCAATAGGAACAAGAAAAATATCATTAAGATCTACATTAATGGTACAAATATTCATAAACTGGCTTTCATCTACAAAGTCCATTCAAGAGCCATCAAGAAAAAAATGAATAACTTTCAAAAAGTGGGAACTGTAGAAAGGAAAACTGGATCAGAAGGTCACAATTTGAACGGAGATATCAAATAGAACAGACCCGACTCAATCCGTAAGACGCTTACATGTGAGAGAGGAGTTTCAGCTATGACAGTTCAGTGAGAATTGAAAAAAGTCATAAAAATATATATAAAGGATTATATATACATATATATACATATATATATATATATATATATATATATATATATACATATATATATACATATATGTATATATATATATACATATATGTATATATATATACACATATATATATATATACATATATGTATATATATATGTGTATATGTGTGTGTATGTGTGAACTTTTATATATAACTTTCATTACTGTAATTATGTTTCTACATTGTGTTATATATTTATATTCATATTAATTTATTAGAAATATAATGTCGCTGTTTTTGATGAATACAATTTTATATTATTTTATTGGTGTGTCCTACATGCAATTTGCAACATGATTTGATACAATATAATATACTGATTTTTTCAATGAATACTTATATCTTCAGTGCAAATTTTGATATATATTGTGGCGGTTATTTTCTGTTGAATTCATGGATTTTTTTCAGAAGTACAGCAACATTTTACGTAACTGTAATACGATAAGTAATACGAGATTAGTTGCGCAAGTAGCATGAAGTCTTCGTTAGCAACAAGGTAATGTGTACTGTACTGTTATATAATATAATTCCTGCTAAATTCTAATACTAGACAATTACCTCAGTGATGATAAAGGGACTTGAGGTAACACAGATATCGTTTTATCGTTTGTAAATTTCCATGCTCACTGAACAGATTAAAATGTCACAACACATAGAAAATAGTGGAGAGCTATGATGGGACAAAGCACTATATATATATATATATATATATATATATATATATATATATATATATATATACTTACACTGCGTGCCAAATTATTATCGAGTTAACTTTTTTCAAATATTTCAAAAACTGTCCAATCAATTCACACAAAACCTTCACACAATGTTGGCAAGACTGACTTGCGCAATCACTGAAATATACGTACTGATCTGCGCAATTTAAACAAACTGGCGCCATATTTGTTATCAGCACTGTGATTTGCGTGTGCAAAATTATTAGAATAGTGTAAGAATTTAGTGAAAAGATGGGCCATAAAAGCAGTTTAAGTGATCCTGAAATGAAGACTATCACCTCAGAACTCTCAAAAGGTAAATCTACCCTAGAAATTTCTAAAATGATATGGAGGTGTCAAAAAACAGTGAAAAAGTTCACCACCGACCCTACACAAGTACGCAAAAGAGCAGATAAAAACAAGCCGAGTGTTATTTCCTGTTGTCTCATGTCATGACTTAAACGAGAGGCCACGAAGAACCCTAGACTTACCAGTCAAGAGCTTTTCAGTCGCATGGGGATCCTACTGTGTCTAAAAGTACTCGGTGTCGGTATCTGAGGGAAATAGCAACAACATTCAAACTTGTATCGAAGCCTCCGTTGACGAGAAATCACATTCAAAATCAACTGAAATGGGCCGAGGAAAATATGAAGATTGACTTCTCTAAAGTTTTGTTCACAGACGAAACTCGAGCAACACTTGATGGGCCAGATAGATTGTGCAAGGTCTGGGTAATGAACGGACAGAATCACCATCAGCGTTTAAGACACCAACAAGGCATTGGAGGAAAAATAATCTGTGGTGGTATTATTGGAGAAACATTAGTGGGCCCATGGAGAGTACCAGATGGTGTCAAAATGACTGCTGATGCATACATAGCATTTATGAAGGAGCATCTTGAACCGTGGATGAAAAGGCAAAGAGTTGCCTTCAGAAGGGCCATTGTTATTATGCAAGATAATGCTCCATCACATGATGCTCACAAGACTACTGAATATTTGAAACAGTTAGGCTTCGTTGAACCTCGAAATATGAAGTGGCCAGCAAATTCTCCGGATTTAAACCCAGTCGAAAACCTTTGGGGCATCATGAAGCGAAGGGTGTACACCAACGGACGACAATTCAGGAGCAACGCTGAGTTGTGGAAAGCAATTCTTGACATATCTCGCGGCATTACAGCAGATGACATCCTCAAATTAACAAATTGTATGGATCGTCGACTTCTTCAAGTAATTTCAAAACAGGGAAAGCACATTCCCTATTAATTTGTTTAAAACTGTGCCTTTGTTTGTATCTGTTATTATTTGTTTGATTATCTTATTTATTAGCTTCTTTTGATCATAAACATTCATGTGCAACATTAATAAACGTTTGTTTTGCTCAATTCTGGGAATTTTACTAAACCTTTCTAATAATTTGGCACGCTCAAATCACCGTGCTGATAACAAATATGGCGCCAGTTTGTTTAAATTGCGCAGATCAGTACGGAAATTACAGTGAATGCGCAAGTCAGTGTTGCAAACATTGTGTGAAAGTTTTGTGTGAATTGATTGGATAGTTTTTGAAATATTAGAACAGAGTTATCTCAATAATAATTTGGAACGCAGTATATATACATATATATATATATATATATATATATATATATATATATATATATATATATATATATATATATATATATATATGTATGTGTGTGTGTGTGTGTAAAAATATTCCAAGAAAAACTTTGGCTTGAAATAAAATATTGTGTTAAAATAATTCTATAAATGATCTGACATGGTGAATCGGCTGGGCAGATACTTTTTCACATTTATACTTTCCAAAATATTCAAACTGATAAAAGGCCTGGTCAGCAACCAACAGTATTTTGTATATATATTTTTAAGATTCGCCAATATAAATTATCAATGTATTAATGAGATTTTCTTTTCTTCTCCCTTCTTCTTCTTCTTCTTCTTCTTATTATTATTATTATTATTATTATTATTATTATTATTATTATTATTATTATTATTAGTCTTAATAGTATCTCGTTTGCATTCAAAACCTAATCTTCCTCAATAACTTTCAAAATCCTGAATCTATAATGCAAACAACATTCTTCGACTAAATTCTATGAACCATTTCAAATATCCATGACGATATTTCTACAGTTGCTAAAGCCTGACATCCTGTCTAGCATTTACTCACTCCCATCACCAAATGGTTACATCACGATGTAATTGTTATCAGCGTTCAGCAACGATAGAAAATCCCCTAGGAGAATTCTCTGCGGGTATAGAACGCTGATTTTTGATAAGTAATACCGGCGAACACAATAAGGATGGTTTTCATTACGCTTCTTCTTACACGATCCTCCTTATCACTAGAACTGGCCACATTCGAGGCAAAAGGAAATCGCTGCCGGATATTTTATTAGCATTTTACGTTTGCAGCTCACACGAACAGAAATCTTAGGACACTAACTCAAGAAACGCGGTTAATATGTCTTTCAGGAACATCTCATTACAAGGAAATGTTTGCAAAATGACGTTGAATTTACATAGCGTGAAGGAAGTGTGATTATTTAATATAGGTGTGAATTCCTTGTTTCTTATGTTTCTATTCTTATATTTGTCTCATATATATATATATATATATATATATATATATATATATATATATATATATATATATATATATATATATATATATATATATATATATTGTGTTGCTCCGGCCTTCTTCAGGTGGTTGGAATACTGGATCTGACTAACGCCCGAAGGACACATGGCACAGTGTTTAAAGGCGCTAGTTAGATCCAGTGACAGGGCCCAAACAGTGTGAGTTCAATACCCGTTTAAGGCAGTGCAGAACTTTCAGAGGGAAATTAACAGGAGATAACTGATAACTGACATCCATTAAACATGGGGCGAGAAACTAGAACAATCTAAACCAGTCAGCGAAATAAAGTTCATTTCGACATCCCAACCACCTGAAGAAAGACGAAGTGTACAACGGCCGAAACGTTGTAATACATATGGCGACAAATATGAGGACAATAGTCCGATTAATGTAAATAATGTACATAATATCTCATCTCAGAAATAGACATATAATCGCTATTACGCATGCTGGGCAATCGTCCTGGGTAAGACGTTAAACTACATCCGCGTCCTGGGTAAGAAGATAAACTACATCCAGCATCAAGGCCTCTAATCAGGAGGTTTTCTTAATTGCTGTTGTTCCCAGGTCCACCCTGACCCGGGGTGGTAGCATCTGTTAGGGTCACAGCTATGGTAAATAGTTAACTAGTACCAGCAATAATTTTTTGAAAAAAAAAAATCTTACCAGCAATACAATTTTGAAGGAAAAATATTACCAGAAACAGATTTTTGACAAAACAAAATATTACCAGTAATAAAAAAAACAATTTCGCATTAAATAACTCATTGAGGTAGATATGCCGTAAAACAAAATAAACCAAACCAATCGAAACCAAAGAATACATATTCTATTCAAACGAATCTATCCTAAAAATGTTGTTAGCGTGAAATAACCCATTGAGATTGATATGCCATAAAACAAAATAAACCAAGCTAACCCATGCTGGACAGTAAATCCATTAAAGCACAAGGGTTACAAGGAGTGGAAAAAAATAATGTGTAGAAAGGGAAGAGTAATCAGCAGGACAAACGATAGCAATTCACATTACATTTAAATTTTTGCAGATTAAATTTGGATGGAATACATGGGGCTGAAAGTGAGTTCCACGAGCGGGAAATGCGGGAAAACCAGCTAAGCATTAAGCTTAAGATAGAAACTAGCACAATCAATTCTAATTTGGTGTGAGCTTTTCGTCAGACGAGTACTGCGCTTAAATTCATAATGTATATTCCTATTTTATTTTTGAAAATGAAATTGGTTTGACTACTGAATTCGTAGACATATGAAATAAAATGTGGATAAATGGTTTCATTAGAAGCAAAATAAGAATCTTAAGCCCAAACTTACCTGATACATTGATCAACAAATGCTACAGGACACACACACACACACACACACACACACACACACACACACACACACACATACACACATATATATATATATATATATATATATAACAGTAAATTTTCTTATAGCCGCCTATGATTGCTGCCTAATATTTTAATCACCCGCTAAACTTTCATTAAATTATCACACCTCATTATATATTGCTCATCCTTTTCAAACGATATTTTACCGCTCCAGTAAATAATTAACTCCTACTGATATGTTCTATTACAAGAGCCGGATTAGACCAAAAATGGAATGCTGCTGCCATATCCGGTCTATGAGAGAGATAAAACAAACAGTATTTACGCGGATTTATAGATGATTTTCCACCGTAAAATACCTTTCCCAAAGAAAGAACATTGCAATCCTGTCGCTACTCTTTCGTCATATCCATGGGAAATGATCCGGTGATCAACATAAAATTAGTTCTATTTTTTGATCTGAGATCTGATCTGTCTCTTGTAAGGATAGTGCATAGCCTTAATTATTTCATCTGAGAGAAGGCAATAAAACCACTCTGAGACAAGGGAATGAGTTAAAGTCTGTTCAAGAGCGGAATAACGACCAGAATTTTTTTCCGAATAGAACAGTGCGAGAAGAATATCCGCTTGAGATTCCTTGTTAGCATGATGACATTGAACTTAACCTCTCACCTGAGCTATGTGTATCATCAATTTACCCTACAGGAATGGCAACATGTAGTGACGTCAAATGTATCACGGTATCAGTCATACTGGGTTAATAATACGTTTCTCGTGAGGAAATATCTCATTAGTCAATTGTGACGAGTTGTTCAAATGGCTCCATGTAGTCTGGTAACGGGTCTGAAACGAAACAGTTTCATATTAAAACTGCCCTGAAGGGTTTTCTTTTACGACTGGACAAAAGTGTAGATATTATATATCATTTATTTCATCGTTTCTATTTGTATATTTGATTGATAGATTCGTTTTCTCCGGATTATTATCCCTTTGCAGCTTATTGAATTCCGGAAAAATAGATGGTATTTTATTTTTGATAATAATGGTTTAGTTGAATACGTGTTACTAATTAACCCATAGATGTGGGGAAGATGAGGTTGATTCATAGATTTCCCAGGATATTTGTGCGTAAGTGACTATAACGAAACCAAAGGAATATTTGATCTCGGCTCTCCGATTAACAATTCTGAGCCATTATCCATTACAGCATTTGAACATCCAAGATTACAGCACCTGTCATTCTCAAAAGTTCACCCATCAAGGTACTGATCAAACCGGTGTTTCCTCGTAATGTGGCCGTGAATCTAACTGTATATTTGTTATTCTATTAACTTCATCGATTTCTAAAAAATAATAATAACTTTAAGCAAAGCAAGGCAATAAAGCCACTAAAAATGAAAAGAGTTTCTGATATGAGAAAATATGAGAAAAGGAATACATTATTAAATAAATAGATCAAAAAATTAACGCTAATTATAATTCATTTCAATTTTTGAAGACCAAAACTGCAAAAGAAGAAGCCGGAAGTTACCCAAGCGAGAAATACGACTGAAGAAACTATCCATCCAATTATTTCAACATTAAAACGATGAAATATTAAATTTCATAATTTCTCGATAATAAAGAGAAAATGTCATCAAAATAATTGCCATTAAAATATTATAGAAAAGCACAGGGAATAGTCATGTTACTCACAACTACAATACAGACCATTTGCCTCCAATATATACACATCCTGGGTATGACGATAAAATCTATCCGCGTCCTCGGTATGACGATAAACTCTATCTGCGTCCTGGTAAGACGATAAACTACGTCCAACAACAAGGCCTCTGATCAGGAGGTTTTGAGGAGCGGGAAACCACCTCTTAATTGCTAGTGTTTCCCGGTCCACCCAAACCCGGGGCGGTAGGACCTGTCAGGGTCATACCTATTGGCAAATAGTTAACCCCTATACTTGGGTCAAAACGCTTTGAAAGTGTAAACATAGATTTCAGTACCAACATTACATTTTTGAAGGAAAAATTTTACCAGCAATATATTAGCGTTACATTTTTGAAAAATATTAACAGTAAAAAAAAAATTGTCGGCATTAAATAACCTTTTGAGATTGAGATGCCTTCAACTCAATTCAATACAAGAAGCCCATTTTCCTTCAGATGTATCTCAGAAATCTGTCACATTCGTATCCTAAGCAAGTGCCATTTCTGTTGCACTTTTCCTTAAAACATCTTCATTGCTCACATGTTCTGTCCAGAGTATTCACAGTATTCGTCAGTAGAAGTATATGTCAGTTACTTGAAATCACCTCTTCACCTTGCGCAAAATTTCCTGTATTCAATTTCGTATAAGCAGATTCTTATTACATTGCTGTTGAGTATTGATGTACAAGAATATTTATGATAGGCCCTCGCCAAAATGAGCTGCAAAATATTTATTTTTAGGGAAAACGATTATTTTATATACTTATATAGAAAGAAAATAATGTGTATGATAAACTTGAAAAAGTATACATTAAGAACAAATCTCTGATTGAATTTTATTGCAGTATTTTAATATAATTCTTTCATATTAACTATCATTGCTGCTGTTAATATTTTTTATGTGGCTAAATTATGAATTAATAGAAATATCAGTGAACATTTCACGGTTTTCTTATTTTCAGTTGTCTAATGAATCTGAATACCTGTCTATATTTCTGAGATGTGGCATTGCAATTATTTACATTGTTCGAACTGTTGTCTTCATTTTTATTGTCATATTCACGGTGTATCGGCGGTTGTACTCTTCGACCTTGTTCAGATGATTGGAATTTCGAACTGGACCCTGAAGAAGGCTGTGATACACAACGGTCGAAACATCGTAAATATGGCAAAAAAGATGAGGACAACTTTCCGAACAATATAAATAATCTGAATTCTTAAGGTAATGAATGAATAAGCTAATAGCGAGTTCTACAATAATAAAATATCTGTAAAAATTCCCATATTGCATCGTTACATATTTGAGCTTAACAACTTTAACAAATGTTGCAATAACAACCATAAATATAAATTCTACTCTTTATTTTATTATGTATGGGCTTATAAATTTGAAGATTTCAAATTGGCAATTTTTTCCATTTCACTGAAGCAGACGTTTTAAAGACGTCTAACTTTTTTCTTTGTCTTTTGTTTATTTCTAAATTTCGTGTTGTGCTTGAAACAAAATAGAATCTATGATATTTATCCTCCGTCTTTCTACGCGCTCATAATAGATTAGTCCGCTATTTTTGACGTACTAGCTGGAGACATTAAATATCTTTCTTTTTATTTCATTTTTATTTCTTTATCTCACTAAAACCAAGTAGCGTCTCTGATATGCCTCTTCAATATTTCCACTCAATCAAAACCTTATAGTACATCATTTATTAAGTATTTGCATGAGATAACATTGCAGCTGACTAACGGAGAGACAAGCTGAATTATAAGATCTGTAGGTATGCACAGAAATGGTATTGCATACAATGTTTATAAACTATCTACGATGTCTGGATACTTGGAACATTGATCTCGCCAATATGGAAAGTGTAAGGGTTTATAGTTTTGTGCCTAATTATATTATAAATCAACGGAATAATCTGTTTAATTTTAAAATAAGATAACATTCCGATGTGAGATCGAATTCCATTTCCGAAGTCATTGCAATGCTACAGACAAATTAAGTTAAATCATATGATAAAAAAGACAACACAGTTATTATTGAATGTATACCTTTCTCAAATGAAATTCAACTTGAAAGAAACCAATTTGGTGTATAAAACTTAGTTTAAGGAAATTAACATTTGAGCTTGAAGTGTCAAGAAAATCCATATCTTGAATGATAGAAAACTTGTTATAATTTTTTTTCTATCCTATCATTAAATTCTGCTCAGGTAATCTTGTCAGTCTCTATTTATAACAAATCCACCGATAAAATTAGATAATTGGATTTCTTTGTTCATTTCTTATATTTATTAAATTTAAAAAAAATTCTATTCATTTAAACCGACTTCTCCTCATAATTGTACTAATATTTTTTATTGGAATTTTCCAGTAATTACCAATGGTTTGAATCATATAAGATTTATAAATGAAGTTTTTTTAAATTATTGCTGAATAAATCCTAATCAACGAATTGTGTTTTACTTTAGCTTTTACGAATTTAAGAAATAACATTATTACCTGCGCGAAAGAATTTTTTCTCAATTAAATATATTTTCCTTTTGGTTTATGTCTACAATAAGATAAGAATTTTAGTGATAGCAATAAAGTTTAGTGTTAGCATTAAAACTAAAACTGGGAGAAATTCAGTACGGTCAATGAAATTAAAATTATGTAAATGTTGTCTTCAATTTGATACTGAAATGTTGGTTTCACTATGATTAGGAATAGCTCTGTTCAGAAGAATAATTCATACAATTATAAGACAGCTATAATATATATAATATACTTTTATACAAATCATGTAATGCAACATAACTCTGCGTTAGTTACCTTGGATTTGGGAAAACTGATAATCCAATACAAAAAATGCTTATAATGTCACAATTATGTATAAAATGGTCAGGAGTGCTGAAAAGTGGTGTAATGATAAGGAAGCTTGTTCTGCTCGATATATTAAGACCGAGTAGTTAGTATAACACTTATTGGGTGCACTGTACATTCCGCCTTGTGCCACAAGTAATCTCCGCCCAGTAAATCTATATGTTAAATATTATCGTACTGCTGTCAAAATAGCATAAAAAGCAATCTCCGTTACGATATGGATTAAATAAAAATTTGAACTGAAGATATAATTAATCATTGCAATATAATTATAAGTAATTTTGTTGTAAATTGAAATTGACATGCATCAATACAGTAATAGAGAAAAGTTTTATATATCAAAAATAGCCATAATTTATTTTCATAAATAGAAATATATTATCTAAACCCATAATTATAGGATTGAAAGGGCAATATATATATATATATATATATATATATATATATATATATATATATATATATATATATATATATATATATATATAGTCTTAAGGAGTGCTATATTTATGGAATAAAGTGCTCAATATCAGAGATAGAGCGTGTGTAAATTTAAAAGTGAACATAGAAGTCAACACTTAGAGGCGACTGTCTGTTTCATGCTATATGCAATCGTTAGGCCACATATGCTGTTATTTTTCTCGGCTATTTATATATATACGGGTTAGTGGTGCATCGTGAGTATTCTATTGTGGCGGTTATTTTACCAGAAGTCGTTTGTTTATTTATTTGGATCAAATTATATGGCTTGCTTTTATTTTTTATTTTTTTGTTTCTTATTTTATTTATTTATTTATTTATTTATTTATTTATTAACGTAGTAAACATTTGTTTATATCAGTTATTTAACAGTTTTGTTTTGGTTTGAGAATTTAATTAAAGCTATTTGTTCAATTTTGGGGTTGATTGTTGTAGTTCATTCTAAGTATTATTTTGGCGGGAACAGTTTTTAATTGATTATCTTTATTTGGGATTGGTGTGTTTATTTATTTACTTGGATGAATTTAGGTCAATTTATTTTACTTGGATATTTTCTCTTTTCGGTTTTCGATTTTTAAGTAACATAAAAACGAGAAAGACTTTAAGTAACATAGAAACGAGAATGACTTAACTGACCTAGTTAGAAACATAAAATTCCACAAAAAACAAGATGCATTCAAAAAAAAAAAAAAAACTAAAAGCATATATAACTAAAATAAACAATTCAGCAAGCGTATTTATCGCTGCTGACAAAACGAAAAATTTATACAAACTAAGTCCTCCTACACACAATAAATTACTCAAGAACAACATAACCAAAACATACAAAAAGTCACCCCAAACAACAGAACACGATATCTATAAGGAAGCTAAATCATTCGCCCAAAAATTAGACCTAGATGACCGAATAAGTTGTATTAGCAAGGTACGAGCCTTTATCACACTAAAAGACCATAAAGAAAATTTCAAAACCAATCCTGCATGTAGACTCATAAACCCAGCCAAAAGCGAACTAGGTAAAATAAGTAAAACAATACTTGAAAGAATTAATTCTGAACTTAGGAAGAAATTAGGAGTAAACTAGTGGAAAAATACGAAAACAACTATTGACTGGTTCCACAGCATAAATAACAAACAAAACTGCCAATTCCTACAATTAGACATAAAAGAATTTTACCCATCCATAACAGAATGCATGTTAGATAATGCCATCAACTTAGCTCAGGAACAAATAATAATAAAACCAAGCGAAATCAACATCATTAAGCACGCCCGTAAATCATTATTATTCCACAATGAAGAAGCATGGATAAAGAAAGATGGGATATTTGACACTACATAGGGAAGCTTTGACGCTGCAGAGGCATGCGAAATCATAGGTATTTACTTACTACACGAACTGGGCAAAATAATAGATAGAAATGACACAGGACTCTACAGGTGCGACGGTCTCAGAATCTTAAGAAACTGTGACAAACAAAACACAGACAATACTAGAAAAGCAATAATAAAGATTTTTAAAAATAACGGATTGGTCATAGATATAAAAACTAACCTAAACGAATAGATTTTCTAGATGTTACCTTCAACCTAACAGAAGGCACATATCAACCACATAGAAAACCTAATGACAAACCACTCTACATACACACATCTTCCAAACATTCACCTTCTATAATCAAACAGATACCAAAATCGATTAACCGCAGGCTCTCTGACAATTCCTCCAATTATTCCCTATTTAACAAAGCTAAGAAAGACTATGAAACGGCCCTAAAAGATAGCGGATTCCAAGCAATACTCACATACTCAGCACAGAATTCAAAAAAGACCAACAGGAGAAGAAATGTCATATGGTTCAACCCATCGTACAGCAAGAACGTAAAAACAAACATAGGAAAAAATATTCTTCAATCTCTTACACAAACACTTCCCAGAATCAAGCACCTTACACAAGATATTCAACAAAAGCACAGTAAAAATCAGCTTCAGCTGCACCGAGAGCATGGCACAAATAATAAAAAAGCACAATAGGAAAATCATCAACAAACCACATGAACAAATTAAACCTACGTGCAACAGCAGAAAAAAGAACGAATGTCCCTTAAACGAAAATTGTTTACAAAACAACGTAATATACCAAGCCACGATAAAATCACCAGATAATGAAGAAAAAGTATACATAGGAGTAACTGAAGGACCCTGGAAACAAATAAATTATACACACAAGACATCTTTCACAAATAGTAAATATATGAACAGTACAATGCTTTCTAAGAATATCTGGGAAATTAAAAACAAAACGCACATCACACCAAAAATATCTTGGAAGATAAGGAAGAATCATCAGCCTACAACAACCAATCAAAAACTTGCAAACTTTGCTTGGAGGAAAAAATAGATATCATTACTTTCCCCGACCAAAATAAATTATTAAATAAAAGATCCGAGCTCATCTCAAAATGCAGACATCAAAATAAATTTTTACTACGTAACCTAAAAAATGAAAAACGGAAAAAATAAAATAAAAATAAATAAATATACTAATAAACAAAAGAAAAAGAATAGAAATAAAAATAGAAATAAATACTATGTTAATTAAAAATCGAAAACCGAAAAGAGAAAATATACAAGTAAAATAAAGTAAATAAATAAACAAACCCATCCCAAATAAAGATAATCAATTAAAAACTGTTCAGGCCAAAATAATACTTAGAATGAACTACAACAATCAACCCCAAAATTGAAGAAATAGCTTTAATTAAATTCTCAAACCAAAACAAAACTGTTAAATAAGTGATATAAACAAATTTTTACTACGTTAATAAATAAATAAAATAAGAAACAAAAAACTAAAAAATAAAAACAAGCAATATAATTTGACCCAAATAAATAAACAAATGACTTCCGGTAAAATAACCGCCATAATAGAATACCCACAATGCACCACTAACCCGTATATATATAAATAGCCGCGAAAAATAACAGCATATGTGGCTGACGATTGCATATAGCATGAAACAGACTGTCGCCTCTAAGTGCTGACTTCTATGTTCACTTTTATATATATATATATATATATATATATATATATATATATATATATATATATGCACACACATACATACAAACATGAAATCTTACCTTCGTTAGACAGGTGGTGTGAATAATCCCCTGCTATGAATGAGTCCTGAGCTACAACTGCATCACACGACGTACTACATACCCACACTGAGTTAGAAGAGAAGTGGGAATGTGCAAAAGAAACAATTGCTATCAATCAATTACAACTACATAAAAGAACATCTTCGGTAACATAAGAAGCCTATGAGACTAAAAAAGTTTTAAAAATTCCCGCCTAATATAAGCATCTAAAAAGAGAACAATTACAAAAATAGCCATCCTTTTCTAACGTTCTGTATTGTTCGCTACGCTTGTTTCCCTCGTCTCTTTTAAATAAACAAAGTAAGTGAAGAATAACTACACGGTTCATAGCTTAGACAAAGTCATTTTCTAACGTAACATTAAACTTTTATTTGTAAATCTTGATTCATATTAAAAAAAAAAAAAAACTTATAGAATAACCCAGAATATTCAATAGAAACGAACTGGTGACAAACTGAAAAGAAATAAGAGGAACACATTCATAGAAATAAATAAGACATAAAAGAAACTTACGTTTTCCAAAATAATTGTTTTCCTTACCCCAATGCTACAGGAACTAGATGACCTACCGGGAATTATTCCTACCAATATAATATTTCAATATACGTAGATGGCATTGTGCTGATGGATGACTTAACAGGAAAAACGCAGTAGATCATACACGAATTAGTATATGAAAGTGAGATTAAAACGTTTGGTTTCTGAAGAGAGAAAACATGGACCTCAACGTGAGTGATACTTCAAGTTTTGAGCTACAAATTGAAGTTTTCAAGATCAGACACAAATATTTAACTGAGTAGCGTAGCAACAGATGAAGGAAAATGTGATGGAGGAAGTGGAAAGGTGCATTGAAACAGCAAATGTTGTTTCCTAGAAATTAAACAATGGATGAAGAGAGAGGAGAATAAAATATTGTTAGAAATGAAGAAAACTTTTAAAATCTTATTACATAACTATAAGAGCGTTTGACTGTGCGGCATTTGTATTGTGTTTACAAATAAAGAAGATGCTTGAATCAGCATAACATTTGATCTACAGTGTTGTTAAGAATAGCATGGACAGATCATGTATGGTTCGATTCCGGTCGGAGGACGAATATTTTCTATGGAAATTTCTCGCGCATTCAGGCCGGTAAATGGTGTTTAATATTGTTTATAATAAAATTAGAGCATTTACTAAAATATTTGTATCTATAAAAAACTATATAAAGGATGTATAAACATAAAATGTCTTAAAATAATTGTCAGATTTTATATATTTCATTATATATATATATATATATATATATATATATATATATATATACATATATATATATATATATATATACATATATATATATATATATATATACATATATATATATATATATATATACATATATATATATATATATATATATATATATACATATATATATATAGTCATCCACAGTCAGACTGTTTCACAGCTACTCGGTGTGGCTAGACATCCAAATCGCTTCAAGCCAGGACCGAAACCCGACTGATTTGTTATCACTTAGAGATTCTAAGCCCATATCCTATCGACAGAAAGAAAGGCGAAAGTTTTCGTATTTATTTTTTTCATTAACACACCGGTAACCTAGAGATATTTATGCATGTATGCATGTATGTATGTGTGTATATAATGGCGTATAACACATGTATACTTAGAATATGTTATTAAAAAAGAAATGTTAAAAAGTGATCATATATCATTTGATATTAAACCTCACCAAATTAAAAAAAAATAGTCACTCTTTGATGAAGGAAATCAGGCATAAAAAAGGAATCCTAAAGAAATGTCCTTTATTACGTATGAATGTATAATGGAAGCAGAAATATAGTCTTTAAAACAAACAACCGTACCGAAATGTCTCATCTGAATCCATTATTTTGAAAGTAGTAATGGACCTTGTATTTACAATGCTCTCAGCGTAATATGAAAGTCAGTTCCTCAGTCCAATTTGCCTTCTGTTCTGGTGAGGGTGGAAAGATAGCATCAAATATATCCAGGAAATTACATTCTTATCTATTAGAAGATTTTACACATTTTATGTTGGAACTAAGATTTAAAAGAAAACAAGAAGATGTATTTCGTTTTATCATCCAATAGAATTCGCCAGCCTACATCTAGATCTGATAGAGTAAAGGTACCAATCCACAAAATCACATAAGTTTACTAAAGACTCCATTAAGGAGACATAGCGAATATCATCAAGTGTAAATAAAAAAAAAACTAATATTAGTCATCCTATATTAGTCAGTTATGTGTTATGCCTGATATACGATTAGGCGATCATGTATCTTTCGATATATGACTGACGAGGCAGATTTTTCCGCAGTAGGATGCTGTTTCTTTCTGCGGTATACCAGTTGCCATCCAGAGGTATATAACCCGGTCTGTCCTGCAATTTACCCATAGCTGGGGAGGAGAAGAAGATAAGCCATACTTTTCCCAAGGTTATTAGCACGTAGGTGAATGTAATGTACTCGACTGGAATTTGAACTTGTCTCGTCGATTCCTCAGACCAAACCGCTATCCATTACTTCAGCGCTTTCTCCACATATACAACCGCATATGCAAAACGATCAACACATCCGAAATGAATCTACGAGTGGAAACAGCGTTCTTGCTTTTTCCTCTCGGGGCCAATGTACTGACGAGGAGGGACCTATCCCGATGACATAATTCTTAATTTTGGCGTAAAATTGGTCTTGGGATAAAAACAACATTCTCTCTCAAGTGTGCAAAGAATTAAAACTCAGGATGAACGTTTCACATTTGGACTTAGAATAATTGCATTGATGTCATGTACTCTGAATCCGACAGGAAATACATGCGGAATTAGTATATACAAATTAATTTAAATATCACGAGCGCAGTTCTAGACTTGCGACAAGGCATCACTATTTTACTGTTGGATGATTTCCTCAAAGATGAAGAAGAGACTCGAGGCGACAGAAATGTGGTTCTACAAAAGGATGCTAAGGATATAATGGATCAAGCGTGTGACCAACGAAGTGGTTTTGAAGATGATACAAAGAAAGAGGAAACTTATACGTAACATCGAGAAGTGGCAAATGAAAATTCGGGGACACATAGTGAGAAAGGCAGAGTATTACAAATCAGGAGGATTTCGTTGGTAACAAAGAAAAGAGTACTGATAAGAGTACGTGATATATGTCCTCCTTTACGACAGCACTTCAAGACGAAATGAGCAACGAGAGGGAATGTGTAAAAATTAGTCTTAACTGGGTGAGAATGGTGATGCACTGAAAACTGTGCAAACGAGTTTTAAACAACAAAAATTCATTCCAAAAGCTAGTCAGATTATGACGAGACTGGAAGATTTCTTTGGTAAGAAAAGAATACTGAGATGCTACGTGATATCTGT
The DNA here is from genome assembly GCA_963932145.1 of Acanthosepion lycidas. Lineage (NCBI taxonomy): Eukaryota > Metazoa > Mollusca > Cephalopoda > Sepiida > Sepiidae > Acanthosepion > Acanthosepion lycidas. The sequence goes on from OZ010605.1 coordinate 78,994,002, forward strand.
CCCCCTATACGGCAGAGAATGTTGGACGGTCTCTTCATAGACGAATAGAAACTCGACGCGATAGAGATGTGGTTGTATAGATAGATTCTAACGATATCATGGACCGAGCGATGCGAAGTTTTAAAGAAGGAGGACTCTTATACTTAGGTAGAGGCAGCTGAAGTTTTTGTGACTTATAGGAAGGAAGGCATGGGGAATCTGATACTCATTGGTAGAATAGAGAGAAAGAGAAACAAGAGAAAACAATGCGTGACGTATCTGGCGGACTTAAGCAAGTGGATGACAGAACGTGGTCTTGGGGACGAAGCAGAAGGAAGAAACTTGTTGAGAGGTACAAGGTTATGGAGATAGGTGGCAGGCCATGACGCATAAGTCGTGAAAGGACATGCCATATAAAAAAAAAGAAAGTTATGTAACCGTTTATATGCTGACATTTGTTTTTTCGCACTTCGCGCATGTGGAAATCTGTTCCGGCTTCTTCATTTACAATCAGCTTTAATCTTTAAAAATGAATATGCAGTTTCTTAATTTTTATTCATTTATTGCTTACTCATGTACTCTAAAACTTCGCAACCCATTTGATAGTATTGGGTTTATGACCTTGTTTTATTTAAAATTAATAAAAAAAAAAGAATAGAGATTAGTAAGTTCAACATAGAATAGATGGTACTAGGGTTAGATTGACCCTAAATCGCAAACTACTACAAAACCAAAATTTTAAAATAAATTTAGTCACGTCTTTAATTAGCCTACACATATCCGGATTTTGATATGGATGTCATCCATGGCGCCAAGTTCGTTCAGAAAGACGTAATTGTCTGCGATATTCAATTGCTTTCTCAGATCAATCATTAAGAATGTCTTTGAGCGAATGAAGCCATTAGCTCATTGCCATTCTTCTTCGAGTCTCGTGAACGAGCGATGCAAAGTGACAAAGAAATGTAACAGATAACAAAAGCAAAATAACAAAACACATCACTTCAGGTCTTTCAACAAATGTAATAAATTGAATGGATATTTTATGTAAATAAAAAAATAGTACACTCCTACCTAAAAAAAAAACAAAAAAACAAACGAAAATATAGGAAGAAATCCTTCAACAATACTTGAAAGCGGAATAACAATAACAGGACATTAGAGACATATTTTCCGGGAAAATAAGATTTAAGAGAAAGATTTTGTACATTTCAAGCAAAAGTAGCAGTGGCTGTTCGGCCAAAGAATATCTTTATTATTTCCATAGATGCACAATATCAAAATCATATGTACGTGTGTCTGGCTGTCGGTTCCTTGGACTGAGTCTCTTGGCTCTCATACATCGTGTACGACAAGAGAGTCCACCGCTATATATATATATATATATATATATATATATATATATATATATATTAGTAATAATCTTATAAGTAAAAGAAATTATACTCGTCCGGAAATCCTTCGGTGTCTTGATTTGCGAATAATCAAAGCAATATCAAAGGGAAAACAGGTGTAAAAAAGAAAAAACGTGTACATTAGCCGAAAATTTTCGTCTAGCATGCAAGTCCAAAGTCCAACAAAAAAAAAAACAAAACGATACGAGTAAGCAAAATGACTAAATAATTGCTCAATACGTTAAGTAGAGCACACCGAGTTAAACATAAAGAGCCAGACGAACCTACCAAGGTTTCACTTAAGTGGATCGTCAGGGAAAACTGGCCAAAAAAGCTAACGTAAGAACGGAATATTTATAGTCTATAAACATAAAATCATAACCACGTGACTAACAAAAAAAAGTGGCGAAAGAAAACTCAGACGAAGGGGTTGAGATTGAACTATTTATTCAAATATATATATATATATATATATATATATATATATATATATATATATATATATATGAAATATAGTCTTAAGATGTGCTAGATTTGTAGGATATCAGAAATAGAGCGTGTGTAAATATGAAAGTCAACACAGAAGTCAACGATGTCGAAGGTCAAATATAGATCAAGTATGGACAGGAATCCGACAAACTGAAAGAATAGGTAGGAAACACATCAATCAAAAGTTTCATTACATATGGCACATATATAAGCAATAAGAACCCCCCACAAAAAAAACAACCCCCCACAAAAAAAAAAACAAAGAAATAATCTGCGTCTCTTTGCTATTTATCCTTTTTCACATTACTAGCTTGATCTCTGACGAAGGTTTAATAAAATAAAAAGTGTTAGATTGAGACATATTTCCTACTTATTCTTTATACTATTATATATATATATATATATATATATATATATGTGTGTGTGTGTGTGTGTTTGTTTGTTTGTGACTGTGTTTATAGATAGGCAGAAATATACATAGGGAGAGAGAGAGAGAGACAGAGAGAGACTGCGAGAGAGAGAGAGACAGAGAGAAATTTATACGGAATTAGGCCAAGGTAAATGCTTTTCTATTTTTGAATATGCGAGGCTTTTAAACGGGAATGCCCGCAAAAGAAACATCAAAAGCCAGAAATATTTATTTAAAATTAACGGTTGATAATTAATCAATTCATTAAAGAGCGATAACAAAACATTTATCATTTCCATTCCAACACCGGAGAAAAAGGCAGTATATTCCTAGGGGCACAATTCGACACACTTCAATAAAATCAACAGAATATTATCATTAACAATGATAGGACCTTGTTGTTTTGCAGGATCACTTTTTATTTAGGGTCATTTAGAACATCATGACACCTTTGAACAATCTAAAATTAATAACAAGTGTCTTTCAGAGCGAAAATCTTGAACATATTATTGTTGACATATATATACATATGTGTGTGTGTGTGAAAAGTGTGTGTATATAAATATAAATAAATATATATATGTTAAAATTATTTATATATTATATGCACGGTACTTATTAGAAAGCGCTCAATATCATAGATAGAGCTAACATATATGGTTGGATAGATGTGAGCATATGACCCTGCGTTTCACGCTTTAGCGATCGTTAGACTAACTCTGACGATCGCTAAAGCGTGAAACCCAGGGTCACAAGCTCACATCTATCCAACCATATATATATATATATATATAT
>OZ010605.1:79002064-79007064 GCA_963932145.1 Acanthosepion lycidas
TAGTTTTAATGTATTTAAAAGCACTAAGTCTAAAGGAGTAACTCTATGTGAAAATATATGATAAATAAATCTTTATTAATGAGAGGGGAAAATGAATAGAAATTGCGTGGACAGGAGATGAAATTTAAAATGTTGTCAAGGTAAAGTTGATTGGAAAGTAAGACGTCAGAAGTGATTTTCCCAAGCGAAATGTTCGTGAGAAATAACTTAGTATAGACATTAAAGTTACGTCTATCAAATAATCCAAAATGATGTTACATATATGCCAATTTTTCATTGCCCTTAAACACATAAAAATGTGTTAGCAAATAGGAAAGCTCGTCAGAACAATACAATGAATATAGTCATATAAAAGGCGAATGTGTGCTATGTTACGTCCTTGGGAACGTGACTGATTTGGTAGAGTTTCATATAACAAATAACATTTATTGGTAAATTAGAAACTGAAAGGGAGTGGATTCAATAATGAGATATATCATATCTCACAGGCGAAACGTAAGATGTCTCAGTCTGCTCTATAGCTATTTCCATGGAAAATGTTCAGACGATCAACCACGTCTAACCTTCCCGACTAAACCAACAATATCACGCACATTTTGGCGAACCAGCCTCGTTTCCTTCGTTTTCCATTGTTTTAGAAATAAGTTCCAATCAAGCAGTGTCTTTCCACGTATCGCTCTTTGTGGAATCTCAAGAGGATTCTTCCTGGCTCTTACAGTATTAACCTGTTCAAGTCTAGGTTTAATCGATATCTTCAACGCATATACCCATAAACAGTGCCCCAAAATCTGTTACCCCCTACCTCGAATGGCTCTCATGTCAGGTACAGGGTATAGTTAATATACATAATGTCTGTAATCGATGATTATCTGATAATCAATAGTTTTAACTATAATAGTCCTACTGAAAGCTGCTTATTATTTTCAAATATGCCACTATTTTTGAGTCTCTTCTTCTTCTTCTTTGTCTACGTGAATTCTCCTCTCAGGACGTAGGTGGTCATGTTTCTCTCCGACTTCCTATTATGTATATCTCTTTTCATCTTCCCTCTTGATTTTTAACGATCATTTCCAGTTGGACAAACCATAAGACACAAGATTGTTAGGTATGTCAATCGCTGTTCTTTTCTTATCTTCACAAAGGTATATGAGTGCCAAATTCTGCAAGTCTTCTTTCCTCATTATGTTTCCTAGGAAGTTACTCTGTTTCCTTCTGATTCTATGTATAAGCGTCCCTTTTATTTCTATTTTCAGTTAAGCTTTTTTTTTGTTACTGATTTGATCAGTTCATTCTCAGAATCCTTCAGTTGCCCCAATCCTCTTTTCCACCAGTGAGGATATTGTCTGTAATTTACTGCCAATGAGTGTGGGGAGATATCTCCCTTCTTCTCTTTCTTCTGAAGTGTTTTTTTATTATTGGCATATAAAATAAGTTTTGTCCGTGTGTTTTTTTTTACCAAACACAACGCCATTTTTTACTATTTACATTTGATAAGAAACGGTTACTGTAGCGAAATCGCAAACCTGGATTTCTTTAGGTCTAAAAACTTGCTACTCATTCAACCTTCCTAAAACGATGTATTCGTAATTGAAAAGGCATTCTGGACATTTGGAGTTTCCTTAATGTAACAATACATTATATATTCTTCAATCCGGTGTGATCATTAAGGCAGTGTAGTTATTTACGTGATCTGGGTGCGAGGCATCTAATTTCGCAAACATATTCGCCTGTAATACGGAATAGAATGCGGGTGAAGGTTAACGCAAGAGCTCTTATTTCATAAATCATTCAGCAAAAACTGATGAAATTAGGCATTTAGTTTCTGCCCTATTCACCCAATGCGTCGGAATCTGACGTTCACGATTTGTAGTTTATCCTTTCGTAGTTGAACATTCGTAGATGAGTATCCGTGAGTGTAAATTTATACAAATCCGAGCCAGATCAAAAATGTTTTACAGCAGTTCTTTAATCTCTTGTGTCCGAATATTTAAATATAAAATGCTAGAATAATGCAGTTCTAGATACTGATCAATATTGTGTCCGTGTATACTTTCACTAATATACGTGCATTACCAGTGGGATTGGACATCTTATTTAAGTTAGATCAATTTCCTTTAAAACTAACATTTTTACTATATCCGTGGATATGTCGAGTTAATAATGAAAATGATAATCATTATAGATGCAGTAACCAATAATTTATCTCGACAATAAATAAAGACCAACAGAAAGATTAAATGAGATCGTCAATCATGATCATGAATGACAATTTTCATCTACATCTGTTTTTAAATAGGAGAATACGTTATTTCTGCGTACAGAAGTTTGGAAGAATAGAGATTGCATTTGTAAAAAGTTAGTTTCAAAGGGCCAATATAAATGCTGCAATAATCTCTGCCCGTATAAATATATTAAACTTAAAAATAATTTCTGATATTTTGACAGCAGAATCTGTGAAGTGACTCGGGTCAATGATTATCAGCACACTCGCGTATGAATACAGTTATACAAGGTAGTATATAAATCCCTCCCTCCAGTGGTTTGTAACACGTCTATCATCTCTCAGTTGCGTCTCTTGTCTTCTCATTGCACAAGAGAGAGGGATCGCTGCATGCACCTAGGCCAGCTCAACCGATGAAGGTGCGGGGGCTGCGGGCATTTTTTGTTCGTGGTCCGGGTCTATGCACCTTAAAAAAACATTGTGTCACAACTCGTCTTAGTGTGGAAACAGAGTAAATACTTACTTATACAATGTATTTAAAAAACTCTGTAATCTCTTTTTTGATTTCGTCCTTACTATGAATATTTCTAAACATGCATTTTACTTTCATTTAATAATTAATTTAAAGCGTTAATTTTCATGTAAGTTAATATACATTAATGTTTCTTAACTCTTCTAATTAACCTTGTTTGTAAGTCAATTAACACCGCATTTTTTGCTATTTAAAGAGGGAGTATTATTTGGAGGGTCGCCTTGTATAGTTGCATAAGTGAAGTCGGCGTAAAGTCTGAGAAAATGTAACAGAATCGTATAATGTTTGTCGTTCCATCGTTAGTTTTTTTTAGGAAGTACGTTACGCTCTGTAAATGCAACTGAATTAATAGGATATTCAGTTTTGATGAAAAAGGAGTAGGAAAAGCGAAACCAGAGACTTTATTAGTTTTCAGTAAGAAAAATAAAGAGAAATAAAGAGAAGGGAGGCGACAAGGTTTTTATATATTTAACATCTGTATCAGCAAAATGGAAAGAAAAGAGGTTGCCAATTTTAAATCGTTTAATTTGTACCCTCTTATATTTGCAAATAATGTCCTGCTTTTATACAAATTATCATTTTTTCAATATTTTGTGTAAAATATTAATCTTTTATCTCATAATTTTCCATTAGTTTTTTTTTTTTAATTTTGTTCTTTTACTTTTCTTTCTTTCTTATTTTTTGTAATTTCTTTATTTCAGTTTCTTTCCCTCTTTTTCTTTCCCTCTTTTTCTTTCTTTCTTTTTTCCTACGTTCTATATTTTTATCCAGTTTACATTTTAATTTATACTCCAATGTAGGTTTAATATGTTCCTAATGTTGCGAAGTAAGGAAATAAATTATTCAACATTTCCATTATTTTAACTTGAGGGAATCTTAACATCTGAAAATGTAATCAATGAATTACAGGTGGGCGGAAGAAAAAGTATTATACAGAGGACTTCTTTCAGAATTACATGGCAAAACTCTTTCTCAGACAGGTAAACTTGTATAGCAAATATCATATGTTGCATGGAAATCTTCCGATAAACACCAAGCTTCAATAAATGAAAAATAATTTAAAAAATCCTATTTTCAGAATATGCTTTTCCTAAATATGGTTTTACAGCACATTAGGAACTTCACTTTAATTATAAACATTTTTTAAGAAAAACATTTAACCCCAAAAATGGCGATAATTCCACTAAGACAGATTGTGTTACAAGGAATGAAAGAGAATAAGAAAAATGAGTAGAATTTATGAAAAAGACAATGTAGTTTCATTTCAATTTTTGAAGATTGTAGGTGGCATACAAACAAGGGATCGGAATGGAGTTTCACACGTGAGAAGTGGGAGTTACAAAAAAGAAAACTATTAGAATAGATCTTAACAGTTATGTCTAGACAGTTCAAAAGTAAAATGGTGAAAACTTGACGCCAATCTAGTCGCACGCTTAAGTTCATGCAGTCGAATTACTAAGGTAGGTAGATCATCATAACATTCTTAACAAATATTTAGTAAACCATTCATCTGTTTCTCAAATTACGCGCAGTCGGTTTCAAATGATAGAGAAATGTTTTTCCATCTCGAACTGAATATATTTTATATTTTTCAGATTGGAAACATTATGTTTTTATGAATCCAATCACTATACATTTAGATCAAGCTATGTTTATATATGTTCTTCATCTTAAGTTTACCAGCATATCTGAATCAGTTTAAACATTTTAAATGATTGCAATCACCGAAGATAGAAATGTAGTCAAATTACAGTTTCTTGCAACTTTACAAAAATTCATCTAAATAATCTTCTTATACTATTGTTGACCCAATACATGCCCCAAGAGCCAGTAAAGGTAGAGGATTACTGAATTATATTGTTTTAATTGCGCATGTTAGGAGTAATGGGGTAGTTTCATGTTATGAAGTTATGTAGGATAGATATCCTTTCACCCTGATTTTGAAGAGGATATCATTATGGCGGTAAGAGAAACATCCTCTCGTGGGTCTATTCCACACAAAACCGGGGATGAAATAGAGTGGAGATTATTCATTTTAAAAGATATTCGAATAAAATGACGAATACATGACGACGTATGCGTGACATGGTAGGTCCAAGTATTGAAGGTCTGAATTATTGCACAGTGTTGACATTTTTGATAGCAAACGCAGAAAGAAACTCCAAAAGAAGCTAGTGAAGGAAATTATACGGCAACTGCAAGATTGTTAAAAAAAAGGCTGAGCCGAAAGTGGGAATTGAAAAAAGG
>OZ010605.1:79009564-79027064 GCA_963932145.1 Acanthosepion lycidas
CATACATTTTAGGTAAATGGTAACACTAGTAATTATTATCCTATAGGGCTTAAAATTCACGCAGTGTATCTGACCGAAAACCTACATGGTAATTTTACTTTCTAAGAGTACCGTTGTCTAAGGTTAATGGTACGCGTAGGCACCCTCTTGTAACCCAAATCCTTTCTTTTATTGCAACATGAACGGCAGAAATTCATTCAGTATGTGCGCCGCTTAAAACCTACAAATACCTTATGCAAATGAAGGATTAACAATGTTTTATTTATATTTTCTTTAATATACGTTCATCTTCGTTCTCCTGTTTTCGTAGCTCAGGTGTTACTTTCTAAAGCATCATGTTTGCATCCCTGTTTTCTTATACGTATTTTTATCGTATATGATTCAGTTGTGTAGAAAAAACTATAAAAAATATATCCAGGACGATTCTGTAATATTTGACTATGGTTGGCACTCACACTGAAACGCACTCTTTCAGACACAGCAACAAAAAGCTCCCTGCATCCACCAGAGAACTGACATCACTTACCACCTAAACGAGGGAGAGTATAGGGAATGAAACTAAAGGAACTTAGAGACAGAATAATGGGCCAATGTGCATACAGAGCCTAGCTAAGTTATCTGGAAAAGAAAGCAACTAACTATTTAAAAACAAAACCTAAACTATCCTAACTTCGGGATGTGATGCCAAAGTTCAATCCAGGATGAATATTACCCTGATGCCTAACCGGCATCAAAATGCCACTCTAGGTCAGCTCATTTAACTCCACACAAACGCGCAAGATTCACCAACCTTTTGCCTAATTCTGATGAAGTGAGCCACCGCTATTCCGCCCTAATCTTGACTTTAAGCTAGTGCATAAAGAACAAGACCAGTTGGGAAGAAATGAACTTCTCACCTTCATAGAATTCCTTCTGACGTGTCGTCCAAATCACGACTCTCATAACACCTAGTAAGCAAAGAACACATAGTATTCAGGCTACGTCATCGGCGGCACTACATTACTACAAACAGAAATGGCCTCAAGTTCAAAGAACTTTCGACGCAGAACGGCGCTACCACCCTGCAATGAACGAAGGCCTAACCCAAGGTCTCGACTTTCTCACTAGAGTATCGGCAGTTTGGAGATTTCTCCAAGCCCGATGAACGAATTTTTTTGTCGACCCAGAGGGCCCAAGAATCATCAACCTCATCGTTATTGAAACATTACAACCCGGTCGCACAGGCCATATTGAGTGAGCCTCCTGCTTCGTAAGACCAAGCTCGTCAATCAGATCATCAGGAACGGATCTCTTGACTAATACTTGATATAATTCCCTACGAGACAACGCCTGAACGTTGGAGAGGCCATCCGACGCCAATAAGAGGCGTTTTACAGCAGGAAGACATTCGCGATAGAAGAAGCATTCGGCTCGGCGTAAACGTGTGGCCTCCTCCTCTCTCGAGTGCACACTTCTCAGGGATGGGAATTTCTTACGTGCGCCTTCCTTCCAGAAGGCGCGCTCTTCATCCGATTCGCGACACATTCGGTCTAGGAAGGTGATGCGAAGCATATATTGACAAATCTCAATGCTAGGCATACCCAGAGCGCCTTCATATGGACGAAGGCAATAAATCCCACGAGATATAGCGGCCTTGCTTCTTCACAAGAAATGTCACAAGAGCTTTAGTAAGGACAGTAGTGTGGCATACGGAAATGGAAGTACAAATGAGAATCGGTTAGATGTGTGAAACACATACATCCGCTCTCCCCTTCAAGAAAAGAATCCTCCAAAGATTAACTGCGATCTCAGTCTACGTTTGTACCTTCGACCAATTTATATCCAGCTGGAGATCGGAACCGAACCAGAGGCCGAGTATCTTGACCGGCCCATCCGTTTAGAGGAAAGGTCCGGGAAGAGAAACTCCCTTCCACGGACTCAACTGCAAGCCAAAAGACTTATCCCGGTTGATCTTGGCCGGTGTCACTATCTCATAACCACTGATATCTTTGCTGCCTTCGTCAATCTCGGCTCTGCTCAACACAAGATTCCAAACGTCCTCGACATAGGCAGAATACTTGGCCGAGGTGGTAGCACCAGGCAGGGAATTATCACGTAGGACATGATTCATCTTTAACTTGCGAAGGAAAGGTTACAACGCAAAAACATAAAGCAAAGACGAAAGCGGACATCCTTGACGAATGGAGCGAGACAAATCGAAAGGCTCCGATCTTACTCCATTAACATCCACCATCGCACCGGGAGACGTATACAGAAATCGGATCCAGGTGAGAAAATCCGGCTCGAAAACGGCCGCCAAAAGGACAGCATCCAGGAATCGATAGTCAACCCTATCGAAGGCCTTGAACTGATCAAAATTGATCAGCATGGCTTCACTGCCGACTTTTTATAAGATCAAGCGTACCATATGAAGGTTTTCCTGAATAGTCCTGCCCTTCACATCACAAGTCTGTTCGGAGCCAATCAGACGAGACACGACAAGCTGCAAACGGTTATCTAAGAACTTTACCAAAATATTTAACTATATTTAGCATAGTTAAATGGCGAAAATTACCTATTCCATCCCCACCGTTTTTGTCCTGTTCGCAGCCAATCAGGCTATACAGGACAAGATGAAAACGGTTGTCTAATAGCTTCGACAAAATCTTTAACTCTGTATTTAGTATGGATTAAGGGAGAAAGTTATCTAACCCATCCCCTCCGTTCTTGTCCTTGCGCAGTAACTTGATCACACCACTGGTGAAGCGTTGAGGTACAGACCCCTGCTTCATCCAGTTTTTGTAAATCAGTTCCAGAAAAATAACAAAAACGGGTGACTTCCTCAAGTAAACTTCGTAGGCAAGACCATCTAGTCCCTGAGATTTATCCAGGCCAACCTGTTTCAGCGTTTTCCAGATTTTTTGACTCTGTGATGGGACCATCGCCCACAGTCGCTTCAGTTGCCTCAAGACGGGGAAAGTCGGCTAAATGGGTGTCGAACTGAGCAGGGCTCAGACCGGATTCCCTGGTGAAAAGTTCCTTAAAGTAATCCCGAAAATCTCGCATATGCCCTCGTTTGTATTCACGTTCCGCTTATCCGGCAATGTGACGCTCGCGATATGTCGCCGAGATGCGCTCCGATTCTCCTCTGTGCGCAATTCAGCGGGCATATTCTTCGCCTCAGAAGACATTCTTTTTAACCTATCCCTAACTACGAGAGCTTGATCCTTCTTGATAAGCCATGAGGACAACTCTGCCTTAAATAAGGCTATTTCTCCACTATCACGGGATTTAACTGCCGATCAACCTTTTGCTCACAAGCCGTTTGCGCCGCTATTCTATCTAGATTTAGTCGACGTCTAAAATCAACAGCAAATTTCTAATTTTTAATTTTAAAAATGTTCCACCAGACATTCGCAACTAAAGCCAACGCCAATACCCTCTGTATCATTAGTAGCAGCTGGTCTCAGAAATCCCCTTCACCAAATAATGAGCAACTTAACTTTCCAGTAGCCAGCAAACTTAACCTTAGGCTCATCTAAGTTTACACGAACCCGGACAAGCCTATGATCCGAATAAACTATATAATGAAAACTTTGACATTCTAAGAGCCTTACATTGACTCTAATAACTAAAACTATGTCGAGGCAGCTAGAGCTGAGCCGCCACTATTTGTCCAAGTTCAAACTACCTCCCGAGGGTGCTCATTCCGGTAAATATCGAAAAGATTAAACTTTTTGATAAAGTCCCGAAATGGATTCACATCTCCGTTGTCAGTACCCGATTTTGGCCCACTATGATATATGTCGGGGTTAAGGACGGCATACCAATCCCCCGCTAAATCTAACTGACGTGCTGTTATCAAAAAGGTCTCGATCTGCCGAAAAGAATATTATTTCCGCGTGATGCCGATGTTGACGCAGTTTGTCCGAATAAGTGTTCCAAGACTCGCCCTTTAAACTGGTAGAAGGAGTGTGGATGTGTGTGTCTTTTGCCGTGAGCACTTCAGTGGAATGACGTTCCTCTACCCGAAACTTCCCCTTGACCTTACCAACGACCATCTATTCCGCCTCTTCCTTCTCCGTAAACGCACTAGCGGTGGGTAAAGGCATTTCGAGGAATGGGGGCTGAGAGACAGGCCAAACCGGTCCCGATCACTGGCATGCCCATTACAAGCAAGACGGATGGAACAGACACGGTTACAGGGGGATTTGGAAAAAAAAAAACAGATTTTTGAAGATAATTTCTCTTAAAATATAAGAGAGAGCGAGAGAGAGAGAGAGAGATTAAGAGAGACAGAGAGGGTGAATGCGAGAAAAAGGGAGAGAGAGAGAGTGAAAGAAGGGAGACGGAAGAAGGAAGAAATAAATGATGGGATAATAGAAAAACCAAAATAGAATTACCTGGCCAAGAATTTTTTCCTTAATGTGTTGAACAAGTTTGTGCATCGGGTGTGGTCGGATTTGAGAAAGTTATAACAGATTATCCTATAGAGCTTTTTTTATTTTAGGGAGCAATGATCCTCACAAATTAAAATTAGATAATCTGATAATAATAATAATAATAATAATAATAACAATAATAATAATAATAAGTATATAATATATCCTCCAGTTTTTTACCCACGCACGCATGGACTGTCTCATTTATAAATAGGATCACATATTGGCTTTTGGAGGGTGAAGTTTGCAGCAGTCAGCTCTGATAGTCGGACCGAACATTCTTGCTGTAACACTCTCGTTTGTATATGTTTGTATTACTGTTTCTCTAAATATATTTGTTTAACTTAATTCCTCTCGTGTGTCTTTATTTCTTGCCCTAACGAGGCTACAACAATATCCAACATAAATAAATTAAATTAAAATGAAGTGAAATAAAAAAGATTTTTCAAAAAAGAGATAAAACATATATAAATAAGTAAATCGATATATAGATAAATATAGAGAACAAATTTGGAATATAAAAATAGACGGATAAGCATAATAAAGATACACCTAATACGTAATAAAGATACACTTGATAGTATTAAAATTATTATTTTAAATTTTTAGATAATGTATATATCAGCTAAACAATCATGTATATAACCACATATAAAAACGCAAAGAAGCGTGTTAAGCAATGTAATCAAATATATACATATAGTGCAATAAATAATATGTATCAACACAGTAGTTTTCTCTCTTCCTTTACTAATGACACCTAGAAGCTTGTCCGTGTATATGAATGACCCAACTGAAAATGTGTTGACCCGAACAAAAAAAAATAATTATCTACTACAAAAAAATTTAAAACAATTAACCTTATCCTCAAAAATAAAAATACACCAGTAAAATCCAAAAAACAACGAACGAAATTATCTATGAGTTCAAATGCTCCTTAAGGAACTGTGTCCCTAATCGAACCGAATGCACTAATAATTATATCGGTCACAAAAATTACATGCTTCTCCAGACGCCTTACGTTACACATATCTGGCCACAGCTCTATTAGAATCCATTTAAACACACACAGCAACTTACCAGACTCCATCTAAAACATACAAGTAGAAAATATAAACATAATAACTTCATCCACATTTTAAAAATATTACCAATAGTGGAAGCCTTAAAAATAAAAATAAAAAGACAACACTTAATAATAGTAACTACGAACACGGCCATGATGTGCTATGTTCGAAAAATAAAACATCTCTATAACACTATAAACATGCAAACAGTCCGCACATCCAATTAAATTGAAAAAAAAAATCAAATCATCTTTGATAATGGCTAAAAGTATAGCTGGAAGCACTCGGAATTATAGAACATTTAGGCAGTTTCTACAAACTTTGTGTCCGAAAAAGAAAACACTTGTTCGAACGCAAGAAAAATAAATAAAAAACTTGATCGTACTACCTTGTTTGTCGTCTTTAATGAAACATATATAAATGAAGGATTGATGCCTAAATAAACAGACAAAATCATGAACCTTTTTAGCATTTCTCGTACAAAATTCTTAAATTCTGGGTGATGTTTTGTTGGCTGTGGGTCTTTCTCGTTACAGGAAATTAAAAGTAATCATGTCGCCGGACCATCAAATGAAAATGCTATCCCACGTGAAATAGATCTAGTTTCATAGGGTTAATTTTCCATCAACCTCTCTACATATTTAATTTCTTTTCGACTATGCCCATGACTCATTTGAACTTGGTCGATCATGTCTCCACACAAATACCAAGACTTCGTAGATCCTGGAAGTTTTATTCATTTAAATTCTCTTCGACCGTCTTTTCTGATATCCATTTTCATAGTATTACTATGTGGGTGACTCCCTGTATTCATCACTTCTGTGTTTCAATATTTCTTTTGAGTGATATATTTTCTCGGCTTTCTTTTCTCGTTTTCCGACTCAGATATACACATTGTCACTTTCTCATACTTGGTATAAGTGTTCATCTTTGTATCAATTTCCCTTCAAAATGTCCCATCCATGGTGTTCCCAGCATCTGTGTTTAGTGCTACACCTCTGTTGGCATATCCAAGAGGAATTTATTTGGCATTTATCTCCATGTAGGAATCATACCATGGCTTATTATTGCAACATAATTTTCATTGTTTCGAACGATAATTATCCTTCTTTATGTGCAGTGTTCCTTCTGGATGTACAGATCATAGCCCACCGCATCTTCCTGTTCCCTGTAGATTTTAATATATTTGCACTTTTATTATTTCAGCCACAACCTTTTCTTGCATTTATTTACTGAATCCCATCAAGTATATTACGCGCTGTTTTTCTTTACTCCTCATCAGTATCATATTTGCCAAGCTTGCTTACCACATGACGTGTCCTCAAAATCATGCCTGCCTCTTATTTATGTTAAGTTTACTTTTGGTTTCCATTTTCTCTAAAACTTCGTTGTTTCTCATATGATCGGTATTCTCGGCATCTTTCTGTAGAAACAGATTTTTGCTACTTTAAGTCTCTTCATCTTTGAATAGATTGTCCAGCATTCACTGCCAAATAGAAGGTCAGATATCACGTAACATTTTATTATTCTTTTCTTTGTTTCCAACGAAGTCTTTTTTTTCTGTCCTTTGGAATGTATCTTTGGTAAACGCAATGCATTTTGGGATCAATGTGTCGCACTTTCCATCCTCTGTTAATATACTTCAAAGATATTTAAATAGTTTTATTTGCTTGATTTTAGTATCGCCAATTTATAATTTACGTATTAGGCTCATTCTTTTGCTGACAACCATGCATTCTGTCTTCTTTATGCTTACTCTTTTCATTTTCCTCCAGTAACTTCTATATATTATCTGTTCTAGCTTCCTTTTCGTGTCTACTATCAACACAGTGTCATATGCATAGCTTATGTCTTTAAGATTGTGGCCACTAACAACATCTAATTCTCTCAGCGTATAGGACTAACAATTCCGCAGAGAAAGTATACCCTTGTCTCATACCCCTTTCTATTTTTGTCTAACACATTTTCTATCCATTTGTAAGCGCCCCCGCCAATATATTTACTTTATTATTATAATATAATTTCCTAATGTTTCAAGGGTGGTGTAATTTATCGAATACCTATGTGTAATTTGTAAAACATTGCTGCACGTTTGTCTGCATTTGTATTGCTATTTCTGATAACATTCTGAGTATAAATATCACGTAGCTTCATATTTCAGCTTCGCTACGATACGCATTTGTTAAAACACAATACATAGATTTAAACTTCTGTACTTCTGTACCGAGAAATTTTCATAGGCGTGTAAATGCTGTTTGCTACTGTTTATTATAAAACAGATCATTTGCTTAAATATTTGTATCTATAAAAAGAATGTATGAACATATTAAGTTGGTGCAAAAATAATGTCGTTTTATCACATAGTAACATATGTGAGAAAACGACGTTATTTTTGCACCAACCTAATAAAAATGTCTAAAAATAATTGTCGGACCTTGTGTGATATCTATCCGTCTATCTACACATACCCACGCAAAAAACACTCATGGACACACACACACACATACATACATACACACACACACACACACATATATATATATATATACATATATATATATATATATATATATATATATATATATATATATATATATATATATACGGTTGGTGCAAAAATAATGACGTAATAATGTCGCTTTTTGACGTTAAAAAATACGTCAAAAAAGTAACAGTATAATTTTCCCATTCGTGTAACAGCATTAATATGAAAAATACCACAAAGCAAATTGAGTTTCTTTTTCCAGGTTTTCAGACAATTTTAGCCAACTTGAAACCATTTGTTGTAAGAATCACTGTAAAACTCTTTGGGTTATTCAACTAAAATGACAGCAGGTTAAAATAATTTTGTGTCAGATCCACTTGTCTTACCGAATGAGTAATGTGGAGAAGAAAAACATCATTCCAGCCTTCAGTAACTTTAACAACATTCATACTCTGGCTTCCATCTGAAAATTTCTTTAGAGAATAATTTCGAGAACCGTGTATAAATTTTAAAAAAAGCGAACATTAAAGAGGAAAACTGGATCAGGAGGTCACAACAGAAAGAGAGATCATCGCTTCTATTCAGAGCTTTAGAGATCAATTAGAAAAGATCCGACTCAATCAATAATAATTTGGCACGTGAGAGAATATTCACTTTTAACAGTCCAAAGAGAAGTGACAAAGAATTGAAAATGAAATCATATCTCATACTTGTGAGGCAAGTGGTTACTGCAGTACAGAATATTAGAGAGTGAGGGGGATGATCTTATTCATTAAGTTGGAAAATGGTCCTTGAATAATATATATATATATATATATATATATATATATATATATATATATATATATATATATATATATGAAATTAATTTCAAAATGCTATAAGATTTCGATCCTGAGCTATGATTACTTCTTTATGAAATATTTTTATTTATGATTTTTATTTATGATTGATTTCATCACGATTCTTCGGTTAAGATTAATGAGAGGAATTATACATTAATATTTCTCAAAGTAGAGTCCAGTATTGCTATAAATACCTCGGAGAATTCAAGTAAAATATCTTGAATCATTTCTAAATAAAACGGTTCGGAGCTTAATCTAACAAATGGAAATGTTCCTTTGGTACGATTTAGACAATTTTGCTGTTATCCCCACCTCTCTCTCTCTCTCTCTTCCTCTCTCTCTCTCTCTCCTCTCTCTATCTCTCGGTATATATATATATATATATATATATATATATATATATATATTTAGTGGACTCTCCCATCGTATTCGATGTATGAGTGTCAAGCCGCGCTGTTCATAGGAACCGACAGCCAGACACCAGCACATATGATTTGATTATAGTGGTGAAGGCTTTGTGCAAAACCAACCACATTTTTCAAGGGCTGAATACAGAGACGTAGTACGCTACGTGCCACAAGGTCCCTAAACGATATTCCACATTGAATTCTGAATTAAGAGTTTCCTGATAGATATATATATATATATATATATATATATATATATATATATATATATATATATATATATATATATATATGTGTGTGTGTGTGTGTGTGTGTGTAGAGAGAGAGAGAGAAATAGAGAGGGAGGGAGAGAGAGAAAGAGAGCGAGAGCTATTAATAAGTAACTCTTATCGACGGTTCTTTTTCAAATTTCTGAAAATGGCCGATTATAGGTCTTTCTCAACAAATTTAGCAAAGAACTGCTTAGCATAGTTGCTGTGAAACTTCTATAAATTTTTAACAGCACGAATATGCCAGTGCTGAGAGGGATTATTAATGTATATTTTATATGCCTGACTGCAGTGTTCATCTGTACTGGTCCAAAACATTGAAGCCAAAATCTGTCTCTTCTGGTGAGACCCATTGGCGTCACATGACTATTCACACTACAACTGAGTTATTGGCGCGTTTATAATGTACTACATATGTAAACATGTGTAATTAACGGTCTTTCATTCATTCTGTCCTAATTAACTCTGCAAATGTGTCATGGCTGGTGCCATCTAGCAGAGATATTTTAATAGAGGCTATGGAGAAGAAAATATTTTTAACAATGCTATCATCCACCACCGTTATGATAATGAAATAATGAAATGTTCAATACACTGTGTTCAGTATATTTGAAATGGATAGAAAAGTGAAATCGATTACAGTGTAACCCGGATATAAGAGAGTTTTCGGAACTGAAGAATAATTCTCTTATATCCGGGTTTCTCTTATTTCCGGGTTTCTCTTATTTCCGGGTTTTGTCTATTTTGTTTAGGTAAATATGGCTCGAATTTGAGACCAGATAAAATCTCACTTATATCCGGGTTTCTTTTATATCCTGGTCTATCTTATATCCGGGTCTTTCTTATATCCGGGTCTCTTATATCCGGGTTACACTGTATTAAGAAATATCTTTGGCTAATTGGTGGAGCATTCTATCATAGATTATTCATTTCTTAATATAGTAAATATGTGTTTATTGGACTCATAGCGATTTTATTTTAACATTTTAGTCATACTCTAATTTTTCTATTCATTTATTTTCCACGACTGATGAGCCATTTGTAGATTGTTCAAAGACAGGCCAGCCTGGGTATGACAATAAACTACATCAGCGTCCTGGGTAAGACTATTAACTACGTCCAACAGAAAATCCTGTTATCAGGACCTTCTGAGGTGTGGGGAACGACCTCTTAAATTCTGCATATCCCACTTTTGGGTAAAAAGTGTAAAAATATATTTTAATACCAGAAATACTTCGTAAAAATTATTACCAGCAATACATTATTACCAGCAATATTTATTTTTAATTACCAGCTATACATTTTAAAATAAATATATTACCAACAATAAAAATCTTGTCAGCATTAAATAACCCATTGAGACTGATATACCGTAAAACAAAGACAAACCAAACTAAATCAAAGACAGAAAATATATTTGGATTCTGAGAATGTTTTTGGAGATCAGACTTTTTAATCTTACTAATTAACGTATGGCTGAGCGAGAAGAGGCTGTTTCATACCTTTCTCGAGGTTATTTGAGCGTATAACGACTCTATCGGGACTTGGAAATCGGCTCTCTCATTAACAATTCCGAGCCAATGTCCATTACATCACGCTCACATCCAAGCTTACAGCACTGGGTATTCACCAGCAAAGACCATCTAGGTACTAATATAACCCGACGTTGCTTAACTTAAGTGTTCGTACGTGAACCGATGTTTTAAAGTGATTTGGACGTAAGCCTCTGATTTTTGGAACAAACCTGTCCAAGCTTGGTTCCAGAAGGACACAGAGATGTTCAGCGAAAGGATTGTTTCGTTTGTACCATATTACTAGGTAAAAAGAAGAAAAAAATAAAGAAAACGTAATAAGATTGTTTTTACTACTGACACTTTTTACATTTATATTTATTCTATTGTCATATTTTTTGCTGTCTTTAACTCGATGTTTGGGCTGTTTTGATAACAAAAACAAATATGAAGATAATAATCCGAATATAAATGATCTAAATAATGAAGACTTCTCATCCCAGTAATTCAAACAATAAAAATGATTTTGTATGAAAATCTGAACAAATTTTACTCTTTATTTCCAGTATGGTTTTGGGATGTGAAATATAGCATATTAAATCAATCAACCCATTGCGAACTGTGTAGCTGTTATCTTAACACTTATATCATTAAGGATTGGAGCCATTCTTGCATGTTACAATTTTATCTTAAGACTATCAGTGCAAG
Organism: Acanthosepion lycidas; assembly: GCA_963932145.1. Classification (NCBI taxonomy): domain Eukaryota; kingdom Metazoa; phylum Mollusca; class Cephalopoda; order Sepiida; family Sepiidae; genus Acanthosepion; species Acanthosepion lycidas. Next base: position 79,021,278 of record OZ010605.1, read on the forward strand.
TTATCATTTGATAGCTTAAAATTACACATTTATTGGGACCATTCATTATTAATGTTTATATTATTTATTTGTTAAGGTCCAGGTTAGAACCAAGGAAGAAGAACAACACAGCAGTTGAAATAGAGCGAACACGAACACAAGAGTAGAAATAACGAAGGTATATTACACAAAATAATGATAAAAAATTTGGAAGGTGTTAGTATGACTGTCAGTCTGGTTTGGAGTGAACTAATATCGGCTCGAATAGATTCGACCCTCTCTCTTGAGAGGCGTAGTCTACATAGTGTTAGGAAGTGTTCATTCTGTAGTTATCTGTAATGGCCCAGAACAATATTAAAACATTCTGAAAAAAATAATCATCTGTCTAAATAGTAATTTTGTACACTATCGTGAATTTTTTTTATTTAGTATTTTATTACAAGAGAATTAGACATCATACTAGGAAGCCAAAATCTTAACATGTGCAGATGAAACAGATTTGATAGCAGATTCGGAAATCAAGCTGCAACAACGCCGCAAGAATGTATTAAAGGAAAGCGAGAAGAAAAGACTAAGCATCAAGTAAACAAAATTAATGGCTGATAACAAAAGGAAGAACCCATTATGGAAATTACAAATTGGGGATAAAAAAATCGAACTGGTAAAAATATTGACATATCTGGGAAAGCTTTACCAAAGAACTGAAAGAGCAACACTACGACTACACATTGGGATAACGAAAGATACTCTTCAAAAGATAAACAAATTATTAAGAAACAGAAAAATATAAGGGAGGAAAAAAGAATATTGAACTGTTACGTGATATCAGACCACCTATATGGCAGTAAATGCTGGCCAATGTAATCAAATTTATTTATGCAATATGGACAAATACATAACATCGTGGGAGGATCAAACTTATACCACCAACTTGGCTAACTTGGCTAACAGTCTAACTCTCTGTCTTCAGGAACCCCGACGAGGCTCCGCCGAAGGGCAGAGTCTCGTTCGGGGTGGTTGACTGCCCCTGAACCTGTTTATGTGGGTTCAAAGAGGGAATATTTTTGGCCGAGTCTACGGTCTCGGAAATCCCACGTTAAACTCGGCCTTGTGCCAGATGTAACCCTCGTGGGGGGTAGCTAAATATCACTTATACCACCAAATAACTATCTTGGAACTAAATAAAGGGTAGCCATTATTTTATACTTATTGTTCCGAATCCTTCAGGTGTTTCAAATCATTTTCTCAACTTTATATTATTTGTCTTATATAACACCTTTTATAATAAAACTGACGAAAGAAAGAGAAACAAATTGTGAATCGAGATATCGAAGTTACCACTTCCTTCTAACTTTATCGTCTTCAGTGTGTTTTTTTCTTCTCCCTAGACTCCAGACCATCATCAAGAATTTAAGACAAAAGCGATTTCATTAATTCACCCCGACCATAAATCATCGTCTCCAGTAATTCAGTGCCAACTACCGAAGAGAAAGAAGTTTTACCTGACTAACAACCCCATTCTTTGCGCTTGCCTTCAGTCACTTACCACCTGAGAGTAGCCAATATTTCCTGGCTGAAATTCTAACCAATTGTCATCTACATCCTGTTCGAGACAATCTGTTATCTAGGCCTAACTCAATGATCTGCGTGTTACTGGTGTTTATTCTAACTCATTCAAAATCTGGCGCGATCGCCAGCAGAACTTCACGATGCAGTGATACGCTGGTTTCAATCCAACTAAGTTGTTTTCTGAAATTGTTTAAACGAATATGGTTATAGGGCGTTGTCCGGAGAAATGTTCACGCTCCAGAACTATAACGCTTCTAGGCTCATTATAAACATTTTAATTGGTAAATTAATCAAATTATAAATCTTTCAAGAAATCTAATTATTTACACTATTTACATTGTTCCGACAGTTGGCTTCATATTTCTTGTCACCACATTTCGGCCGTTTGTACGCTCCGGCCTGATATATTTTAAATTTTGTAGCCGAAAACTTTATCTCGTCCACCGGGTTATATTGTTTTAGTTCCACGTGCCATGCCTCTTCTAGACATTAATTTCAATTATTTTTGAGTTTTTGTTCACTGTTGTGGTCAGGTATTGAACTCACAACACTTTGGATTCAAATCATTAGATTACTTCAGCCAAGGCTTTTATCCACTGGGCTGTGGGTCCTTGGCACGTTGAATTAAAACAATCTACACAGGTGGACGAAATAAAAGTTTCGAAATTACAAAGTATATCACCTGAAGAAGACCGGAGAGAACAACGACAGAGCATATAACTTGCGTTGATTATGATGTTTGATGCCGAATAGATTCTTATAAAGGAATAAACTGAAACGGTAATATTCCACGTACGTACGTCTATCATTATTAATTTCCAAGGAAATAAAGTAGATAGACGTAGAGCGTTTATGTTTTAGACAGTTCGATTTTGAAATGGACGACGCATTATGTTATCCTAATGGAACATATTCTAGCCTGACGTGACTAAAATATTTTTAAAGTTAGAACATGTTATCACTTGTTTCCCGAGATGAAAACTGATTGTACTTATGATTGGTTGTCATCTTTGATGTGAATTATTACTCTTTTCTTAGAGTAAAATTAGCAGAGTAATTGTAAATTGGTGACAATAATATTCATACAAGTACAATGTGCTATAGATTAAATGAATAACCATCAACAACAGCGGTTTTTAATATTACAACATATGATGACAGTAATCATTAAAATGCAATTGACAAGGAAACTAAAAATAACATGCACGTTTGTATTATTTACACATGCATATTTTCAGGACTTTTAAAGATAATTTCAATTTCTGTACGTAATTTGGAATGTTTTTGAACACATTCTTTTCATATTGTAATCAATTCCAGGGTGAAATTATGAGCCAGGTTTACACAGTAATATTTCAAGTAATTATTTCCAACGCATTTAGTAAAATCAGTTTGTTCAGTGCATTTTAAGATATCATAACTGCACACAGTAAAACCTCAAGGGAAGAAAAAAGGTAGCTTATATTTAAGAACCTAACATCATTTCAGCACAATAATTTGACAGTAACACAAGAATATGGGGAATCTCTATAACGCTGTGTGGATTGCACGTCTTGTAATTGAAGAATGGACTGAAAGTAACATTAAAAATGCGTGTACTGACCAAAGGTTTTTCGGATTAAACAAATCGTTGATACAGGGATAGTGTCTGTCATATGAAGTGCTAGAATCACAGTCAAGCAATCAAGGTTAATAAATCATTCTGATGAAACTTTAGATTCATTGAATGAATCATGTGTGATAGAATGTATTGAATTGAATATATATGTTGATCGACTTTTCATTAACCCTTTCAGCCCTGCGTTTCTGTATAATTTTAGCCTTCTGCCTGACCTCCTGAAACAAATTTTGCAAATAATAGGTATCTAACGTTTCATGGTAATTATAAAAATAGTCCTTGATTGCTTCCCTGACGGTCCAGGTTGAGACTCTGCGAACTTCATGGTAAAAATGGTTTATCCAAACTTATGCACAAAACACAATGGAAATTTGTGAACATGATGGCATAACGTTCAATGACATCAGAATATTACGGCTTTTCTGATTGGCTCTTCAAAATAAGATAACCAATACCACTAGCTTTAAACCGCTAGCTAGGCATTAAATCAATTTTTCTCTACCACTGTTCAACCGGTGACTGAGCATTACGTTCTTTTACTCTACTAACGTTAAAGCTGTGGTCAAAGCTCAAATGGTAGAGGTTAGGATCCATCTCACGACATGAATTGGTAGTGTAGGATTGATTGATAACAAGAAAAATAAATATAATTTTGATATAATATTTCCAGAAATTTAACAAAAAGGTTTTAAGAACTTTTGCCTGTTACTTATAATGAATTTCCATTGCAATTCTACTGATTTGTGGATAGTGACTTAGAAGGTATATTCTTGATTTATTGCGAGATATTGTTCATTTTTTTAAAAATATTCCATTATTTGGAACCGCTTACATGTCATTGAGAATTAACAGTGTTTGACAGTTTGAACCTAAGATTACATACCATTTCATATAAATGGCAGAAGGTTACTGTTTAAATCATTTAAATTATCATACATGATGTCAGGAGATATCATATATTTATGGAAGCGATATAATGCACCCTATAAATTTAAACTTCATTTCGCTTGTATATTTACTCCCTATTTTGAAGTCTGGATTAAAAGTTCAATGCATTAAACTTTATTTAGTGTCAAATTTCATTGTACCCGGAGACAATTCAGGTCCTAAATGCTTGTAATAAAACGACCCGCTCTCGTTCATTTCGTTATTTAAAATAAATAAAAATTCTCCCCCACTGATTCCTTAAAACATTTCTTTTGTAGCGCGTTTATGATGTTTAAAATTATCCTAAGCAGATCGTTAATAAATAAATAAATAAATAAAACAGAGCCAGATCAATTTAAGAGCCTTGTGACAAGTGTACATTGATTTGATGAGCTTCCGACAAATGCCTATTTTGAATTGTTTATTGCAAAAACACTTCAGGATATATCTTAACTGGAGTGTATAGGCAGAAATAAACGTGTACCACGCCTTGACAAAAGATTTTAATGGGTGGCTATTGCCCTGGTGACAAAGCTACCATCGAGCGCCGTGGGAGATGACAGGTAAATCATTTGCAGTCAAATGAGTGCAGCGCAATCGATAATGTTTGTCACTCAAGGGTGATAAATTCTATGTTGATAACAGACTTGAAGGGTTCGCTAATAACACTAATGACTTTTATGTTACGATAATGTGATGTAGATGAATGCTCTCCTGAACAACCCCAACCCCCACCCCCCAAAAAAAAACACACAAAAAAAAACTTTTCTTTTTCAGGACACGATAAAAACTTTTTTCAGGATTGAAGATAATTATGGGCTAAGGATCTAAGTTGTATAGAAGGCATTTTTTCTTCTCCAGTAGATTTCGACGTACCAAGGTTGTAGTCGAATTGAGAAAAGTTTTTATATGTGAAATTAATGTTGTCGGATAGAGGATAACCTTAGAGGATTTTGATAAAATGTTATTGTTCGCTGCGGACAAGATAGCATGGAAGCCATTAATAATCATAGGTAGATTTGATTTTAATCTATTCAGAAAATTGTTAATGATTCTCTGGTAGACATGGGAACCTAGTTTTTCATTATAAATTCTGGTGTATTCTAACTAAGAAAACATCAGTTTAGTATTTTCGTTAGATAATTGTCATTAATTATGGTAGTCGAGAATGCGACATTTTTCTTGCTTCATCATTGACGTTGATGAAGATGGAAGGGTGGACATTGCAACCGATAATCTAATCAGAAATGATCATTTTCATTTCCATTTTTTCTTGTATTAAAATAGATTAAACAATCCAGTTTACGAACATTTTTTTTTTATATTAAATATAGTAAAAGCTAATTGGGGATCCACATCGCAGTGGTTTTAACCATAAATTGGTACCCATGACAAATAGTAATCAAAATAGAATATGCCCACACCACGTGAATTCTTAAATAAAGTACTTTTAATAATTTGAAAATTGTAATCCAGGCAGCTTTATTCTTATATTACTATTGGTTAATGACTCCCTATGACAATGTAAATTATGTATTTTTTGGTTACATATGGTATGCGCTCATCCGATTTTCGCTGACGTAGGAGGGGTTAGTTTTAATCAATTTTCATTGTCAGCTAAAATAGTTATTAACTTTTAAAAACTGTAATAAAAATGATAGTCGCTATCTGGAGTATTTCATCTATAAAGAGCT
>OZ010605.1:79032064-79097064 GCA_963932145.1 Acanthosepion lycidas
GACGCCAGTTTGTTTGCATTGCGCAAATCATTACGAAAATTTCAGTGATATTTATATATATATATGCATCATGTAACAGAGAAAGTCATTGGCGGTTTTTTATTTATTAGGTAAAAACCTATACAGAAAATCTGACATAGCTTTTGTTCTGTAAAGAATCGCCAATTCTTGGGGTGACGAGAAAGAAATTAGGAGCATGCTGTCACTCCTTGTTGCTTATTGACTTCCGAAATCTCTGGGGAATCCATATGCTCAACTTTTACGCCTTCCCCATCCGGTGCAGATTTCATCAGAAACCTGGAAGCTTTCGGCAAACACAACACAGATGGCCGTCTTCAGGGCCTCACCATCCATCATATGTGATATCCCAGTTCCGGGTTCATTAAAAAGCAGCATGCAATGAGTTCACTCACTGTATTCGGTGACTTGATGCGGTTGCGGACAAACCCACTTTAAACTTATAATGCAGACAACCACTGCTTCGATACCGACAGGTTCTCTCATCGTTGCTCGAGCTATGACTGATATGTGCGCGCCACGCACATTTATCCGTCAATAGCAATGACCTCAACAACACCACGGATCGTAAAGTAGACAATTTTGTATCAGTGCTAACTTCTGTCCACTCAACGTAAAAACGGCCAGGAAAATTTTTATTATCTCATATATTTGTGCGCGTGTTTGCGTGAACGGTTTACGATGAGCGATGGGTCTAGGACTTTTCAGCAGTGTGTCGTTTATAGTTAACATTAACCAGGTCGGAGCATTAGTTTCCCTTTATCAAACATATTCTAATGTTATAAATAAATGAAGTTTCTTTTTTTAATATTTTGTGATTGCGCAAGAATTGGGCAACCACTGAAGAATCGAACCTTCTATATAATCGATTACATATAACTTTGCTTATCACTTAACTATTTTACAGCTCTTTTTAAATTGAAATTCTATTTGATACATATGTTTCTTAAATTTCTGGCAGAAAAGGAAATCGGATGCGCGTTATATATTCCGGATGTTAACAATAAGTGCTTTCTGATATTTTTTTTTTTATGAAAAGTGGAACAGTTTTCTTCAGTTTAACTTTCTCCTGGTTTTATAAGTTAGCGCCTTCGCCTATATCCAAAATTACGAGCAACAAAATAAACAAAACTCGCCTAATATAAATTTATAGATCCTATTGTTTCTTGAGAAGATAAATGTTTATTGATACTACACACCATTGATTATACGTTTTGTCGAAGGTGAAGCGGGTGATTTGTTTTCGAAGAGAACAGCAATATTGATCTCTTTGCTTTATGCAAATTTGTATGTATGAATAATTTTTGTTGTAAATTTCAGATCGCAAACAAAGGTTCGATTGACTAAACACCAAAAGCGAATTGGTTTTTGGTTATTGATCTCTTGTTCATTTCTTAGTTTTATTTACTTCGATGTTTTTTCTTTCTTTTTCTTCTTTTCAAACGGACAGAAATATCCGCGTGAAAGATAAAATCGTTGTTGTTATGGCGTAGAGTATAATTTGGGGAAGTAAATAACTAAGTATTTACATAGCGCATTGAATATATTGCTCTATTTTTCGATGAATGCATTTGTAGTACATCTAACTGACTTTTTTGTATGGAAATGTGAATAGCATGCATTAGACACTAGCTATTTGTGGATGATTTGCAAGATCGTTTCACAGCGGGATGGTTCGATACTCTCTGTGAAAGTTAATTTTATGAAATATCTACTAGGTTGGTGCAAAAATAATGACGTAATAATGTCGTTTTTGTCGTGTAAACATACGTCGAAAAACGACATTATTTCGCCATTATTTTTGCACCAACTTAATACACAGACAATCTAACGGAACGCCTAAGTTAGTATACGGCTTTCAAAGTATTTCACTATATATATATATTGCTTGCACGTCTCTTGGCATCTTTCTTCGTTTGGCCTTGTATATGACGGAGCAAGGCTTAAAATCTCTGTTGCATAACATAACATGATTCTTATTTAGCTCTTGTAAAAGGGCAATATACTATTGTAGTGTGTCCATTATTAACGGAATAGATTAAATAAAACTTGTAGCGACAACAACCGTAATAAATGCGAATGTCATTTTAGGACGAAGAACGATCTGGAAATCATGAATATAATTTTTTTAACATTTTATCAGTCTAATCGAATCCTTGTAGCTGAGGGAGTTTCCAGTTAAAAATCCAGGATTTACAAAGTATCATTTAAAAAGATTGTCGTAATTTTGCATTAAAAATATTGAAATATCTCAATAATTCCATTTCATTGAATCTTGAACACTAGAAGATTACGATTTGCAGAAATGAAGCATTTATTTCATCGTCAAAATTAAAAGGTTTTGCTAATAATCTAAGTGAGATTTGGTAAAATATATTTTAGGTTAGGGTGAGAAGAAAACCGCCCTTAAAAACAGAAGCCAATGCTAAAACAAGTTTAAGTTATGCAAATTTTAAGTATTAAATAAAGTGACAAGTTAATACGATCTGTAAAATAACCGAATGCATGGTTGTTAAACAAATATTTCCTCGTAAGAGCTAAATACATCGAAACAAAATAGACACAAACGTGTTTATTTTATAATCAGTATTATTTTTTTTTTGGTTTTCTATTTTTTCTTTCTATCTTTATTTCTTTCATTTTTATTGCCTATTTATGTTTCCTTATTTTGCTTATTTTAAAATGTTTATTTTTCATCATTCTTCACTCCTTTCTCGTTTATGTATTGTTGTTGATCTTTCTTTCTTTCATTCTTTCTTCATATTTATATGTTTGTTTATAGTGTAATATTTATATATTTGTCTTTCTACTTTTATTTCTTGTCTCTATACCTTCTATAATTCTTTATTTCTTTCCTTATCAGAATGTTCATTTTTCAACTTTTTCAATTCTTTCTGATGTATATTGTTTCTTTCTTAACTATGTTGCTCTTTAAATCAACAATTATGAGCAAGAAAGTAGTTAATACGATCTCCTTCATATATTCTTTTTTTTTTGTTATTTCTTTCTTTATAATTATATTATTTTTTTTATAATCCTTATTTTTTTGTTTCAACATTTAATTCTCGTTCATATATTAGGTTGGTGTAAAAATAATGACGTTATAATGTCGTTTTCTTTTTGCAATATTTGTTAAGGTCAAAAAACAACATTATTACGTCATTATTTTTGCACCAACCTAATATTTTCTTTCTTTCTTCCTTTCTTTCTTTCTTTATTTCTATTCAAGTTCTCTTGTTTTTTGGTTTCATTTATAAATTATTTCTCATTTATTACTTACATTAGCGTTCCTACTTTTTTATTGTTTTCTTTTTATTTTTAGTTAGGTAATTTTTTAAAATTCATTTGATAGTCTTTATTTATCATCTTTTTTTTTTCATTTGCTTCCCATTCAGATTCTGTCTGACTTTCTTATTTTATTTTCAACATCATTTTTTTTTATTTATTAGGTTCTCCTGGAACATTATTTTATAATTATGTTTTTAATCTTACTTTAATTATTTCTATCTTATATTCTTTCTTTCTTTTATTTTCTTATTGGCATCTGCTTGTTTGATTTTTTCTCATAATGTTCTCGTATTGTCATACATCTTTCATCGATACTTGTATATATTGTGTTGGTTCATAATTATCAGGCGTATTTTTTTGTAGCCTTATATTTAATACAACGTTTCGGCTTTTTAGTATATGTCTATATTTCTGTGATGAGGTATTATGTACACTATTTACATTGTTCGGACTATTGTCCGCATTTTTGTCGCCATATTTATTACAACGTTTATCAATAATCTCCTGTTAATTTCCCTCTGAATATTCTCTACTGCCTTAAACCGGTATTGAACTCACACTCTTTGTGTTCTGTCACTGGATCTAACCAACGCCTTTATTCACTGCGCCATGTGTCCTTAAACATGGCACGTGGAACTAGAACAGTCTACCCTAGTGAGCGAAATAAAGGCTTCAGTTCGACATTCCAACCACCTGAATAAGACCGGAGCGTACAACGGCCGCAACTTTGTAAGATATATGTCGACAAATATGAGGACAATAATCCGAATAATATAAATAATGTATTAAAATAGTATAGAATATAATGAAGCTATATATAGAATATTTCAATGTCACCTACCATAAGCAAAGCATAACTTAAAGACACTCAAAGTCTTTGCGTTTTTATTAAAAAAAAAAAAATATATTTCTTTATTTTTTCACATGAAATCACATTTTTTGATCGTTACTAACCTGAAACAACTTGTTATTTTTTATTTACATGCTTCTAAAATACAACATGTTTTTCATTAAAAGATTTACATCTGTATTAATTCGATTGTAATCCGTCCTTGCACGCGTATTGGTGAATCGTACAATACGCAGCACATGCAAAGCCCATGCAAATGTTGGACACATTTATGGAAAACACTTCGAATTAACGAATAACAACATAAAATGCCAACTTGCGTGTCGCGAGTATTTCTCCTTAGGAAACTTCGGCTTTAAGCGGACTTGGATTAACTCTGTCAAATTTTGGGCTTAGACAAATGAGCAGCATCAAAAATGCAATAGTTGCAGGCCTATTGTTACAAATAGGAAAATATACAGTAACATGCGTGCGCTTGAAATGAAGTTATTTCTTTGAAAACTTCGAGACTAAACATGAAAATGGAGGCTGAAACGAATAATCAGGAAAGATGGTGGCAATATGTATTGGTTAAACGCTCAGAATTTGTGAACCTTCATTTAAAGCAAATGAAGCTTCATATAGTTAGACGGAATCATCAAACACGAGATCTTGTTTGTGTTAAAAACTAGTTTCAAGAGACAAATTGAGAGAAATAATTATTACGTATAATTACGTACATATAAACACATGTAGATAATTTTGTATATATTAATAAAAATAGGTAACTCTTTCGAAACACAGAGACGCATATACGTGTTTGAATCTATGTTAGTACAAATTCACTCTCTCCATATATATATATATATATATATATATATATATATATATATATATATATATTATTATTATTATTATTATTATTATATGCGCAGTAATTATTGAAGTGTGCTCAATATCAGTAATAGAGAAAGCATATTCAATTGCACGGATATGAGATTATTACAGTAGGTTTCATGTTTTGGCAATAATCAGACAATGATCTCAAAGGCGGAAAACTCATATACATGTAACAGAATATATATAATTACATTTTATTTTTAAAATTTTTTGTCGGACTTAATCTATTTCATTGTATGTTGTCATTGTTTACGCTAAGATACGTTTCGTGAGCAGATATATTAGATCGAGAAAAATCTTCGAATAATGTGTTGTTTATAAACAGTAATTTGGAGTAACTGGACGCTTGTCTATTGCTAAATGTTACAGTACGTAAGATCAAATAACGGTTTTCTAATAGGAATACATGTTAGAAATATATATTATCTTCAAATCTTACTCCATCTTGATTCGAAACCTAAATTTTAATTAAGAAATATTACCCATTTAAAAATAGCTACAAATTAAATTCATGAATTAGAATCTAACAGATAAAGATTTTAACTGAACAGTGATTCACAATATTAAAAATATTACTATTAGTACATTTTTATTTTTAAATATGTTTATTAATATAATATTCGGATTATATTAAATCCCTAATTAATTTGTGAAGAAGAAAATATTTAGATTACTAACAAATATTAAATTGAATTTCTTTGTGGTGTTAAACATTTAAATTACTATCAAATATTAAAATCTGCCTTTATCTAAATTGCTAAATCTATACCACCCCTCTCCTTCCTCCCCCAAATCCTACGTACATCTCGTATATCTTATCCCTTTACTTCCACGTTTTTTTCATTTACTCTTTTTTTTTCCTTTTTCTTTTTCTCACACTATTCCTCACCACCCTGTATGTCGACTCATATAAGCTTCATATTGTCTGCCAAATGTGTAAAGTTTAAATTCAGTTTTCGTTTCAACTTTGAAAGTGAAGTCTGAATAATCAGCGAAAAATGAAATTCTCTGGTGAAATAAATTATAACTAATGGAGCCTTTAATTGGCCTGTTTTTGTTTTTTTAATTATATATATATATATATATATATATATATATATATATATATATATATATATATTACATAGAATAAAAATCCACAGTAACTTCATTCGGATAGATATTTCTACCCAGAAGAATTACATGTTTGCCTTCTCAACTCAGAGATCCGAAGGAATAAAATACAGCATAGTAATTTAAAAATTTAATGAAGAGAAATAGTAGAAGAGAGAAAGTGATAAATATAGAAAAGGGAAAATTGGAAAAGAATGAAGAAATCGAATTAAAAAAAAGAAACAGCAGATGAGAATTTAAATAAACGCATAATATTAATATAGTAGAAGTGGCGATGTCTGCTCTAAATCAAGAAGACAATTAAAATAACCTTGACCTCTATTTAAAATATTAACATCTAATTTATAAAGGCAAATTACTTAAAGGTATTTACAAATTTGAAAGGAATGTTAATTTTTTTTTTGAAGAAAAGTAAATAAAATGTAGCATCTAAAATTAAAAATTACGTTAAAACAATATATAATATGCAAATAACAATACATTTTATATAATAAATAAAATAAATGTAGAATAAAATAATTATTAAAAAATAGAAATAAAATTATTAAATAAAATAAATTAAGTAAAATAAAAATATCAAAGATAAAATAATAAGAATTTAATTTTGTAGTAAAAATAAATATTAATTATGAATTTAAAATTAAATATTAATTGAAAGTAAATAATTTATTTATAAAATAAATAAAATATTAAAATAAAACAAACAATAATATAATTATTAAAAATAAAATAAAAGGATAATAAATAACAACAAAAATTAAAGAAAATAAAATGAAACAATAAAATTAATAGTTATTATTATTATTATTATTATTATTATTATTATTATTATTATTATTATTCATTTTTATAATATTATTATTATTTATAATTATTATTAATTATTATTATTATTATTATTATTCATTTTTATAATATTATTATTATTTATGATTATTATTAATTATTATTATTATTCATTTTTTATAATATTATTATTATTTATGATTATCATTGATTATTATTATTATTATTATTCATCTTTATAATATTATTATTATTTATGATTATTATTAATTATTATTATTATTATTATTATTATTCATTTTTATAATATTATTATTATTTATGATTATTATTAATTATTATTTTTATTATTATTATTCGTTTTTATAATATTATTATTATTTATGATTATTATTAATTATTATTATTATTATTATTATTATTATTATAATTATTATTATTATTATTATTATTATTATTATTATAAAAAGAGCATGATGATAAATGAATAAGAACAATAATGATTGTAGGAAATAAAAGAAAACCAGAATATTGATATATATATATATATATATATATATATATATATATATATATATATATATATATATATATATATATATATATATATTGAAGATAAACGTATTGATAACAAGATTCTAGAGACCGGTTACTCAATAGGAGTGATATGGATATATCTGTTTGTAGAGTGAAGGATTCATAGATAAGATTTATATAGCCTCCAATATCTGAAGATGGTAAATAGAGTGGAACATAGTTTAGGATGGAAAACGAGTCAAGTGATAACGATATATATTTGTTAGGTATTAGAGATTAAGCAAGATCAATATTATTCTATATCAGTCTAAACCAACTCCTGCGATGACATTTCATTTAGTAGTATGCTTTGCTTATCGAATTTAATTGTTCTCATATTCTCACAGATTAGCAAAACTTATGAATTTTCAGTCAATCTGAGTGTCCAGGTCTTTCTTTCTCAATTCATATTTTTTTTGGAAGGAGTAATTTGGTATTTTAAATTTAGGTTGGAAAAAAAGTGCCTAGGGATATAAAGGCTTTGTTTCCATTCCCACGCAGAATTTCCAATGTAAATATTGTGGATTAACTTATTTTCTTTGGGGTAAATGTTTTTTTGGAAAATAACATTCGATACACTGCATTTTCCTTTGATGGGACAATGATCGCTATTTCTGCAATTACAGAGGGATCCATACTGGGTTTATTGTTGATAACATAGGATTTCCTTACGGTGTTGTTATTATGGAAGTCGATGATTTTGTACATGTTGTTTGTGCAGTTATGCCTTACTTTGATGATTTTCTTAAGGTCTTACTTACAGGGTTAATATTTGAAAATTTTTATTTATTAACCTCAGAAATCATGTCCGATAATAATGTTTCATACGTTACAGAAGAGGTTTTGAACCACAATAATTTTCTTTTCGATTTTTGTTCTTCAACGCACCTTATTACATCATTGTTATTCATGGGGTTTAAGTAGCATAGATTTTTTTTTAGACACGTTTTTGGAGAGCGTGTCTTACAATTATTTCTTTTTATTAAAATTTTTCCTATTAGACGGAAGCTTAAAATCCTGCAACCGACAGTAATGGGTATCACGAGGACATAGGCGGGGTTAGAATCAACATAAATATGGTTGTGAATTTCATGTTGTTTATGGTAAGCGAAAAATTATTACTATTCAATTTAAATGTCAAAACCAGATAATCTACAATTTTGATTTTAGAAGTAATCTCAATCTAAAACTCCAGGAACTTAAAGGTTCTAACAATTCTCTTATGTAATTTTACAATAAGTGAATCATTGTCATTAGGAAGAAAAAGGAGTCCGTCGTTTCTAGATAGGCCTACTACTTTAGATTCTATAATTCTACTAAAATATCTAGAATATAGAAGAAGTTATAATAGAAACATTCAGCTCTTTTGTGGATCAGTTTTAAAATGTTATATTCTTAGGATTCCCCTAGGTATTTAAACAACAGATTATTATCTATATATATATATATATATATATATATAGATAGAGGGATAGATAGATAGATAGATAGATAGATAGATATAGATAAATAGATAGATATTTATTAATATATCGGTATACATATACATATACATATACATATACATATATATATATATATTACTTATATATATATATATATTACTTATATATATATATATATATATATATATATATATATATATATATATATATATATATATATATATATAAGTATCCTATACATGCATAATTGAACATATATTAATAAAAATCATATATATAAGTATTTATATATATATATATATATATATATTTATAAGTATTTATATATGTATAATTTAATTTTTTAAATATATTTGTATTTATATATATATATATATTTATAAGTATTTATATGTATATATGTGTGTGTATAAGTATTTATATCTATTTGTAAGCATATATATATATATATATATATATATATATATATATATATATATATATATATATATATATATATATACAGAGAGAGAGAGTGAAACATTTTTGACGAATATTTTCACTCTGTCAAATTCTCCAGAGGAACTACTTAGATGTCATAACAAAATATTTCCAATTAAAAAAGTACACACAACTTAGAATTTTCTAACAGAATAATAAAGTTTATAAATGTTCAGATTCTTTATCCTTTTTTTTTTTTTTTATATTTTTTTTTCCTTCCAATGATGCTTTCGGGCTTGTTTTCTACTGTTGATGATAAATTAATTTTTCTTGGTTTTGCAAATTGATGTATAAAATGTTTCCTTATTTTACTTAAATATTATTTCTTCTCACATATATTTAGTGTATATTATTTAAGCTAAAAACTTTAAAATTAATAATTTTAGACCAAAAAAATTATTGTACTATTATAAGTTAATAATTGTTTATTTTTTAGTATATTATGTTGAAGAATACCATTTCTATGCAAAGAATATGACAGCCTGTGCCTATTCTAATATTTTATTTTTGATAAAATCGAGTAGAAATTACCATCTTTTTCCTCATGAATACATCGCAATTTTAACAACAAACTAAAATTGCCAATAAATACTTATTTCGTTAAAATGTTATCAAAATCATTATTTTCCAGTAAAAACACATGTTAATTTTCTGGTTTATTGTAACATTTCTTATTTAAAATTCTATAATTAAAAGTAGAGGTTTACGTTAAAATTTAATTTTTCTTCTATTTACTTATAGCAGTTGTAAGTATATTCTTTGGTTGCAAGATTAATGAAATTATTAATTTCAACAAAAAAAAAATGATAATATACGTAAAATTACTGTATTTTTCTGCTGCAAAATTTTCAACATTGTGGACTTTCTTCAAATCTAAGAGAAGAAATGATTTTTACCTAAAGCAAAATATTTTGTTATAGCATCAATTTTATTCCTTCAGATTCTTTGACAGAATACAAAATATCTATAAAAATGCGTTTCAGTATATACACGGACATTATATATATATATATATATATATATATATATATATATATATATATATATATATATATATATATATATATATATATATATATATATATTTACCCTCCATAAATAGACAAACTTCACTTTTAATATTACCACTCAATATAATAATTGAATGAAATACGAGCTAGGTAATCCTTTTCGAACCTCGCTCAATAGACCTAAATCAAGGTTAATAAATAGGTATACATTATTAATAAACGAATGGAATGTGTGTAAAAAAAAACAAAAAACAAAAAACAAAAAAACTCAAATTAATCAATTAGAGGCCAAGGGTAAAGAGGCCTTCGGTTTTCAGAGTGAAGGATTCATAGATAAGATTTATATAGCCTCCAATATCTGAAGATGGTAAATAGAGTGGAACATACTTAAGATGGAAAACGAGTCCATTATGAAATTAGCCGCACATTTGCAGTCATTTATAAGGTGTTCTTTAATGGAAGACCCGTATGTATTTGCCAGACGATCTGATGGTGATAAATAAGTTCCGGATGTTTGTAGGCAAGTGTTATTTAATACTAGCATCCAACATTTGAGTGCTTCTTCAGATCAAGTACATACTGCAAGTACATTTAAATTAATAATTCAGGGAATTGTTATGGTTATGTGGAAGAACGTCTTTGTACATAGATGGAAGGTTAGGTGTAGTAGAGGAAACCATACAGGGAATGCAAACAAAGTAACATTGCCGAAAAACGTTTATCAAATATGTCGCTAATACTACCTAGGCAAGGAGGACGTGGGTACGCAGAACATCTCTGTACTGAAACAGATTTGACTTTGTTGAACTCCGAAAATTTATTCTTAATTACGTATTAAAATATGTCTAAAGGATCGGCATTAATGTAGAGAGTAGTATTAATAAACTCGATGTTATCATCCAGTTTGGTTTTAGAACAAATCTTTAAGACCCTATGTGTAAGTGTCTTAATTAAATTTTCTCTCTATGTCTCTCTCTCTCTGTATATATATATATATATATATATATATATATATATATATATATATATATCAAGAGAGAGAGAGAGTAAGAGAAATATTGATAGATATGAATTACTACAGCGGCTACCCAGTCTCTGTCATCGACACATGCTGAAGTAGTTTTGGAGCCCACATGTGTTTTATACTGAAATAAGGCTGCGTGGAACTCAGCTACATTTTCTGCGAGAGATCGCACACTCTGGCATGATCAACAGTTTTACAAACGCGTGCACATTCAAATACTCGTCTGACTTGTGACATCGTGAGAGATCAAGGATCCGCCGCTTCCGAATAGATCACAATCTACAGAATTTCGTTGAAAGGGATTGCGTTTTCAGATTGGGGTATTTTCAATTCTAATTTCAACTGAAATAGTTCCACAATTCCATATTAAATAGAGGTCATTATATATTCTTAAAACAATTGGGGCATTAATTATTCTGTCTCCCTCTCAATATGATTTGTTTAATGCCCCTTTTGAACGCATCAACGCAACGTGCTGCCTGTTCATTTCATGTTGAGTGTAATGGAGGCCTGGTTATGTTCCCCTGTATAGTATTTGCAAAAATGTTGAGTAAATTGCATCCTCTTATCAGACACTATATTGTAAAGAAGTCCGTTTTTCGAAAACACTACATGAAGAATATTAGTTACAGTGTAAGAAGATCTTCTACGCTTAAATATTTTTGTCAATGGCAATCATGCCATACACACTATTCAATTGTTACTAGTAATCAATATGCAAACTAGAGCCAGGTTGATAAGTTACAAGTTCTGTCGCTAGAATAAAACCTCTGGATGATATAACCACATGTTAACTATAAAGGTCCATGCTTGTCCAATATATCTATCTTATAAGGGATATTTTTTTGAATTCCAGAATGTCTAACATGAAACTGCTTTAAAACTGCTTTAAAACTGCTTTAAAATTATGTTTACAAGGAAGCAGGAATTATTAGGTTGGTGCAAAAATAATGACGTAATAATGTCGTTTTTTGACGTATTTTGTAATGTTAAAAAACGACATTATTACGTCATTATTTTTGCACCAACCTAATATTATTTTTTTAGCGTAGATAATTACTTCATCACTGATGGAAAAAGATTTATTATTTTCTGTAACTTTTGTTTTAATTATTTCTTTCCATCTCACTTTTTCAACATTTTCAAAATGTAGTTATCATTGCTGGATTGTATTTTCATTTGGTCAAGACTCATGGGTAGTTCGCATATTGCCTTATAAATGACAATTTTGTATTTAATTTTTAGATAGTAAATAAGCAATCACCGTCTCTTCAAAAGTTTTCTAAAATGTTGGGATTAATCCGGAAAAAAAATATCTTCATGTCTCAATTTAGTTTACGCTAAATACTCTATATTAAAATCATAGCTTAATAAAACGTTACTTAACGTTGAAATCTGTTGTCATTAAATGCAGGAATAACGTTTTTAGAAGGAAGATTTATTCAGTAACGGGCGCTGAGTAGTTTGCAAAATAAATTCCATATACCGTATGATTTTGTGAAAATTTTCCAATGTAAAAATCATTGCTAGCACTTCTTTATAATTATAGTTTCATTTCAGTGACTATTAGCGTTGTAAGTGCATAAACAACTGCTTTTACTTTAACATCATTGAACTAAGTAATACCATAATCGTTAACATTTACTGTTATTTTAAGACATTTTTATGTTTATACGTGTTTATACGTTTATAGATAGAACATTGAAGTTAAATCGACCTTGCTAACCGAAACGCTCCTCTGTGACTCAATCAGTAAAAGCACGTTAGGCTATATGACGGTTCCGTATAGGATACAGGTTTGATTCCTGTCGGAGGACGCATATTTTCTATGAACATTTATCGGACATTCAGGCCGGTAAATGTTGTTAAAACTGTTTATTATAAACAGAGCATTTACTTAAATATCTATATCGATAAAAAGTGCGTTTAAACATAAAAAATGTCTTAAAATAATTGTCGTACTTTGTCCATTACATAATCTATTATTATATATACATCTACTATTATATCTAAAATAAGGGCTGAAATGTGCGAACAATAATTCAGATGTTAACATGTTTTTCATGTCTTAAAAAGATTTTGGGTATTCATTGGCCCAATTCCACATTGCACCTTTTTTCATAGGTTTATTTAAAAGCGCTTTCAATGTATATATATTTGACACGTAAAGACTTATAATTACGAGCCGTATTTCAAATAGGGAAGTTTTTGGTGGGCAGATATAGTTTTAATAGCACTCGTCCTTGAGAGTTTGCTATACCCCAAATAGCATAAATTATTTGTATCAAGTAATTTATATTGCTCGAGAAAAATGGAATTTCTTCTCACTGTATTCTTTGGAATATTTTTTGTATGAAATCTGAATGCTGCGCCTCGTTTTGTTTTTCATGATTACGTCATCCACATATTCAACGGCAAAATCAAAGCCAGGTAGCCTCGTATCCATTACTTGCTGGAAAATGCTAGGTAACAATTCGATCCCGAATTGTAGTCTATTAAAATTAGTCTATTATATGTGTGTGTTAATTGTTAACACTTTTTTACATCTTTAACCAATTTCATCATTGCTGGTCTGACAGTTCATTTTTTTAAAATGTATAAATTCATTTAACCATGTAGACAAATTTTCACTGACATGAATATTATTATTTTTTACGTACACTGTTGGTACTGCAAACTCTGAATAATCTGTGGGCAAAAAAACTACGGGCATTTTTAATCTATCATGATCTTTTTTAAGGAATTTCACAACTTTAAAGGCATACTGCGTTTAGGTTTAAATACAAGAACTACATTTTCCTTTAAGTGAAAAACTGCTTTTGCCTTAGTACTTTCTTAATACATCTATAGAACACTGCTGAAAAATAATTTTCTTAAATACTTAAAAAACTTCCAGTCACCATAATTGCCTTAGAGGAATGTCAATTCACTTTTTTACAAAACAAATTTACGAGCAGACTCCGCAAACTGAATAATTCGATCCCAACATCGGTCAATATGTTTAACATGTTTTTTTTTTCTTTTTTTTTTTTGTTTTTTTGTATAAGAAAGCCTTATTTTTTTAGACTTTACCAGCACACGAAACCTTACATGCAATTTCGCCTCGAAAACATTTTTTTCCTGAGATGCCATGTACAACATTTTGGGTTTTTGTTAATGCAGGTTCACTAATTTTCTTCATTATTTATATTAATGTCGCTGCCTGTGTACAGCTGAGTTTGTACTTCAACGTCATTCATCTTAAGATTTAAAATTTTTCGCTTCTGGGTCTCATCCAGATCTTGAGTTTTCAGTACAAATTTTACTGTATTAAAATATATTCCATTTTATTTTCCTTCATTTTCAATGACTTTGTAGATGGCAACAATTTTATTTCTGTCTCACACCCCCAACCGTACCATGGGTTCGGTGCAGTCATTTTATTCT
Organism: Acanthosepion lycidas; assembly: GCA_963932145.1. NCBI lineage: Eukaryota > Metazoa > Mollusca > Cephalopoda > Sepiida > Sepiidae > Acanthosepion > Acanthosepion lycidas. The sequence continues at coordinate 79,046,960 of OZ010605.1, forward strand.
TCTTTTTATATTTTGGTTGCACTATCTGCAGTTGTACAATACCCATTTCTACAAATATTACAATAACATTTCTTAAATTTAGAATTCTTTGATTTTCTTTTGCCATAGTCTGTAAGGTTAATTTTGAGTTCTGCTAAATTTTATTTAAAACGTGAGAACGAAGTTAATTCTTACACAAAAAATAATTATTTAAACATATCTAAAGATATTTATTTGAGTTTAAGATTTTTGCCTTCATATATGAAAATACTAGCATGTATCGAGATATTGTCAACGTGTATTAGATTTTTTTTCGTGCTCCTGTGTACACACTTTTTTAAATATAAACATACCTTTTATTCATCTGACCAGCACTGGCAATCTTTTTTGAAAATGTCTTCGCACCTTCTGTAATGCGACAAATACGTAACAACTTCTCCAGCAACATATAAAAATACACGGACTGAAATTGCAACCGCATCAGGCGTGCCGTGAATGAAATTGTAGCAATAGTCTCATTTAATTTCTGCAAATATTATTTTAAACATCTTTATCCGATGTTCCAATATTTGTAGTGCTCGTTGTTGTTTTTCTTCCAATAACTGATTGGCTATTATTCTAATAACTGCTTTACCAGGATATGTACGCCCACCATATTGTGCGTTTCTCGAAACCAGGGTTGACGAGAGCTGAAAAATTATTACAACATCATGATTCGTTTTTCAAATATTAGTTACAAATCGTCGTTGCCACTGTTATAATTCTCGTATAAGTGCAAAGTTTCTGGTTAAAAATATTGTCAGGAACACAAATTAGTGAGGAAAAGATTTAATAACATGAAAGCCATGAATTAATAATACTATAATACCAAGTAGACTAGTTCCGTGCAGCAATGCGTAAGACTCAACGCTATAACTTTGCAACATATTTTGGGACTCTCTTCCTATGAGCAGGCGTTCCAACTCATAGGACGAGTCTATGCTTAATAATTAATGTAGAGAAGGTCGGTCATCTTTCTACACAACAACATCCGACTGAACTCTGGATGTTTATTTACTTATTATTTTTATTTTCAATACGAGTAGATAAGATTGTATTTTGAATGCTTATGCGTTCATGCCTGTCTAAGGTTGTGTTTGCGGTTACTTCTAAAATATATTAATTTTTTTCACTCTCTGCAATCTGTTTTGCCTTTGCGGCATTGAAAGTTATATATATATATATATATATATATATATATATATATATATATATATATATATATATATATATATATATATATATGTTATGTTGTTAGCCTGAGAGATTTTTGTGTAAGCTAAATCCTGCCTCAACTCTTTTTTCAATGTCTAAAAAAACACTACATGAGGTGTGTCTAAAGAAGCCGTTTAAAGATCGAATTCAAGAACAATGAAAGAAATGAGTGGTTAGTGAAGAAAGAAATGCAGGCTACAGTAATAGCCTAATGAAAATACTGCACAAAGTCATGAGGTACTGTAGATTCTGGTAGTAAGCTGACAATATCTTCCAACTTTTTTCATTAGAAATTAAATGAAAAGAAAGTATATACTAACTGGATTTATTTAATATATTCAGTACAATTTATCTGAAAAAAACGATTTGGGAGGTCGTCTTGTACGTCGCATATAGCCAGAAAGCTACATTTTAATTTGAAAGTTTGATAGTCGTCTTATACGCCAGCATATACGATATATATATATATATATATATATATATATATATATATATATATATATATATATATATATATATATAATCAAAAGGAAAGAACAGTAAAATATATAATCCGGTGTTCTTATTCATATATTTTTTTTATTTTTACCACACAGTGCTTAGTGTAAATGTACAGAGTATAAATATTATAAATTAACTGATTTAAAATATGTATTTTTTCTCTACATAGAAATAACCATGTTTAAAAACTGGAAGGTAAAAAATTCAAATTTAATTATATAATTAAAATAAATCCTTAGTTCCGCTTCTTATTCAAGCGAATATTGGAATAACTTATTTTTAAATTTCCTGGGTTTTAAACGCACATATTTATCTATAATTTCCTGTTTCCAAGGATACAGAGAAATCCAATCATTCAGACAGGTATGGTAGCGAGTTCATTTTTGTTAACTATTGTTGTATCAATTATGAGCTACGTTCGAAAAAGAGGTTTTTAGCTTCCGTTTTTCAAACATGGTTGTTACAGTATAGCGAAAAACCATAATTTAAATCAGTTAATTTATAACATATATATATATATATACAAATAAAGAGAACGAACAAATTAAGAATAGTTTTTAATTTTTTTAAAAACTTCTTAATACAACGTAGAGTAAAATATAATTACAATATTTTTATTATAATATTTGACATCCCTACCCAAAAATATTCCTGTTTCGGTACATTAAATTGTCCATCATCGGGCGATAGAAGATAAATTATGATCCGATGACACACATATATATATGTGTGTGTCTGTGTGTATAACCCGCGCGTTATCGAGTGATTATAACGTTTGCTTTTTGGCCGTGAGACACGGGTTCGCATCTCACCATTGTCTGAGTGTGGGACGATCCCAGCGTGCAACATGTATAGAAATAGCTTAAAGCCATACCACCGGTTGGCATAAGCCTGGTGAGTGAAATTGGATAGACGGAACAATTGGGTCCGAAGCCACAAGTTAAAATATATCTTGATAATTATTAGAACAATATATTCAACATGCCGATTGTAATTTATCACTCACTATCGTTTCATTGTCAAACAAATCTATCGTAGAAACACACGCATCTTATTTAATTTTTGTTAAACGATTCGAATTCCGAGACCTACTTACCCGCTTGTTTGAAGCATGTTATAATGGTAAATAATAATAAAAAGAATATCTACTTTTATTTCCCCTTGACGAGACTATTCTCCATTCAAAGCGGTCAGGTTTTAGCAAGCACAGAGAATTAACTTTCCGCTTTTGTTTTTGGAGCAAAAATTCTCACGAAGGGATATATTTAAATTATACTGTTGAATCGTACATTCACCACGAAAGGCGAAAACTGGAGAGAAGGAAACAGCAAGGTGTATATATGCGTTAAATTAAGTAAAGTAACTGTAGGGGCATCTGATTTTTCCTTTTTTTTAAAAAAAAAAAAAAGAAATCTGTTATTAGCTATTTCTAGATTTTTCTGCACATTTCACATAAAGTATTCTCGTGCAAAAGCCAAACACGTCAAAGAAACAAGACAATTCTTGATTTTCCGTCTTGACTGATTCTGTCAGAATTCCATCAGAGATAGATTTTGACCTCAGCTTGTAATATTCCAAGAACGCAGTGTCCTGTCTCTAAGAGGTTTAATTTTGGCATTCTGTTTTTGCGTGTTTACAGTTAGTTGATCGCAAAGTCAACTTTTGACATTTGGGCGGGAAAAGAATGTCAGCAACTCTTTTCTGTTGGTATATAAAGCAAAATGTAGATAAACGCAGTATATACACATGCATGTATATATATAAATATATATATATATATATATATATACATATGTATATGTATATGTATATATATGTGTATATGTATATGTATATATGTATGTATATATATGTATATATATATATAATATAATATATATATATATACATATACATATATATATATATATATATATATATATATATATATATATATATATATATATATATATATATATATATATATATACACTTCGTTTTAAAAGAAAATCAAAAAAGTAAATAATATATACGTACGTTACATTTGAGGCAAGCTGTCCCGTTTCAAACAGTTGCTTCGGGAAACGGCATGCAGTGCAGTTATGGTTAGTACACTATGCCCACATAAATAATTACTCATTTTTTTTAGCTTGGTGCGCTGAGTTAGGTACTCCAACAGTATTGTAATGGCCAGGAATAAAACAAAATGCCAAACCTGATGTAGTATCGGTGCAGCTACACTTGTTTGTACATGACTGAGTATACACAAGTGGTAATCAATATATATATATATATATATATATATATATATATATATATATATATATATATATATATATATATATATATATATATCATGTAGAATAGTTTCACTCGTCTGGGTTTGTCCGATTTTTCAGTCGGCATATCTAAGTTTTGCGTGTTTATAGTTGTTGTTAATATGTGTTTATTATTATTATTATCATTATTATTGTTGTTGTTGTTGTTGTTGTTGCTATTATTATTATTATTATTAGTAGTAGTAGTATTATCAAATGTGTACTTTACTTTGCGTTTGGTAAATGGCATGTTAATCTTTTGTTTATCTTTTTCCATTTTTCTATTTCTTTTCTTTTTTTCTTTATTTATTTACTTCAGTGTTCTCTGGAGGTTTTGTTTGGTTGATATCTAGGTAGTGTGGGATTTTCGTGATTAGGATGTTTTATTATTTTATGGTGTGTTGGTCACTTTACTGATGAATTTAATTATGGGAGTTGAATAGATGTGACTGCGTATTTGCCTCGGAGTGTGCGTCAGTATACCTGTGCACGCACACGGGCTCATATATCCTTAGATTTATTCGTTTTAGTTGTCGGTGTTTCTTTTTGTAAATTAGTGTATTTTGGGTAATAGTTTGCGTAATTTTATTTGTTTATATGCATTTCTTTCTGGGCATCTCTATTGTTTCCATATTTAATGATATTCATACACGTTCATATGTATTTGTGCATGTGTATCTTTGCCTTGTGATGGGTATGGGTATGGATATTTATATGTGCATATGTATATGCTTTCTTGTGTACATGTGTTGGTGTCATTTGTCAAATGCACACTTACGTAGAAATATAATAACAATATACATATATATATATATATATATATATATATATATATATATATATATATATATATACCTACATACACACATATATGGATAGTGTAATAGATAGTGATTTGCATTGAAATATCGCAGAGAGGAGGTTAATTACCAGTTCGTTACATTCACTTAGGTGTTAATTCTTTTGTGAAATGAATACATTTGCCACCAGCTTTGCGCAAGTCGTATTGCAGCCGGGAATCTAAAGCTTTTGGCTGTGTAGGCGAACGACAACAATGAATTAAAAATCCGAAGCTTTTGGAGATCTTGTGTCGCACAAAGTGTGCACAAAGTGTGCACAAAGTGTGCACAAAGTGCACCAGTTCTATGTATTCGTTTCTTTCGAAAAGTGTTGGTAAATCATGTCATATATGTGTATTATCTGGATTTTCGGATCTGATTTGCTGTACAAACGACAGCAGTTTCTAGCACAGACAAACACACACATATGCCCATTATCAGAGTGTGGAAAAAGGAACGACCCTTTTTTTAGTTGATGTGGATAGAATCGCGTGGAATAATTGAGGGCCCATCCCGGTTAACAATTCTAACAACAGCAGACTTTTTCTTCCACAGTGTACTGAAATATCTTGTTTCCAGACTAAAATCGAAATAATTTCCTGAACTAAATATAGAATTCTTAAATTGCTTTTGACAATGTGTCAAATATTTTGACAAATTGTTTCTAATTGTGTTCAGGATATTTAACATATTAAAGTGTTTATTTAATCAAAACAAATCATATTTTGATTTAACACTATTCATGCAAATTATTTTTGTTCAATAAATGTTAAATAAATATGAATGTAATTATGCCTCATTCTCTCTCTCTCTCTCTCTCTATATATATATATATATATATATATATATATATATATGTGTGTGTGTGTGTGTGTGTGTGTGTTTGTGTGTGCCAGTTCGTGCCTGTGTATGTAAAATTTTATTTTTATATACGACAATTCATTTTTAGTTTTATAAACTATAAAAAAACGTATTTGACATTAAGGAACATTTTCATAATGCCAATGAATCAAGATAAAACAATTTAATACATCGCCAAATCTTTTTTCTGTTGAATGTCGAAATTAAACAAAATGTTGAATGAACGTTGAGCCTTCTTATCATTTAGTTACAGAAATATCACGTGTTTTAACGTTGAGTTTTTTAGCACAAAATAAAATGCCTAATAAAAAAGACGTGATATACATTTAGTCACCCCGAACTCAAAAATTTCATTTGAAGTTATAATGCCGTAGTATGCCTAAACAACATAGAAACTTCAAACTTAAAAATATAATGTAGTTATTTTTTGCCCAATCTCTTTCATACCAATTACAAAAATAAATTAGCTTTAAATTTTTTCTGGTAATTCATTTCATTTTTTTTTTTTTTTTTTCACAATTACAAATCCCAGAAAGAGATTCTACAACGGGTAAATAATTTGGTAAATATGATCTACTAATCCATGGTAAAATTTATACTGTACAATTTACCTTAGAGATAATGTATTTCTGTTACATCTGCGTTAACCGTAGGCAAAGAAGGTCGGGTATTTTTTGACAAAAGCCTCACTGAAATTAATATCAATCAAACGAACAAGTATAAAACTTAATATATGAAACAAAATTAATAAAAATATGAATAAGTAAATAAAATATAATCAATATCAATTAATATAGCTTAATCCTGTTCTTGCTTTTACATTGTTATGTATTTCTCAGTTCATATATTGTAAATGTAATGGTAATAATCATTATTTGTTCCCTTATAAGGAAACATTCGATATTTATAGACCGAGCAGCCAGTTCTGATATCGGTTGTAATTTAACTATTTATTGACCATATATTAGAAAAAGCTGTTGTAATTAGCTGACAAATTAGATATGTCTGAATGAGTTTGGCACCATATGATTCATATAACCCCCCCCCACAAGCTGATGAGTATACTTAAGTATGTGACATATCGATTAGCTAGAGGTTGATCTTTTTGTGTTGAAACTATCTCTAGACCAGCTTTATTCCGTGTACAATTCCCTTATATCCTATATTAAATTTGGTATAACTAATCAATAAACCGTGGCATTTGAAGTCTTTAATTCTACTTCGTTAATTTTCATGGACTCAGTGTATGTGCCATAATTAGATTCATTCCAATTTGCGATAATTCTTTCTGTCTTGGAAACATTTATTTTGGTTCCTATTTCTTGGTTCAGCACATATAAGCTGTTTATGAATACTTGATTATTCTTCATCAATAATCGATTTGAATAGAATTTCAAAAAAGTAGAATGTGTACTCATGTGTACTCATGTGTACACGTGATGGATTTTTTTTATCTCGATCTAAATAGCTGTTACGTATTAGTTATTTTGGATTTATTCAAATTTCCGAGTATCATCTTTTTAAAAGCTAGAAACGGAATACAGTTTTTTAACTGATTTTTTTTTTAGAGTTGCTTATTCTGCTTACATTTATACACTACAGAGACAATAAAATGTAACTGAAAAGATATATTTTATCCACTGTATGTCGTTCTTTTTAAAGTTGTAGAAGAAAGCATCAGAATAAAAAAAATGAGGATCAATGAAGACAATCGAGCGGCTTCGTTTGAACGCTGAATGTGTCATGAATGGTTCTCACTTCGGGGGAGAATTGTTTGACTTAGACGACAAATGATACCGCGTTAGACAGCAAAATAGTTGGAAGTGATTATTAGCATGACTTCCTCAAACGCGCTGTTGATATGTAGTATTAAATAATTAAATAATAGTAATTAAGTAATTGACACATATATGATTAGTTACTGATAATAGAGATTCGTTCAACATTTTCCAGTTTGAATTGTTTCAAATAGTAAACTTTTAAAATGAAGTATGTGTGCAATGGTTGTGGGAATGTTCTCTAGATCAATCAATTCTGATATCAATTTAATTGTTTTCAGTTTTGTATTAAATCGATATATTTTCAGCAATATATTTATGTATTCATCTTTCAAATATTTTCCTAGATTTTATCTCTATTTCTGTGAAGGCTTTAGTAGTTTTCGACATTAATCTTCATGTAACAAGTAAAAAAATAAAATTGCAACGTAATTAATTTTTTGATCTTCTTTTCCTTTCATATGTATTTCTAGAAGATAAAAGAAAAACACGTTTTTCCAAGAACTGAGATTGAATCAGCAAATAAATGTAATTTTTTCATTAAATTTATTCTTCACAAATTGAGGTATACATATATTTGATTCCATTACATCTTCACAATTATTTGTGATGATTTGCTGATATTTTATTATGCAACACATCGGTAAGTTTTGCTTTAGTTCACCATTAGAGTAAAGTTTTGACCATCAACGTGTTTTGCAGCTACTGAAAAATATAGTAATATTTTGGTGCAAAATCAGGTGAATATGGTGCTTATAATCGCAACAAATGCTTTCATTTCTTATTCATGCTGTATGCTGTTTCGCGTTGTCATAGAGGGGAACAAACTGTATTTTCGCTAACTTCTTTGCAACATCTTAGTATTTAGGATGAAACATACAGTGCTGTTCGATAAAAGTGAATCACCTTATCCTTCAAATTTATCTCAACTTTCGTTTCATCGGAGAAGTGAACATTCTTCCAGTCTTCTACGGTGACATTTTTGTAATAGTGAGCCCATTCAAGTCTCTTGACATTGTTGGCTTTGCTTATTAGCGGCTTAAACCTTCGTGTAAAAGATGTGTAGCTTTGTTCTAACAACCACCGACATACTGTTGAAGAGGCAAGACTCACACCTTGCTCTTCGCTTAGACTGGCTGCAATTTCTTGTCTAGTTATAGTCCTATTCTTCACAACTTCTCCCTTGATTACCCTGCCAGTTCTATGATCAATCGTTTTCTTTCGTCCCCTTGTTTCCTTCCTTGGAGCAGGAGTGGCATTATTATTGGCCCTAAGTACTCGAGAGACAGTTGATTGCGAGGTCATAATAATTTCTGCAATTTCTCTCGTAGACTTGTCTGCTTTTGAGAGGGCAATAATAGATGCCGTAAGTGGTTTTGATGCGTGTTTGTACCCTTTCATGTGGTTAGTGACTTGAGTGGCTATTTGAAGCTGTTTTATACTATATGAGGCTTTTTGGGATATTCTGGAATACTCTAGATTTAATTTAAGCAGTTCTAGAATTCTCTAGGATATTTTTCTGAGTGTATTGTAAAATAGTTTTAAATATTTTGTCAAGATCTCTTTAAATTTACCAGTTCAATCATTAGAATGCAATATCTGAGTCACTTTTCTGCACAAGGTTTTTTTCCTGAATCTCGATTATATCCAAATTTATATTTATCAATGGAATACTTTAGGGTGAATAAACCTTTTTCCTAGGTGGTCGGGAAGGGGTATTTATATTAGTGAGATTAAAAATTATTTTAACCCCCAAAACAATAGACAAATAATATTTATATTAAAAAAAAAAAATCAGGTGAGTCACTTTTATCGAACAGAACTGTATGCATTATAATTATTTCTTCAAAAAGTAAATTGCTTCTGACTCAACCTAATAGATTTATTGATCTACTAACTTATATATATTTTTGTTACGTTGGCTTGATTTGAAAGAAATTTGAAAGAATTTGATTATCTCTGTAAAATATTCGAAAACGTCAATACATCTATTAGTTTTCTAATATTTTAATGTTGTAATCGCTTTATACAGACGAACGATGCAAGCCTCTCTCTACTCTATTGCTCTTTCCATGGCAAGTATTTTGACGAGCTAGCTTTCACGTTTCCAGTAGCCCTGGCCTTTGCTGATTAGAGGCGCCGTGGTTCGGACACACGGATGAATCATCTTCACTTTCGTTGTAATTTATTAAGAAGTGCGTTCCATTCAGGCATCTTCTTCCCCCAAAAAATGATTTTTTGTGAAACAGACTCCCATCGCGATATTTTCCCGATCTCTTAAATACTGACCTTTTTAACAGTTACCTTTTCGATATAACCCCATGAATTGCAACTGTGGATTTTATATGCTCTCATTCAGATAGTAATATTATGGTGCATAATCAGGTGAATATGGTGCTTATAATCGCAACAAATGATTTCCTAGATTTTATCTCTATTTCTGTGAAGGCTTTAGTAGTTTTCGACATAAATAAAAGTCTACCTCGGATGCTTTTTCGGCGTTGTATGCTAAAAAAACGAAGATAATCAATGTGTTTATAAATTCTTTCAAATCAATCATAAGTCACAAAAATAGATACGAATACATTTAGCGTATTCTGTTTTTGAAAATTTTAATTTCTTTGCATAGAATTACTATTTGATAAATATAATAATTAATATAACTGCCTCTGCGATGAGGTTTTATGATTACGTATATTATTTACATTAGTCGGACTGTTATCCCCATCTTCATTGCTATATTCAGATGATATGAAATTTGAATTGAACCCTTTATTTCCTCCACTGGAGTAGATTATTTTAGCTCCTCGTGCCATGCGTCTTTCGATGTCTCTGTTATTTACCTTTAACTCAAATCTCCAAGTTTGGGTCACCACTGCAATGGCCTGGTATTGAACTCACATCTTTTTGTTTTCTAATGACTGGATGTAACCAATATCTTTATCCACATGGATGAAATAAAGGGAGCGGATCGAACTTCAAATAACCTGAAGAAGAACGGGGCGTAAAACGGTCGAAACGTTGTGACTATGCCAATGAAGATGAGGATAAGAGTCCGAATAATGTAAAAAATATAAGTAATAATAATTACGGTTATCACTAAATTCATATATTTTGTATATAAATATATTTTTTTTTTACGTTCATTCATTATCACGCTGATTTTACTTGGCAAATATCTACGAAGAATTATCGCTTGGATACATGAGGATCCTTATTTGATACGCAATTCAGTTAACGATGCGATAAAAAAAAAGTTGATTTGTTTGTCACGGCTCTTGAATAATTTATGGTATATTTAAGCCCGAAATATTTTGGATTGCAAGAGTTGTGCTTCATTCTTTGACAGAATATTTCATTATTTTTTTTTTAAACAGGGTTTTTTTTTCAAATACAAGTCTTACTATTTAATCCGTAGAGGAAGAAAACGCTTCATACATTTCCCAAGCGTACTTGCGCGTAATTTAATTTAACGAACCTGGAAAGAACTCGAACGCGACTATTCGACATCACTTCCCGAGCTGCAATCCATTACGCAAGACTCTCACCCTTGGAAATAGAGTATTAGTGGAAAAATACACCGGCTATATACTGAAAATTTTATAGGTTGGAACCTTATGTAAAAAGGCAAAAATATTATAAGGAAATGAAATGATCAGATTTATTTCATTATGAGTTTTGATCATTTTCTTTTCTGAGATAATCAAAATTACACAAATAATCTGACGCCGTTCAGCTTATTTCAGACCTGCCTTTTATCATCCTGTTTAACTAAGAGAAGAAAAATTACCCAGTTTGATTAATTTTGTTGGGATTTTTTTCCGTTTTGAATTTGTGACAGAAAGGAAATAGTTATATCTATATATTTTTTCTCATTCACTTAAATGACAAAGAAAAATAATAAATATCATAATCTCCCTCCCATGAAGCTAAAAACCAAATGTTAAGTTCTGTAAAAAAAAAACATAATCAATTGTTTTTCGTGGATAATCTCGAACACAATGACGCAAAATAGCCATGTGTTGAATTCGAATCTATGCTGGTACCCAACTTGTGAACATCATTATCTATTTGAACCTTAATGTAAATCTGTGAAATTACAATATATCACTTTATTTGCTCAGTAATTTTATTTTCCTATAAATATCTCTTATGATCGCTAATTTATCCGATAAATATAATGAAATATATTAGTTGTACCCGAGGAAATTTCACAGAGTTTTTATAATACTGATTAAATTATAAACATAATCATTGTGTAGTCAGTGTGAAGATTGACTTCTTAAATTAATTATTTATGCATCTTTTCTAGCTGAATTTATGTATGGATTAGTTATCATCATTTACACTATTATATTGGAACGGTTGTCATCATCTTTGTTGTTGTTGTCATACCATTTCAGCCGTTGTGCACTTCGGCCTTCTTAAGCTTTATATAGATCTGGGTAACCTGCAGAATTTTCTAAACTGACTCTAAGAAAAATATGGGATTTTAAAGATACTTTTAAATTAGTTGTTTACATTTTCCGTACAACAGCAGCTAGATTAATCAATGGGTGTACTAAAACGTGCCAATTTTGAAAGTTTACATTACTTATCGATCAGAAAATAAATTATTTATCTATTAATTATCCTATAATAAACAGATCATTTCTGGCTGTAATTTGTTAAAACAAATTATAGTCTTAAGTTCGACAAATTTGCAATGAAAAAACTTTTCAATGCATAGGATAGGACCTCTCCTTCGGGTGTGGCCTGTATTCAGTGACCTTCGCGTCCACAAATGAGTAAGTGCCGAGTAGTCTTGGGCAATTTTTCAATGGTATTTCCGCTTAACCCACTTTAGATCTCGACCTTGTGTCACATTCGGTAGCAACGTAGTCGCACTGAAAAATAAACCTTATAAATGCATAGATTTGTCCACAATTTAACAGTTGAAAATAAAATAAAATCTGATTTTAATTCATTCATAAACTTCGCAAATATTTCCGGTTCCCCCTTCATCTATGGATAATTTTGCCCTCATTTTGTTACCGGAAATCTGATGACAGTTCTATTCCGCGAAACATTTTATGTACTTCCCTCTGGCACAGAATAATTCTTGACTTACTGGAATGAAGAGTTATCATTATTTACACTATTTAGATCCAGACTATTTTATTCATTTTTTCTGTTATCGTCATAAAGTTTTGGTAGTCGTAACCTCCAACCTTCATCAGTTTTATAGCGATCCGAGTAACCTGCAATGAATTCTAAACTTAATCCTTTTTTTAAAATATAGATGGGAAGATTGTTCTTGTTCCACTGCCCATGTCTCGGTATATCTCGTCTAGTTCTTATTTTTACTGGTCATTAGTTATTACTCGCATTTTTACACTGAGTCCAATTAAACATTGCCCGGTCAAGTTTTGAAATTACAATCACTATGTCACCAATTTCACGGACGATTTAATGCACGTGGCTATTGTCCTGCAGCCGAAGTCACAACGGCTGGAACGCTGTGATAATAACAATCAAGATAAGAAACATATTTTAAATGGAAATAGTTTAAATAATAATTTCCTTGTTAAAGAGAGGGAAATTCTAACGGACAAAATGAACTGATTAATTTATACTTTAATTCTTCCAATGTCTAATGATTATTTCTAATTTAAATATACAGGATACAGACTGTTGAATCGCGGTACTGAAATATGGGTCAACTAGAACTGAATTCCCAAATTCTCAGTTACACAAATCACGAAACGATGATTTAATCCACTAGCGAAATGTTTACTTAGACGCAGTGGAAACGAGTGAGCAATGACTGGGTTGTACTAAACACAATAACCACAAGACATATCCCGATACATGAACAGTGAAAGGTGAACAATTTACACCCGATGATTAAATAAAGTAAGCGGTTAGAAGTACCCTTTAGCTTAATCGGATCGAGATACACCCGATGAAGTTCGGAGGGGAGAACAACTGAATCTCTATTATAGCTGCAAGAAAGATGAGGACAATAGTGCACGTGTAAATAATGATTTGTCTTTTCTTTTCTTTTTTTCCAGTAAGGTTCACCCTGTACAAGTGCCGGAGGAGACTCGGCATAGAAGGATCTGTTAAGAGGTAGTTTATACGGACTGGATGGGGAGATAACTGTTAACATTAGACTTGAACAGATTATAATTGTAGTGATCAGGGAAACATCCTCTCAGCTGTCGGTTCAAACAGTCGTTCACGGGAATAGGCTAATCGAGTGGAAGTTACTTCTCGCCAATGAAATACAGAGGGCATGCGATTTGCTACAATATAGGTGTTATGACAAGCCATACCGTCAACGTAAGACCTGTCGGAACAAACAAATATACTTCGTCGAGCACTTTCTATGGAACTAGCGATAGAACAGCAGGAGGCTTTTCATATTCCGAAGGTGAAAGAAAGGTTGGGAGATGGAAAATAATTCTTTACCCAAAATAATTCTGTGACGCTTAGAGTACTCATTCGAAACTGTAAAGTGAGAACTCGGGAGCTCTTACCTAAATATTGCAACAATATGTAAAAACGTGACAATTCAATTCCAACAAATCCTAACACAAATGGCCGTTTGTCGAACGCCACGTTCTACCTACTCAACCGACTGAAAAAAAAAAATTAAACATGGATCAAGCAAGAAGTTCCCTATAATTTTATATCTATTTTATGAGGATTCTATAGAAAGGAAACAGTTGAAATGCAGACTCATCGAGCAAACCGGTTTTCGGATGCCGAAAACTGTCAGAGGATACGCAAGGGACATGATCGAAGCTACACTTCGCTCTATATAATAAATATAAATAAATTTACAAATGACTTATCTAGTAAGCCTAATCAAGAGTTTCACTGCGAAACGCCCGTCTGGGCGAAATGTTTGACAAATCTTTTGGACTTATCAGGTCCTATATTTATATTTTTTATGATAGAAAAACGCAAATTTAAAGTTTCAAGTTGGAATTCTTAGTATGCTGTAGTTTCGTTATAAACGTCAAAAGATTTAAATTTAGAACCGACTTTATATTTGAGGAGACCCATATTTATCCCTTCATCTATAACGACTGCATATTCTCTGCAAGATATATCGATATCTTCTTCATACACACGGGCAGTGATGAGAAACTCACTCTATTACTTATGATCCTAAACACGGTACACGATTCCGTTAAGTTCGAACACGAAAAATCAAAACGTCCGTAACATTTTAGACACCCGCATTTACATCAATAAAAACAGAAAACTACAAACGACACTACACACTAAAATCAGCGTCACCCACACTTATCTACATTTTAATTCTTCCCACCCTAAATATTTCAAGGAGAACCATCCTTATTCATAAGCACTTAGACTCAGAAGGATATATTCTAATACTGAAGAACTAATAAAAACAATAAAAATCTCGAGCATCGCCTCACAATACGTGGCTATAAGGAACACCTAATCAGGAAACAAATAAATAAATCAATTTCCAAACCTAGAGAAGAAACCCTAATGTATAAAATTCTAAATAAACCCAGTCGTATTTCTCTAGTAACCACTTTCAATAACACTCTTTCTCCACTATCTCAGATAATCAAATGTCGCTGGGAAATACTACATCTCAAACCAGACCTAAAAATTTATTTGACGAACACGGCCTTCTAGAATATCGTAGACAAGAACCCCAAGGAAATTATAGATAGTAACCAAATTTTAGATGATAGTGTAATATGTAATAGACAGAGAATAAGAACAACATAATTTTCACAACCATATAACAAGAAAAGTAGCTTATGTAAGTAGTTATAACCACAGTAGACATACAAATTCGTTCAGTAGCTCAGTCGCTAAACCTACATTCAAAATCTACCACTACTTCAACATTAGAAGTCATAACACAATTTAATTATTAGAATGCATACTATTCCAGAACGGTACAGATTTGCAAAACGACAAAATTTATTAAGAGCTACAAAGGATAGGATATTGTGGAGAGCCTTGATCCCCCCGTCTTGATTTAACACGGCTCACATAACAAGAATAACACTAATACGAGTGTCAGATTTATTTGGTTCTTTAGAAAGACAATTTAAAATTTCTTCAACAAATTAAAAAGTTAAGATTTTTTAGTGGTCATCTCATTACTAATATTGGTTTTCACGACTGAGGCAACGTCGAAAGAAAAGCAAGAAAAGGAAAGTTCGCGTTCAGTTGGTCATTTTGCAATATTGCCGAGCAGGAATAATGAAGTCGTTTTCGTCTATTGAAAACGAAATATAATTAAATTGGCAAACTGAATCACATTTACTAGGGTTAGAAAGATTTATATATAACCTCATTTAAATAAAACTTATTTCCCTAAATATAGATATATTCGTGTCTGCTACCATCCTCGAATTCATACTCGAACGATATATATATATATATATATATATATATATATATATATATATATATATATATATATATATTGGAGATTTTCCTTATTCAAGATAGACAGGTATATAACGCCGGCTAATTATATCAATTTCTACCATATGAAGTTGAAAGATATACGAGTCGAGAGTAAATCATTCTTAACCATAAATCATCTAGCGAAAACGTTCAAAATTTATTTGCATCATTTCCTTCGAAAGATTGTGTTTATCTTCTTGTGCAGTATATCCCACAGGCATTTAAGGTTCTGTTGCCCCTATAGCTAAAATCACATTCATTCTGCCGTTATTAAAAAATAACAGTATGTTGCTGATAATACATTCTAATGATCGAATCACATTACGTCATTTGTTGGTAACATAATCAACTGAGCAAAAAAAAAAAAAAAAAAAAATGAATAACTTAAAATTACCTCCGAAATTTAATCTAACTTGTAATTACTGACATTCTAAAAGTAAAATAGAATAGTAACAGCTTCTACCTCTCTACATGGAAACTATTATTTGATCATTGTTTAAAATATTTATTAAGAGTGCATGATATAATGTACATAGATCAATGCTTTCAAAGAAAAAATAAAATTGGGGTCATGTCTCCTCGGTGTAATCACCACATTGAATGACTATAGGCATAATCGTGGCAATCGAATATATGAGGAGATAAAAATCGATATATCCGGCCAGGATTAGGCAATTTTGGTTCACACACATTAGAGAAGGTCGATTTTGGAAGCATTCAGTTTGAAAGTTGTGGTTTCATTTTATAAATAAGGATACAAAAGATTTCTTTCTAAATACTGTTTCTTTTTTGTAGGAAATTAATTTAAATATTACGTTTTATTTCAAAATTGGTACGTTGTAATTTAATTCCGGTCATCGTTGAAGTCTTCTTTATAAAATTTATAGTTTACTAAAGATTTACAAATTGTATTTGGACAAGATGCATGGTAGAATCACACTATTAATAAATCATTGTGCTATCAAAGAAGGCCTTCATTAACTTTAAAGGGAAATTACACTAAACAATATATCTAGATCATGGTGTAATATGTTATACAGTGCTGTTTAATGTGAGTTCTAATAACCAATGAAAATGTAAAACATTTTGTCCCATAATTTGTGTCGCAGTATTATGGTGTTATATATACTCTTATCTATATTTTTGTTTTTCTTATCTAATACATTATATAACAAATGATATAATTAACCATATTTTGTAAACTTTTCACTATTTTTACACATTTTATTTAGGGAATACAGTAAAAATGTATCATCTTTTGCTTGTGGTTATTCATGATTAGAATTCTGGTTTGAATATATATTTCATTCAAAGTTTCTAATTAAAAAGATATTAAATTTATTTGGAATTATTTTTGTAATAGTACAACCTTGAAGTCAAAAAAACCTGCAAAAATGAGATATTTCTTGATATTTTTCAGAATGACTTTAGAAATAAATCAGGGAAAGTATAGAATATAATTTTGGTGCCACTACTTATCACATCAAACCCCAGGTTTCATAACGTGTAGAATGTTGAAAAATCAACTTGTACGACTGACACATATGTAAAACGAAGTAATTTAAATTACCACACTTAGAATGGTTTAGATAAAGAATCCACGTGTAAGGCCATGAAGTGGGGATCGAACACACGATTTTTTAAGTACCCCCCCACGCAAGGCAATAAAGCTAATAAGACGCAAGGGGATACTAGTTTTGAAAATTTGGGGGAAAAGTGAAACATTCCTACCGAGAGAGCAATGAAAGAAAAATAGTTAATAAAACAGAAAATAACGATTGATATTACAATATATCATTGAGTATCAAATTTGTTTGAAAGAAAGAGGCCACTAGATTGTACCTCGGCATGTGCGAGAGAAGAAGCAGTTTGAAGAAACATCTACCAGTTGAATTCCTGAGATCTACCTGCTAATCTAGTACTGTACTTAGCAATTGATTCAATATAAACATTATAAGAAATATTATTATTATAAGAAATATTATGTGAAAGAAAAATGATAACAAATATCGCCGAGGAGATGAAAACCCGAACAAAATATCAACTGAAATCTCGTGATAAATAAACAAAGACAATGTTAACACTTCGAAATATTCGTAAAATTAGCTTACAGTTATATTATATGTTCGTTTTGTTTAAAGACATAACAATATCTTATGGGTCATTTAAATATTTTTTCAGAAAGACTTTACAAATAAATCCTCATAAATCAGAGAATGTTATGAACATAAATTTGGGGTCATTACTTATCACATCAAACCCCAGCTTTCACACCGTGTGCAATGTTGAAAAATCAACGTGTACTACTGACACATATATAAAGCGAAGAAATTTAAATTACCACACTTAGAATAGTTTAGATAAAGAATCCACGTGTATGGACATAAGGAGGAGATCGAACACACGATTTTTTAATCACTTCTCCCAGGCAAGGCAGTAAAGCTAATAAGACGCAAGGGAATACTGGTTTTGAAGATTTGAGGGAAAAAGTGAAACATTCCTAACGAGAAAGCAACAAAAGAAAAATAGTAAATAAGGCCGGAATTTAATTTTCTTGGAAGCATTGAAATGAAACAAAAAAAAAATATTATATATGCTATTCTGCTTTTCCAATATAGTACATGTTAGATGCTACTCAGCATTTATGGTTGTGCATGTTTGTGCGGACATAAGTCATAGAGGTGGTGATATTTGTGCTTTATGTTGTACATTATTTACATTATTAGGTCTATTGTCCGAATCTTAGTCGCCATATTTATTACAACGTTTCGGCCGTTGTACGCTCCGGCCTTCTTCTGGTGTTTGGAATGTCGAACTGAAGCCTTTATTTCGCTCACTGGGGTAGACTGTTCTAGTTCCACGTTCCATATTTAATGGATATCAGTTATCAGTTGTATCCTGTAATTTTCCCTCTGAAAATTCTCAACTGCCTTAGCCGGGTATTGAACACACACTCTTTGGGTCCTGTCACTGGATTTAACTAACACCTTTATCCACTTTGCTATATATCCATCTGTGTATGAATTTCTTGGATTTATGAACCTAATGTTTTCAGCAACCATTTTTACCAGTGCTCATATTGCAAATTTTGCAAGTTATATTTTGAATAATAGTTTGAATTTTTTGAGACATTATAGGATATTATATGGATTTATGCCATGAGAGTTATTTCGTATTGGTTGTGTCGTTCTTATTGTTTAGCGGCATATCAACTTCTCTGGGTTATTTAATACCAAAATCTAAATATTTGATGGCGACGGCATGACTACGACTACTGATAAAATGTTAGCAATTTTACTGTAAATGTGTATTGTAATTTTACTAAAAATATCTATTCTTAAACGTTCGTAGAGTTTTGTTTTTGTTTGGAGGTTGTTCACTATTTGCTCATAGATGGTAACCTTATATATGCTACCACCCCAGGTCAGATTGTACCTTGGAACAACAGTATTTAAGAAGGGGTTCCATGATCCTCAAAACCCCCGAGTTCTTGGTGCCGGATGTAGTTTGTCGTCATACAAAGAAATATATAGTGATATAAATGTTATTATGAATTTGTGTAATTATGGTTATTATTGTTTTGTGTTTTTTTTTCCATTGATTTCTGGCGTGTACACATTTTTTCCGGGTCCCACCCAGAGACCTAAGGTTAGAAATGGCACCATGACACTTTCCATTGACTAAAAAAATAAAAAATAAAAAATAAGTATTTTACATAGATATAGCCCTTCGTAAAGTGTGGACTGTACTTGTGAGAACAATTGTTTGTATTTCTTTGAATCTTTTCCTACCAATCCTACGACTTCAACTACAGCATGGATTGTTGATTTTCCCATGTGCCACATTTTTAAGATTTCGATTTCAAGCTCCTTGTATTTTGACCGCTTTTTTATTATCTTCAAAGATACATTGCAGTGTGCAGGGACTGCCATATCAATAAGGAGCCACTTTTTTTGTTTGTGGTATCTAATCGCAATGTCTGCTCGGTTGGCCTAGATTGTTTTGTCAGCGTGTATTGAGTAGTCCCATAGAATTGTAAAAGGATTATTATTATTATTATTATTATTATTATTATTATTATTATTATTATTATTATTATTATAACTGATCATGATGTGTGGGCGATTAGCTTTGATTGTTCTGTCAGCTTTTGTTGCTTTTATTATTATTATTATAACTGATCATGTTGTGTGGGCTATTAGCTTTGAGTGTTCTGTCAGTTTTTGTTTTTATTATTATTATTATTATTATTATTATTATTATTATTATTATTATTATTATAACTGATCATGATGTGTGGGCGATTAGCTTTGATTGTTCTGTCAGCTTTTGTTACTTTTATTATTATTATTATAACTGATCATGATGTGTGGGCGATTAGCTTTGATTGTTCTGTCAGCTTTTGTTGCTTTTATTATTATTATTATAACTGATCATGTTGTGTGGGCTATTAGCTTTGAGTGTTCTGTCAGTTTTTGTTTTTATCATGATTATTATTATTATTATTATTATTATTATTATTATTATTATTATTATGATTATTATTATTATTATTATTATTATTATTATTAGCACTTTTATCAATGATTAGTGACGTTTTCCGGAATATTTAATTTAATTTCAATAGATTTTATTACAACTTTCCAAATTTCTCTTCTGTTAAAATTAATAATCACCTCTGTTCAGAAAGGAAAGAAATTGTCGATACAGTCCTTTTACTTAGAGGCTGATCTTCATTTCATATGTGGGCATTTGATTAATTGTTGGACAATGACAATGAAAGGAGAATGCAATACTAAGAAACTGAAATGATGTGAAATGCATCACGACTGAAAATAAAGTTTCACGATCCTTTCTATGTAGCTAAAATATGCTTGTGCGTCCGATTTCATGAGGACATTATTAGCTCAATCTCTCCGGTGAATTAGAACTAAGGCTATACATTTCACTATCTGACTAAACGTAGCTTATCTGCAACATATTGCTTCTAGTGTTTTGAACGAGATTACGAAATCTGTAAGCAGCATGTAGGGCAAAACATCGAAGCAACTTGCTTTCTCTGATGAGATACCAACCGATTTTGATATCAGATTTACATTTCTCGTAGAAGTGGAATTCTGTCATTACGCTAATCGAAACAGAGATGCAGGAAATGACATCGTCGGATGTTGCATGAGTCACACGTAGGAGAAAGTTGTCTACATATTTTGGGAGGGATGAAATGGAAGTCTGTTTCACCACAGCACATTTCCAAGTCTGTGTGCAAAGCAATCAGAAATGCATTAATATCGACACTCGTAACAGCGGTGCTGGAAAAGAAATACGAATGCATAGAAAAAAGCACTTTGTTATAGTAACGTTCGAGGAAAAAAAAGAGGGGAATATGTCGAACGCCACGAGATACATTTCTGAAAAAATTAATATCATGAATGTCGAATGATGGACAAAAAAGCTCCTTGTCAGTAAGTACAGAAAGGATGAGGAGAGACATAGGGAAAGCGAAGTCCAATGGTCGAATAAGTAGGCGAAATAAAATAAAAAGATGAAGCGAATAAAGTAAAGAACAAAAAAAATACGGAAGAAAAGGGAACGCTGGAAATCCGGGGAAAAAAAGTAATAAAGGCGAGAAAGAAGTGAATGAAATAAAATAATTGCGAGGAAAGTTTGAAGAAAGGAAAAAGAATACAGATAAAGAAATAACGCTAACTAATCACATACGATTAAAAAAGAAAGACGTATTGATGGAATGAAAGGCACATGGGCAAATGCTTTTAAAGATGGTCTCCCAATAGAGAATTCTCCTTTCTCACTATTGAGAAAGTTACTATATAAGTTGAAGATTACGAACATAGGAGACGGAAGTAGGAACTGAAGATTATGAGGATATGAATGAGAGATAAACAGTGGCCCTGGAACTTTGATGGTTAAGATTTTAATGTTGGTGATTTGGGTTGAGGAAAAAGGACGTGCGAGACGGAAGTAGGAACTGAAGATTATGAGTATATGAAGGAAAGATAAAAATTGACCCTGGATCTTTGATGGTTAAGATTATATTGTTGGTGATTTGGGTTGAGGAGTATGGAAGTGAGAGACGGAAGTAGGAACTGAAGATTATGGGGATATGAATGAGAGATAAACAGAGGCCCTGGAACTTTGATGGTTAAGATTTTAATGTTGATAATTTGGGTTGAAAAGTATGGACGTGAGAGACGGAAGTAGGAACTGAAGATTATGAGTATATGAAGGAAAGATAAACATTGACCCTAGATCTTTGATGGTTAAGATTTTATTGTTGGTGATTTAGGTTGAAGAGTATGGACGTGAGAGATGGAAGTAGGAACTGAAGATTATGAGGATATGAATGAGAGATAAACAGTGGCCCTGGAAATTTGATGGTTAAGATTTTAATGTTGGTGATTTGGGTTGAGGAATATGGACGTGCGAGACGGAAGTAGGAACTGAAGATTATGAGTATATGAAGGAAAGATAAAAATAGACCCTGGATCTTTGATGGTTAAGATTATATTGTTGGTGATTTGGGTTGAGAAGTATGGACGGGAGAGACGGAAGTAGGAACTGAAGATTATGAGGATATGAATGAGAGATAAACAGAGGCCCTGGAACTTTGATGGTTAAGATTTTAATGTTGATAATTTGGGTTGAGGAGTATGGACGTGAGAGACGGAAGTAGGAACTGAAGATTATGAGTATATGAAGGAAAGATAAAAATTGACCATAGATCTTTGATGGTTAAGATTGTATTGTTGGTGATTTGGGTTGAAGAGTATGGACGTGAGAAATGGAAGTAGGAACTGAAGATTATGAGGATATGAATGAGAGATAAACAGTGGACCTGGAACTTTGATGGTTAAGATTTTGATGTTGGTGATTTGGGTTGAGGGGTATGGACGTGAGAGACGGAAGTAGGAACTGAAGATTATGAGTATATGAAGGAAAGATAAAAATTGACCCTGGATCTTGGATTGTTAAGATTTTATTGTTGGTGATTTGGGTTACGGAGTATGGACGTGAGAGACGGAAGTAGGAACTGAAGATTATGGTGATATGAATGAGAGATAAACAGTGGCCCTGGAAATTTGATGGTTAAGAATTTAATGTTGGTGATTTGGGTTGAGAAGTATGGACGTTAGAGACGGAAGTAGGAACTGAAGATTATGAGGATATGAATGAGAGATAAACAGAGGCCCTGGATCTTTGAGGGTTAAGATTTTAATGTTGATAATTTGGGTTGAGGAGTATGGACGTGAGAGACGGAAGTAGGAACTGAAGATTATGAGTATATAAAGGAAAGATAAAAATTGACCCTGGATCTTTGATGGTTAAGATTTTATTGTTGGTGATTTGGGTTGAGGATTATGGACGTGACAGACGGAAGTAGAAAGTGAAGATTATGAAGATATGAATTAGAGATAAACAGTGGCCCTGGAACATTGATGGTTAAGATTTTAATGTTGGTGATTTGGGTTGAAAAGTATGGGTGTGAGAGACGGAAGTAGGCACTGAAGATTATGAGGATATGAATGAGAGATAAACAGTGGCCCTGGAAATTTGTTGGTTAAGATTTTAATGTTGGTGATTTGGGTTGAGGAGTATGGACGTGCTAGACGGAAGTAGGAACTGAAGATTATGAGTATATGAAGGAAAGATAAAAATTGACCCTGGATCTTTGATGGTTAAGATTTTATTGTTGGTGATTTGGGTTGAAGAGTATGGACGTGAGAGACGGAAGTAGGAACTGAAGATTATGAAGATATGAATTAGAGATAAACAGTGGCCCTGGAACTTTGATGGTTAAGATTTTAATGTTGGTGATTTGGGTTGAGGAGTATGGGTGTGAGAGACGGAAGTAGGAACTGAATATTAAGAGGATATGAATGAGAGATAAACAGTGGCCCTGGAAATTTGATGGTTAAGATTTTAATGTTGGTGATTTAGTTTGAGGAATATGGACGTGCGAGACGGAAGTAGGAACTGAAGATTATGAGTATATAAAGGAAAGATAAAAATTGACCCTGGATCTTTGATGGTTAAGATTTTATTGTTGGTGATTTGGGTTGAGGAGTATGGACGTGATAGACGGAAGTAGGAACTGAAGGTTATGGGGATATGAATGAGAGATAAGCAGTGGCCCTGGAAATTTGATGGTTAAGATTTTAATGTTGATAATTTGGGTTGAGAAGTATGGACGTGAGAGACGGAAGTAGGAACTGAAAATTATGAGTATATGAAGGAAAGTTAAAAATTGACCTTGGATCTTTGATGGTTAAGATTTTATTGTTGGTGATTTGGGTTGCGGAGTATGGACGTGAGAGACGGAAGTAGGAACTGAAGATTATGAGGATATGAATGAGAGATAAACAGTGGCCCTGGAAATTTGATGGTTAAGAATTTAATGTTGGTGATTTGGGTTGAGAAGTATGGACGTGAGAGACGGAAGTAGGAACTGAAGATTATGAGGATATGAATGAGAGATGAACAGAGGCCCTGGATCTTTGATGGTTAAGATTTTAATGTTGATAATTTGGGTTGAGGAGTATGGACGTGAGAGACGGAAGTAGGAACTGAAGATTATGAGTATATAAAGGAAAGATAAAAATTGACCCTGGATCTTTGATGGTTAAGATTTTATTGTTGGTGATTTGGGTTGAGGATTATGGACGTGACAGACGGAAGTAGAAAGTGAAGATTATGAAGATATGAATTAGAGATAAACAGTGGCCCTGCAACTTTGATGGTTAAGATTTTAATGTTGGTGATTTGGGTTGAAAAGTATGGGTGTGAGAGACGGAAGTAGGAACTGAATATTAAGAGGATATGAATGAGAGATAAACAGTGGCCCTGGAAATTTGATGGTTAAGATTTTAATGTTGGTGATTTAGGTTGAGGAATATGGACGTGCGAGACGGAAGTAGGAACTGAAGATTATGAGTATATAAAGGAAAGATAAAAATTGACCCTGGATCTTTGATGGTTAAGATTATATTGTTGGTGATTTGGGTTGTGGAGTATGGACGTGAGAGACGGAAGTAGGAACTGAAGATTATGGGGATATGAATGAGAAATAAACAGTGGCCCTGGAAATTTGATGGTTAAGATTGTAATGTTGGTGATTTGGGTTGAGAATTATGGACTGGAGAGACGGAAGTAGGAACTGAAGATTATGAGGATATGAAGGAAAGATAAAAATTGACCCTGGATCTTTGATGGTTAAGATTTTATTGTTGGTGATTTGGGTTGAAAAGTATGGGTGTGAGAGACGGAAGTAGGAACTGAAGATTATGAGGATATGAATGAGAGATAAACAGTGGCCCTAGAAATTTGTTGGTTAAGATTTTAATGTTGGTGATTTGTGTTGAGGAGTATGGACGTGCTAGACGGAAGTAGGAACTGAAGATTATGAGTATATGAAGGAAAGATAAAAATTGACCCTGGATCTTTGATGGTTAAGTTTTTATTGTTGGTGATTTGGGTTGAAGAGTATGGACGTGAGAGACGGAAGTAGGAACTGAAGATTATGAAGATATGAATTAGAGATAAACAGTGGTCCTGGAACTTTGATGGTTAAGATTTTACTGTTGGTGATTTGGGTTGAGGAGTATGGACGTGAGAGACGGAAGTAGGAACTGAAGATTAAGAGGATATGAATGAGAGATAAACAGTGGCCCTGGAAATTTGATGGTTAAGATTTTAATGTTGGTGATTTAGTTTGAGGAATATGGACGTGCGAGACGGAAGTAGGAACTGAAGATTATGAGTATATAAAGGAAAGATAAAAATTGACCCTGGATCTTTGATGGTTAAGATTTTATTGTTGGTGATTTGGGTTGAGGAGTATGGACGTGATAGACGGAAGTAGGAACTGAAGGTTATGGGGATATGAATGAGAGATAAGCAGTGGCCCTGGAAATTTGATGGTTAAGATTTTAATGTTGATAATTTGGGTTGAGAAGTATGGACGTGAGAGACGGAAGTAGGAACTGAAAATTATGAGTATATGAAGGAAAGATAAAAATTGACCTTGGATCTTTGATGGTTAAGATTTTATTGTTGGTGATTTGGGTTGCGGAGTATGGACGTGAGAGACGGAAGTAGGAACTGAAGATTATGAGGATATGAATGAGAGATAAACAGTGGCCCTGGAAATTTGATGGTTAAGATTTTAATGTTGATAATTTGGGTTGAGGAGTATGGACGTGAGAGACGGAAGTAGGAACTGAAGATTATGAGTATATAAAGGAAAGATAAAAATTGACCCTGGATCTTTGATGGTTAAGATTTTATTGTTGGTGATTTGGGTTGAGGATTATGGACGTGACAGTCGGAAGTAGAAAGTGAAGATTATGAAGATATGAATTAGAGATAAACAGTGGCCCTGCAACTTTGATGGTTAAGATTTTAATGTTGGTGATTTGGGTTGAAAAGTATGGGTGTGAGAGACGGAAGTAGGAACTGAATATTAAGAGGATATGAATGAGAGATAAACAGTGGCCCTGGAAATTTGATGGTTAAGATTTTAATGTTGGTGATTTAGGTTGAGGAATATGGACGTGCGAGACGGAAGTAGGAACTGAAGATTATGAGTATATAAAGGAAAGATAAAAATTGACCCTGGATCTTTGATGGTTAAGATTATATTGTTGGTGATTTGGGTTGTGGAGTATGGACGTGAGAGACGGAAGTAGGAACTGAAGATTATGGGGATATGAATGAGAAATAAACAGTGGCCCTAGATCTTTGATGGTTAAGATTTTATTGTTGGTGATTTAGGTTGAAGAGTATGGACGTGAGAGATGGAAGTAGGAACTGAAGATTATGAGGATATGAATGAGAGATAAACAGTGGCCCTGGAAATTTGATGGTTAAGATTTTAATGTTGGTGATTTGGGTTGAGGAATATGGACGTGCGAGACGGAAGTAGGAACTGAAGATTATGAGTATATGAAGGAAAGATAAAAATAGACCCTGGATCTTTGATGGTTAAGATTATATTGTTGGTGATTTGGGTTGAGAAGTATGGACGGGAGAGACGGAAGTAGGAACTGAAGATTATGAGGATATGAATGAGAGATAAACAGAGGCCCTGGAACTTTGATGGTTAAGATTTTAATGTTGATAATTTGGGTTGAGGAGTATGGACGTGAGAGACGGAAGTAGGAACTGAAGATTATGAGTATATGAAGGAAAGATAAAAATTGACCATAGATCTTTGATGGTTAAGATTGTATTGTTGGTGATTTGGGTTGAAGAGTATGGACGTGAGAAATGGAAGTAGGAACTGAAGATTATGAGGATATGAATGAGAGATAAACAGTGGACCTGGAACTTTGATGGTTAAGATTTTGATGTTGGTGATTTGGGTTGAGGGGTATGGACGTGAGAGACGGAAGTAGGAACTGAAGATTATGAGTATATGAAGGAAAGATAAAAATTGACCCTGGATCTTGGATTGTTAAGATTTTATTGTTGGTGATTTGGGTTACGGAGTATGGACGTGAGAGACGGAAGTAGGAACTGAAGATTATGGTGATATGAATGAGAGATAAACAGTGGCCCTGGAAATTTGATGGTTAAGAATTTAATGTTGGTGATTTGGGTTGAGAAGTATGGACGTTAGAGACGGAAGTAGGAACTGAAGATTATGAGGATATGAATGAGAGATAAACAGAGGCCCTGGATCTTTGAGGGTTAAGATTTTAATGTTGATAATTTGGGTTGAGGAGTATGGACGTGAGAGACGGAAGTAGGAACTGAAGATTATGAGTATATAAAGGAAAGATAAAAATTGACCCTGGATCTTTGATGGTTAAGATTTTATTGTTGGTGATTTGGGTTGAGGATTATGGACGTGACAGACGGAAGTAGAAAGTGAAGATTATGAAGATATGAATTAGAGATAAACAGTGGCCCTGGAACATTGATGGTTAAGATTTTAATGTTGGTGATTTGGGTTGAAAAGTATGGGTGTGAGAGACGGAAGTAGGCACTGAAGATTATGAGGATATGAATGAGAGATAAACAGTGGCCCTGGAAATTTGTTGGTTAAGATTTTAATGTTGGTGATTTGGGTTGAGGAGTATGGACGTGCTAGACGGAAGTAGGAACTGAAGATTATGAGTATATGAAGGAAAGATAAAAATTGACCCTGGATCTTTGATGGTTAAGATTTTATTGTTGGTGATTTGGGTTGAAGAGTATGGACGTGAGAGACGGAAGTAGGAACTGAAGATTATGAAGATATGAATTAGAGATAAACAGTGGCCCTGGAACTTTGATGGTTAAGATTTTAATGTTGGTGATTTGGGTTGAGGAGTATGGGTGTGAGAGACGGAAGTAGGAACTGAATATTAAGAGGATATGAATGAGAGATAAACAGTGGCCCTGGAAATTTGATGGTTAAGATTTTAATGTTGGTGATTTAGTTTGAGGAATATGGACGTGCGAGACGGAAGTAGGAACTGAAGATTATGAGTATATAAAGGAAAGATAAAAATTGACCCTGGATCTTTGATGGTTAAGATTTTATTGTTGGTGATTTGGGTTGAGGAGTATGGACGTGATAGACGGAAGTAGGAACTGAAGGTTATGGGGATATGAATGAGAGATAAGCAGTGGCCCTGGAAATTTGATGGTTAAGATTTTAATGTTGATAATTTGGGTTGAGAAGTATGGACGTGAGAGACGGAAGTAGGAACTGAAAATTATGAGTATATGAAGGAAAGTTAAAAATTGACCTTGGATCTTTGATGGTTAAGATTTTATTGTTGGTGATTTGGGTTGCGGAGTATGGACGTGAGAGACGGAAGTAGGAACTGAAGATTATGAGGATATGAATGAGAGATAAACAGTGGCCCTGGAAATTTGATGGTTAAGAATTTAATGTTGGTGATTTGGGTTGAGAAGTATGGACGTGAGAGACGGAAGTAGGAACTGAAGATTATGAGGATATGAATGAGAGATAAACAGTGGCCCTGGAAATTTGATGGTTAAGAATTTAATGTTGGTGATTTGGGTTGAGGAGTATGGACGTGAGAGACGGAAGTAGGAACTGAAGATTATGAGTATATAAAGGAAAGATAAAAATTGACCCTGGATCTTTGATGGTTAAGATTTTATTGTTGGTGATTTGGGTTGAGGATTATGGACGTGACAGACGGAAGTAGAAAGTGAAGATTATGAAGATATGAATTAGAGATAAACAGTGGCCCTGCAACTTTGATGGTTAAGATTTTAATGTTGGTGATTTGGGTTGAAAAGTATGGGTGTGAGAGACGGAAGTAGGAACTGAATATTAAGAGGATATGAATGAGAGATAAACAGTGGCCCTGGAAATTTGATGGTTAAGATTTTAATGTTGGTGATTTAGGTTGAGGAATATGGACGTGCGAGACGGAAGTAGGAACTGAAGATTATGAGTATATAAAGGAAAGATAAAAATTGACCCTGGATCTTTGATGGTTAAGATTATATTGTTGGTGATTTGGGTTGTGGAGTATGGACGTGAGAGACGGAAGTAGGAACTGAAGATTATGGGGATATGAATGAGAAATAAACAGTGGCCCTGGAAATTTGATGGTTAAGATTGTAATGTTGGTGATTTGGGTTGAGAATTATGGACTGGAGAGACGGAAGTAGGAACTGAAGATTATGAGGATATGAAGGAAAGATAAAAATTGACCCTGGATCTTTGATGGTTAAGATTTTATTGTTGGTGATTTGGGTTGAAAAGTATGGGTGTGAGAGACGGAAGTAGGAACTGAAGATTATGAGGATATGAATGAGAGATAAACAGTGGCCCTAGAAATTTGTTGGTTAAGATTTTAATGTTGGTGATTTGTGTTGAGGAGTATGGACGTGCTAGACGGAAGTAGGAACTGAAGATTATGAGTATATGAAGGAAAGATAAAAATTGACCCTGGATCTTTGATGGTTAAGTTTTTATTGTTGGTGATTTGGGTTGAAGAGTATGGACGTGAGAGACGGAAGTAGGAACTGAAGATTATGAAGATATGAATTAGAGATAAACAGTGGCCCTGGAACTTTGATGGTTAAGATTTTACTGTTGGTGATTTGGGTTGAGGAGTATGGGTGTGAGAGACGGAAGTAGGAACTGAATATTAAGAGGATATGAATGAGAGATAAACAGTGGCCCTGGAAATTTGATGGTTAAGATTTTAATGTTGGTGATTTAGTTTGAGGAATATGGACGTGCGAGACGGAAGTAGGAACTGAAGATTATGAGTATATAAAGGAAAGATAAAAATTGACCCTGGATCTTTGATGGTTAAGATTTTATTGTTGGTGATTTGGGTTGAGGAGTATGGACGTGATAGACGGAAGTAGGAACTGAAGGTTATGGGGATATGAATGAGAGATAAGCAGTGGCCCTGGAAATTTGATGGTTAAGATTTTAATGTTGATAATTTGGGTTGAGAAGTATGGACGTGAGAGACGGAAGTAGGAACTGAAAATTATGAGTATATGAAGGAAAGATAAAAATTGACCTTGGATCTTTGATGGTTAAGATTTTATTGTTGGTGATTTGGGTTGCGGAGTATGGACGTGAGAGACGGAAGTAGGAACTGAAGATTATGAGGATATGAATGAGAGATAAACAGTGGCCCTGGAAATTTGATGGTTAAGAATTTAATGTTGGTGATTTGGGTTGAGAAGTATGGACGTGAGAGACGGAAGTAGGAACTGAAGATTATGAGGATATGAATGAGAGATGAACAGAGGACCTGGATCTTTGATGGTTAAGATTTTAATGTTGATAATTTGGGTTGAGGAGTATGGACGTGAGAGACGGAAGTAGGAACTGAAGATTATGAGTATATAAAGGAAAGATAAAAATTGACCCTGGATCTTTGATGGTTAAGATTTTATTGTTGGTGATTTGGGTTGAGGATTATGGACGTGACAGTCGGAAGTAGAAAGTAAAGATTATGAAGATATGAATTAGAGATAAACAGTGGCCCTGCAACTTTGATGCTTAAGATTTTAATGTTGGTGATTTGGGTTGAAAAGTATGGGTGTGAGAGACGGAAGTAGGAACTGAATATTAAGAGGATATGAATGAGAGATAAACAGTGGCCCTGGAAATTTGATGGTTAAGATTTTAATGTTGGTGATTTAGGTTGAGGAATATGGACGTGCGAGACGGAAGTAGGAACTGAAGATTATGAGTATATAAAGGAAAGATAAAAATTGACCCTGGATCTTTGATGGTTAAGATTATATTGTTGGTGATTTGGGTTGTGGAGTATGGACGTGAGAGACGGAAGTAGGAACTGAAGATTATGGGGATATGAATGAGAAATAAACAGTGGCCCTGGAAATTTGATGGTTAAGATTGTAATGTTGGTGATTTGGGTTGAGAATTATGGACGGGAGAGACGGAAGTAGGAACTGAAGATTATGAGGATATGAATGAGAGATGAACAGAGGCCCTGGATCTTTGATGGTTAAGATTTTAATGTTGATAATTTGGGTTGAGGAGTATGGACGTGTGAGACGGAAGTAGGAACTGAAGATTATGAGTATATAAAGGAAAGATAAAAATTGACCCTGGATCTTTGATGGTTAAGATTTTATTGTTGGTGATTTGGGTTGAGGATTATGGTCGTGACAGACGGAAGTAGAAAGTGAAGATTATGAAGATATGAATTAGAGATAAACAGTGGCCCTGCAACTTTGATGGTTAAGATTTTAATGTTGGTGATTTGGGTTGAAAAGTATGGGTGTGAGAGACGGAAGTAGGAACTGAATATTAAGAGGATATGAATGAGAGATAAACAGTGGCCCTGGAAATTTGATGGTTAAGATTTTAATGTTGGTGATTTAGGTTGAGGAATATGGACGTGCGAGACGGAAGTAGGAACTGAAGATTATGAGTATATAAAGGAAAGATAAAAATTGACCCTGGATCTTTGATGGTTAAGATTATATTGTTGGTGATTTGGGTTGTGGAGTATGGACGTGAGAGACGGAAGTAGGAACTGAAGATTATGGGGATATGAATGAGAAATAAACAGTGGCCCTGGAAATTTGATGGTTAAGATTGTAATGTTGGTGATTTGGGTTGAGAATTATGGACGGGAGAGACGGAAGTAGGAACTGAAGATTATGAGGATATGAATGAGAGATAAACAGAAGCCCTGGAACTTTGATGGTTAAGATTTTAATGTTGGTGATTTGGGTTGAGAAGTATGGACGTGTGAGACGGAAGTAGGAACTGAAGATTATAAGTATATGAATGAGAGATAAACAGAGGCCCTGGATCTTTGATGGTTAAGATTTTAATGTTGATAATTTGGGTTGAGGAGTATGGACGTGAGAGACGGAAGTAGGAACTGAAGATTATGAGTATATGAAGGAAAGATAAAAATTGACCCTGGATCTTTGATGGTTAATATTTTATTGTTGGTGATTTGGGTTGAAGAGTATGGACGTGAGAGACGGAAGTAGGAACTGAAGATTATGAAGATATGAATTAGAGATAAACAGTGGCCCTGGAACTTTGATGGTTAAGATTTTAATGTTGGTGATTTGGGTTGAGGAGTATGGGTGTGAGAGACGGAAGTAGGAACTGAATATTAAGTGGATATGAATGAGAGATAAACAGTGGCCCTGGAAATTTGATGGTTAAGATTTTATTGTTGGTGATTTGGGTTGAGGAGTATGGACGTGAGAGACGGAAGTAGGAACTGAAGATTATGAGTATATGAAGGAAAGATAAAAATTGACCCTGGATCTTTCATTGTTAAGATTTTATTGTTGGTGATTTGGGTTGAGGAGTATGGACGTGAGAGACGGAAGTAGGAACTGAAGATTATGGTGATATGAATGAGAGATAAACAGTGGCCCTGGAAATTTGATGGTTAAGATTTTAATGTTGGTGATTTGGGTTCAGAAGTATGGACGTGAGAGACGGAAGTAGGAACTGAAGATTATGAGTATATGAAGGAAAGATAAAAATTGACCCTGGATCTTTGATGGTTAAGATTTTATTGTTGGTGATTTGGGTTGAGGAGTATGGACGTGAGAGACGGAAGTAGGAACTGAAGATTATGAAGATATGAATTAGAGATAAACAGTGGCCCTGGAACTTTGATGGTTAAGATTTTAATGTTGGTGATTTGGGTTGAGGAGTATGGGTGTGAGAGACGGAAGTAGGAACTGAAGATTATGAGTATATGAAGGAAAGATAAAAATTGACCCTGGATCTTTGATGGTTAAGACTTTATTGTTGGTGATTTGGGTTGCAGAGTATGGACGTGAGAGACGGAAGTAGGAACTGAAGATTATGAAGATATGAATTAGAGATAAACAGTGGCCCTGGAACTTTGATGGTTAAGATTTTAATGTTGGTGATTTGGGTTGAGGAGTACGGGTGTGAGAGACGGAAGTAGGAACTGAATATTAAGAGGATATGAATGAGAGATAAACAGTGGCCCTGGAAATTTGATGGTTAAGATTTTAATGTTGGTGATTTGGGTTGAGGAATATGGACGTGCGAGACGGAAGTAGGAACTGAAGATTATGAGTATATGAAGGAAAGATAAAAATTGACCCTGGATCTTTGATGGTTAAGATTATATTGTTGGTGATTTGTGTTGAGGAGTATGGACTTGAGAGACGGAAGTAGGAACTGAAGATTATGAGCATATGAAGGAAAGATAAAAATGACCCTGGATCTTTGATTGTTAAGATTTTATTGTTGGTGATTTGGTGTGAGGAGTATGGACGTGAGAGACGGAAGTAGGAACTGAAGATTATGGTGATATGTATGAGAGATAAACAGTGGCCCTGGAAATTTGATGGTTAAGATTTTAATGTTGGTGATTTGGGTTGAGAAGTATGGACGTGTGAGACGGAAGTAGGAACTGAAGATTATAAGTATATGAATGAGAGATAAACAGAGGCCCTGGATCTTTGATGGTTAAGATTTTAATGTTGATAATTTGGGTTGAGGAGTATGGACGTGAGAGACGGAAGTAGGAACTGAAGATTATGTGTATATGAAGGAAAGATAAAAATTGACCTTGGATCTTTGATGGTTAAGATTTTATTGTTGGTGATTTGGGTTGAGGAGTATGGACGTGAGAGACGGAAGTAGGAACTGAAGGTTATGGGGATATGAATGAGAGATAAGCAGTGGCCCTGGAAATTTGATGGTTAAGCTTTTAATGTTGATAATTTGGGTTGAGAAGTATGGACGTGAGAGACGGAAGTAGGAACTGAAAATTATGAGTATATGAAGGAAAGATAAAAATTGACCTTGGATCTTTGATGGTTAAGATTTTATTGTTGGTGATTTGGGTTGCGGAGTATGGACGTGAGAGACGGAAGTAGGAACTGAAGATTATGAGGATATGAATGAGAGATAAACAGTGGCCCTGGATATTTGATGGTTAAGATTTTTTATGTTGGTCATTTGGGTTGAGGTGTATGGACGTGAGAGACGGAAGTGGGAACTGAAGATTATGAGGATATGAATGAGCGATAAACAGTTGCCCTGGAACTTTGATGGTTAAGATTTTAATGTTGGTGATTTGGGTTGAGGAGTATGGACGTGAGAGACGGAAGTAGGAACTGAAGATTATGAGTATTTGAAGGAAAGATAAAAATTGACCCTAGATCTTTGATGGTTAAGATTTTATTGTTGGTGATTTGGGTTGAGGAGTATGGACGTGAGAGACGGAAGTAGGAACTGAAGATTATGAAGATATGAATTAGAGATAAACAGTGGCCCTGGAACTTTGATGGTTAAGATTTTAATGTTGGTGATTTGGGTTGAGGATTATGGGTGTGAGAGACGGAAGTATGAACTGAATATTAAGAGGATATTAATGAGAGATAAAAATTGACCCTGGATCTTTGATAGTTAAGATTTTATTGTTGGTGATTTGGGTTGTGGAGTATGGACGTGAGAGATGGAAGTAGGAACTGAAGATTATGAGGATATGAATGAGAGATAAACAGTGGCCCTGGAACTTTGATGGTTAAGATTTTGATGTTGGTGATTTGGGGTGAGGAGTATGGACGTGCGAGACGGAAGTAGGAACTGAAGATTATGAGGATATGAAGGAAAGATAAAAATTGACCCTGGATCTTTGATGGTTAAGATTTTATTGTTGGTGATTTGGGTTGAGGAGTATGGACGTGAGAGACGGAAGTAGGAACTGAAGATTATGAAGATATGAATTAGAGATAAACAGTGGCCCTGGAACTTTGATGGTTAAGATTTTAATGTTGGTGATTTGGGTTGAGGAGTATGGGCGTGAGAGACGGAAGTAGGAACTGAAGATTATGAGTATATGAAGGAAAGATAAAAATTGACCCTGGATCTTTGATGGTTAATATTTTAATGTTGGTGATTTGGGTTGAGGAGTATGGACGTGAGAGACGGAAGTAGGAACTGAAGATTATGAGGATATGAATGAGAGATAAACAGTGGCCCTGGATCTTTGATGGTTAAGATTTTAATGTTGGTGGTGAGAGCAATCAAAATCAATGAAGCATGGAATCTGGAAATACGAAATACATTTATAATCTAAACAAGACAATAAAGCCACTAAGATGCAAGGGGTTACAGATTGTTAGAGAATATAAGAAACATCCTTATTCAGGCGAGACAACAATAAAAGAATGGTATTTAATAAAATAGTATATAACGATTTGCGGTTGCATTTTAATATATGATGAATAGATTTGGCTGCAAAGCAAGACGCTTAGAGCGACTGCCATAGCCGAGAATTAGAATAGAAGATATCTTTAACACAGAAATTGTGGTTACATTTAACCTTAGCAAATGCAAAATAAAGTGAACTTGCCAGAATTCTAGTATTATGCTTCAATTCATAATTTCTAGGTAGTACAGATGAAAGTCGTATTTATTTTGAATAATACAGCATGATGTTTAGTTTTTAGATTTTTGCTTTTGTCTCTCCTTCCATACAACTTCGTATAGTGTTTTTTCTTAAATAATCTTCTGTTTATATCTTTATTGTGACAGTGTAGCATCATAGAATATAATGCAACATTTGTAGCTGAAAAGAACGGAAAAAGATGATAGCGATAGGCTTGTTTTGGTGAAGATTATTGGAGGACAGTGTTTCTGTTGCCTGATTTCCATGAAAACGATTGCTATTTCCCTGGCAATAATATTCGTCTCTGAGTGATCATACAGACTCATCTGTGAACAGGAACTTTTGCAGTGTCAATCATGCTCTCAATTTGGGTTCAGAGTGCAATAATAGTATTATGTTACATGTAAGGACAAATATTATAACAAATGTACTCGATACAACAATTTTTGTAACTTACAGTGTTAATTCAGTGTTTTTCATATACAGTGTAACCGAGATATAAGAGACCCAGATATAAGATATATTTTTTCTGGTCCCAAATTAGAACCATACTTACCTCAACAAAATAGACCAAACCCATATATAAGAGAAACCCGGATATAAGAGACTCCTTCTCCGGTCCCGACAACTATCTTATATAAGGGTTACACTGTATATTTATCGAGTTTAGTGGCAAATCTATATAGAAAGTCTGTGTCATATCAGTCCTTCAAATGCTGTAAAATCCCAACTATGTGTATACTAAAAACGGATGTTGATATTTATCTGGGTTTGGAGACCAACGGTAGATGTTAGAATACATATGCATCTAATTTCGTTATTTCTCTTAGTACATCGATTTCATGTGTTGATAGGTTATTCGAAAGTGATTATTACTGAGATTTCGATTTTATTAGTCGTGACGTTACCACGTCAGTATTAAAATATTAGTACTACCATTATTTTAACGTTGGGGGTCGCAGCTACAACCTTTTAAAATCATAGAAGCGTCTGCCTAAATCTAAATATTAAGACCAACTAGATTTTCCACTATACCTACACTTAGTCACAGATCTTTTACGAAATCCTTCCATTAATAATTACATAGAACATATATTAGACCCGAAGTGGCTTGTCGATATAAGTTGTTTTGAATTGGAGTAAATCTATTCGAAATCAAATGAAAATATATCTGGGAAACGTAGATAAATTTATTTTATCTTTCAAGGTTCCTCTTTGTGTATTTATATATAAAGAGCAAGTAAACGGAAACGTATACAAGAGAATAAAATAAAATAAAGCCACTAAGATGCAAGGAGGTTACAGATTGTTAGAGAATATAAGAAACATCCTTATTCAGGCGAGACAACAATAAATAAATGATATTTAATAAAATAGATGATAACGACTGGCGTTTACATTTTAATATTTGATGAATAGATTTGGCTGCAAAGCAAGACGCTTAGAGCGACTGCCACAGACGAGAATTAGAATAGAAGATGTCTTTAACATAAAAATTGCGGTTACATTTAACCATTGCAAATGTAAAATAAAGAGAACTTGCCACAATTCTAGTACTACGCTTAAATTCATAAATTCTAGGTAGCCCAGGTGAAAGTCGTATTTGTTTTGAATAATACAGCATGATGTTTAGTTTTTAGATTTTTGCTTTTGTCTCTCCTTCCTTACAACTTCGTTTAGTGTTTTTTTCTTAAATAATCTTCTGTTTATATCTTTTTTGTGACAGTGTAGCATCATAGAATATAATGCAACATTTGATAGTTTAAAGAGTGATTTGACTGGAGCAGCGAAAAAAGAAAATATATATATATATATTTGAAATTCATATTCATCTTATAACATATTATATAACAAATATTCACATTATTAATAATTTATACATAGAAAACGATTATATATATATATATATATATATTACTCGATTTCACAAAAAGGAGTAAAGTAAACGCTACGGCATACGTTACTGAGTTTGAATGAATTTTAAAGGAGGAAATACAAATGAAGACTAATCAGAAGGACAGTTGAAAGATATTGATATTTCATTTAAATCTTGAACATTAAAGTACGTAGGAAAGCGTGATGGCGAAGGGGCGTTCCAAAATTGTGAAGTGCGAGAAAAGAAACGAATTTATAGAAAAAAAATCAATGGGAGTTAACTTTACGGTGGTGGGAAAATGACTGAAGCCAAGACGACACTTCAGGACACATAATATTGCTGATTTTTGTTTGGATTTTATCAAGTATCTCGAAATGTACAAAATCATTGTAAATATGTTATTACAAATATGAATTTCAATGTTTTTTGAAGTTGTTAATATGTCTTTTTTTATAGTACCTTTATCAACTCACTTGGTATGAAATGATTGCAAAATACAATTGAATACTATGCAGGCAAAGAACAGAAATTTCAGATTTACATGCACATATTAATTTAATATAAGCATTGAATTTTAAAGCACCGATAGATTGTTATATAATTACTCACGAAATGCACACAATACGTGCATATTTTATTTTGATGATTTAATTTTATAGAATTACTATAACTCCAGCTGAAAAAAAGATTTTCGCTAATATTGGTATGTTTTCTTTTGTTTTGCAGTATATCAATCTCTGTTGTTATTTAATGCCGACATAATTTTTATTGATGGAAATATATTTTGTTTTCTCAAAAAGTATTGCTGGTATTAAAACATATTTTATACTTTCATAATGTTTTGACTCCTTTGTGGCAGTTAATTATTTGCCCATAGCATGGACCCTGACAGGTGCTACCACCCCGAGTCAGGGTGGATATGGAACACTAGCAATTAAGAGCTGGTTCCAAGCTCCTCAAATTCTCCTGATCCGAGGCGTTGCTGTTGAATGTAGTTTATTCTCTTACCCGGACGTTTGACTTATATTATTTTCCTGCTAGTAATATACTTTCAAAAAGTAGCATTACATTGTTGTTTTAGAAATTTAATCTAGCAATCAAATACATGAGATCTTGTTTCCCTTCAAGCCGACAAAGATTTTATGATAACGTTGTAAATATAATGAGGACTTGTTAAAATATTGCCAGCAAAAAGCAAGTTGGATTGGATTTACTGTATACTGTAGTCGTTATCACATTTTGCCGAAGATAATATTGAAGACTTTGTAAAATAAATCCATTTTAAGTACAATTGAAAGCAGATAAACGACTATTCGATGACTTAGTGAGGTCGTTGGCGGCTTTTCTTGGAATATATTTATATATCAGTCAGTTATGGGCCATGTATGATACACGCTTAGGCGACCATGTACCTTTCGATACTTGAATGGCGAGGTAGATTTTTTACTCGCACTAGGTTGCCATATCTTCTTCCGGTAGAGGAGTTGTGGTCCAAGGCTATAGAACCCTGTCGGTCTTGCTATTTATCGATAGGTGATAGAAGAATTGGATTCATATTTTCCAAAGGGTATAAGCACGTAAGTGAATGTAACGGATTCGACTGAAATTCGAACTCGGCTCTCCGATTCCTGAATACGAGCTGGTATCAACTACTTCACCGTTATAGCAAAATGTATTTGAGCATCAGTCCCTCTTAGATCCAATTTTCATTAAAGATGACTCACAGCGTACTCCATTTAAGCTTTCTAGTTCATTTTTGTTTTGTTCATATATTTAGCTTGTGCGCATAAAGTGTATAAAATGTGTCTGAATGTTTGGCATATCCGGGAGCTTTCGTCCTTTTTTCTAGCTATAATCAAGGATGGTATTTGTAATTTTTATTTTAACTGAATGTGTTGATTTTATGCATATGCTCTTTGGCCAGCCTGAAATGCATATCGATTTTTGTAACTTACACAGAATTCTGAACTGAACTATTTATTTATTATATATGGGTAAACTGATCTTGTTTTCCTGCACATGTCTAAGGATATCGTGTACTTCGCAGGGCGAGAATTAATTGATATAACATAAGAAATAGACGATATTCCTGGACATGAGGAGTCGAACGAAAACAGTCTCCCGCAGTATATTAAATAAAGGGTTCAGTTCGGAAATCGGTGTAGGTTACCTAGATTTATACATACCTGAGGAAGACCGGAAGTAACAGCAGCCAAAACGTCGCTATAAACAAAATAAAGATGAGAACAATAGTTTGAATATAAATAGTGTAAATGTATGGAATCATAAACAAGGAATCAGAGTTCGTAACAAAGCAGTATTCTGAAGAATTAAAAACAATATTCTCAATCAAGATGACATACATTATTATGCGCAACTGTTGAGAAATCCGCTTTATATTATAGATCTAAGTCTTTGACCATTTTCCTCCCAAAAGACGTTTTTAATTCCATCAAATCGGGACACATTTCAAGGTATAATATCGGACTTATATACCCTTCTAGAAAGAAATATTAAAATATTATTGCTATCTGACAAAACGCATAATCCACCTGAAAATGACTTAATCAACATAAAACCGCTCTATTGAAATAAGGATTTCAGTATCTCCTGGCAACTTCACTTGATATGTAAACCCATATCATGAATGATCATGTAAAGTTGCTTTCTTTCCACAGGTAGACACATTAATATGTTTGATTGAAACTGCACCAAGTAGCATTTCGTGGATCATGACCTTTGCCAAGGAAGAATCATCAGTTACCTCTTTCATCTAATGATTCACACTCCTTCATTTCTGTTGCAGTAAACGGCAGCCATGTTTAATTTTATTTAGGTTTTACTGCTGGTTTCATTTTAGCTTTACTGTATATGAATCCCATTTCTTTGTGCGCATATTATAGAATTCTTCCAGAAGAAAAAAAAAACAGAAAAACAAAACGTAACGCTTGCTTTGGCTTCTATTTTTCATTAATTTTGTTCTGCATTTTTTTATTTCGCATGGATGATGGTTTCAGGTCTCTTGATTTTTTCATTTCTTTTTTTGATTCACCAGTATGTTCCTCAATTTAAAACATTTCCCCTTGTTTAAATCTTCAACAAATATAATATAGACACTACGTGGAATAACCAATACCATTTACTACATTCCTAGCTTCCTCGAAGGTAATTTATAATTATTTCCGTAGTTTCAATTGGATGCTCTTTTATTGGACGCATATGCACTAATCCGAACTGTTTATCTTTGTTTCACACGAAGAAAGTCAACAAAAGCTTTTAGGAAGCAAGGAGTTACTGAAAGTGAAAGAAATAAAAAATACAATAAAAGAAGGCGGTTCAAGGCGACAAAAGATGGCGATTTTCATTGTTTTTAAATCTTTGATAATCATATTTAACATCTGAGCAGGAAGCCGGAAGACAATCACACAAGTGGGAAGTGCGAGGGAATCATTTGTTAGCATAGAACTTGAAGTTTCAAGCGGTCTGATTTAATTTCAGACACATTTTAATATTTAGATTTGAAGTTTGATAAAGACAATTACAGATTGCTATGCTAACATATACATAGATTAAAAACTTAATAATTTTTTGTTGTTTATCTGAAAAAATATATCACTAATTTAAATGATCTAATTTAGTTTTTAATTATTTCCCCCAAGCGAGGCGATAATGCCACTGAGAGGCAGAGGGTTACTGGGGAGAATGAGAAGATTTTATCGAAGAGACATGAAAAGAATACGAGATGATTCAGGAAGACAAAAGATGTCAATTGGATATTATATATGGCAGACGGAAAGAAGGAAATCGGACAGACAAGAAGTGTGAGAAAAAAGATTAAGACATAATAATCGGTTGTGTAAATTAGTTCAACAGTAAAACAGTGAGGATTAGTAGGCAATCTCGTAGCAAGGTTTAAAAACAAGGAGGTAAGGTCATCAGAATAATTGTCATTAAAATATTTGAAGAAAGAAAAACAGAGGAAAGTGACATCACATTGGTGGAAATGGTTGAGATTTCTGTTCAGGAGCGATTAAATTACAAGACAGATTTTTGAATTATAGCAATAATTCCGAGATATATAGTACGACCAACAAACCAGATATTGTAGCACTATTCAATGCAGTGGCGAATTGTAGATTAATAAATTGGCAAGGTGGATTTTGAGGAGAAAAATTGTCTGGCACAAGTAGAATTTACAATTGGTTTGCTACACTTCATAAAGTTCGATCATTAAAACAAAAAATTATTATGTAATATTTATATTTTATGTGCTTATAGGTGTAAAAGATGTATAATAT
Organism: Acanthosepion lycidas; assembly: GCA_963932145.1. Classification (NCBI taxonomy): domain Eukaryota; kingdom Metazoa; phylum Mollusca; class Cephalopoda; order Sepiida; family Sepiidae; genus Acanthosepion; species Acanthosepion lycidas. Next base: position 79,088,983 of record OZ010605.1, read on the forward strand.
TCCTATTAGATCGCTTTGAAAGACAGTCTGTCTGTCTGTCTTTCTGTCTGTCTCTGTGTATATATATATATATATATATATATATATATATATATATATATATATATATATATAAAGTACATAAAAGTATATATATATATATATATATATATATATATATATATATATATATATATATATGTTTTGAGCACTACAAAATATTAAAAAAATAACATCTTCAGACACCCTGTGTTGTATACTAATATGCTTTTGTTTTGTTATTATTTCAGTTAGATTCCCCTACAAATTCCGGCCAACTAGGCCATCATCAGGAGAAAAAAATTGCTTGCTAGTAGCAGCGGAAAAATGAATGACATGATGGAGAAAATGAACTCTTCTCTGTAGTATTCATTTGTTTAATTTTTTTTATTTTTAACATGAATTTTGGCCAGACTTTGTGTTGGACAGTCTCTTTTAAGTTGTTATTTAAGATAAGAGCTGGATGGATTCTTGTTATTCTAAATTCCCTTTTTCATATTGATAGTTTTCTTGATTCCTGGAAAGGAGAAGTGTTTCTGTAATGTGTGTGTGTTATTTGCATCTTAGGGAGTGTGTGGGTATGATATGTGTAGCATGTATATTACTATTGGTGTGTGTTATCATTTGGCTTATTAGGGAGTGAATGATTGAGTATGATGTGCGTAAATGTTTATATTCGTGTGGGTGTATGTATAAGTGTTAGGCCTCAACACCTACACAAGCCTGTCAGGTGTGGGTGAGATATCTGGGTAGGCACTGATTTGTGGGGTCACATATTAATACTAAATATATTTCATTTGTGATTAAGCCCGTCTTTATAGTGCGTTTTTAAACGTCGGATCCACTTGTTTTCATGGCACTCGAAAATCTTTCTAATGTCATCTGCTCTGAACTTTTCTATTCTCTCAATTATAGTGAATTTGGCATGGGTTTTAAAATGGTGTTTTTGTAGGCGGATATGTTCTACAGATAATAATCTTTCATGGGGTGTCGACTTAATTCGATTGCGATAATTGTTAATTCTGTAACGAAAGGGTTATTCAGATTTTCCTCATATTGTTTCTGTCATAGTATGCATCCTATGAGGTAAATTATGTTATGACTTGCAACGGTAGTCATGGCATACCCTCTTACTTTCAGGAAATATACTCAATTGAAATAGAAAGTATTGAATGTAAGAATATGTTCCATACGGTTTATGATAATTTCTGGTGGGAGCGTTGTTTTCTTCTTCTAGTAAATGCTTCTTGAAGGGCGGTTACCTCTTCGATGTGTTTAATGTTTGAATAGAATGATCTTACCTCCATAGTCACTAGAATCCTTCTCTGGCAATGTTTGCATGTGATTAATTTTGTTTAGTGAATCTGTTTGGTCTCTTATGTAGGATTTTGCATTCTTAGCAAGGGGTTGTATGTAATGGTCTACGTATTTGGAAATTATGGTCGTGTGTCAGTTGAATGATGAAATGACCGGCATTCCTGGGTTGTTGCTTTTGTGTATTTTAGGAAAAAGATATAAGTGATCAGATGTGATGTTTGTGGGTGTAAGTGTTGTGCATGTTTCCTTGTCGATTAGATTGTTGCGAAGCATTATGTTTAGTGAGCTAGTTAATTCTTTTTGTTATTCGGGGAGGAGATCTGTAGGTAAGCTTTTACAGGTTTCCTTGTTGGCTAGATGATTGTTGACCTCTTTAATGTATTCATTGATTCCCCAGATTACCCCCTTTGTCAGCCTGTTTTATGATTAGGTCATCTCTATGTGTCAGCGTGTCGAGGGCTATACGTTTCCCTTCTGTCATATTGTTACGTTGCAGCTTTGTGCCTCCATGAAAAACTGCACATTATCAAATTTCTAAATAATAAAAATCTATTAAACAATAGACATGAGTTAACGGTGTTTTGCCGACATCATCAAATTCACGCATTGAACAATTTAGCTTAAAAACTAACATACAATAAATTAACTTTTTAATCCATGGACCCAATAAAAAGTTTTAACATCCTACAGAAAATGATAGCCCTTTATGAAGTCGTCAAATAACAAATGTTTTTATATACACAAAACCCTTTCATAAAGTAATAAAACAAATAAGTAATAGAAAAAATAAAATAAAAAATAAAAAAATAAACTAATCTTCATAGACAAGTTAATCTGACTTATTGAAAACATCTTCCGCTTTAAATTTAGACACCCCCACCTTACCCTGACTTAACATCTATGAAAGTAACTCTATGTTGATACATATCATTAGCAGATAACACCCCTACCTATTTCAAATATCCAAGATGGCTGTCACCATGGGAATTTTAGATTCCGATATAAAACACGTAAATTTCAGAAATAATTTATTCCAAAAAAAACTTCGCTTGAAGATGAAACAGCTCACTTTAACTCAATTTAATTCTAATAATTATATTGAAGTTTTCGGCTCTTGCTTTTGAAACATGAGACTACTTATGTAGCGTGTTGGAATCATATTTGTAAATAAATAATTATATTTATGCTGTACTTTTGTATAGAGCACTATTTTTAAAAAATAATAGCTAAAATACTAAAGAACCTTGGATTACTAACCTAACCCGTTCTTTCCTATTTTCTATATATTTTCACATATATTCGCTCCCGAATTAAGGTTGAGCACTCTGAACCTTTATTTTTAAAACAACTTCTTTAAAAATATGGAAAAAAAAATTCGGAATTACTCTGAAAAACATTCCACAAACAAACAAACGGAATTATTTTGTTAAACTATTACAAAATCAGAGGAATTTATTAGCAGAATGAGGTGGAAAGCATACTTCTACCTTCGTGGGAATAACTCAACCGATAAAGAACACGAAGTTTACGGCTTTAAAAGTAAAAAGTTGCACCATTCAACAAAAAAATTATGGATCAATACCAAAGATGTAATCAATTGGTTTAACAATATTGACAATAAACCGAACTGCACCCTGATACAATTCGATATCGTGGATTACTACCCATCAATTTCGAAGGATTTATTTACGACAGCCCTGGACTTTACTGCTGTCTATTCTAACCTGACAAAGGAAGAAACTGATATAATCCTCAGCGCAAAAAATTCTGTCCTCGTTCATAATGGGGAACAATGGATAAAAAACAACAATGACCTATTTGACATTACTATGGGATCATTAGACTCTGCAGAGTCTTCTGAACTTGTTGGTCTTTTATTGCTATACAATTTAACCGCGCACGGCGAAATCGATATTAAGGACATCGGACTGTATAGAGATGACGGGCTCATGGTGGTGAGGAATTCTACTAGTTTTTATATAGAGATAATCAGAAAAATTATATTTAGTGAATTTAAAAATCTAAATTTAATGATAACGCCATGTATCAAATTGAAAACGGTAAACTTCCTCGGCGTAACTCTAGATTTAGCAAGCAACACATACCAACCCTATAGAAAACGAAATACTAACCCCGTATATATACACCCGGAGTCAAACCACCCTCCATACATAATTAAACATATACCCTCAGCAATAGAAAATAGAATTAGCATTAACTCCGCTAACAAAGAAATATTCCAACAACAGGATAGCTTCTATAACGCTGCCCTAAAAATAGTGGTTACAAAAATGCAAACATTAACTATAGAAACAATTACACTAGCCAGAAGAAAAAATAACAGGAAAAGAAAAATCATTTGGTATACCACTCCGTTCAACCAAATGGTTAGTATTAAATTAGGACATAAATTCTTAGCCCTAATTGATAAACACTTCCACAGCAATAGTAGGCTTAGTAATATATTTAATAAGAACACCCTAAAATTGAGTTACAGCTGCACCGAAAACCTAGACAGTATAATAAAAAAACATAATAATAAAATCCTGAACAAACCGCCATGCCTGAATAGTATGAATAAAAACCCTACGCTTAAGTCTGACAACAACAGTGAAAAATTGTGTAATTGTAGAAACCCAGAGGATTGCCCATTAGAAAATAAATGCTGCATCAAATCTGTGGTATACCAATGTACTATCTCATCCACTGAAAGTCTTAATACTGATATGATATACATTGGGTCCAGAAAGAATGATTTTAAAGCTAGATGGAGGCAGCATAAGTGCTCTTTCAACAATATAAATAAAAGAAATCAGACTTATCTATCCAAATATTTTCGGCATCTGAAGGAAATAAATAGGACTCCTTAGGTAACTTTTTAATCCATGTACCCAATAAAAAGTTTTAACACCCTACAAAAAGTGATAGCCCTTTATGAAGCCGTCAAATAACAAATGTTTTTATATACAAAAAAAAAACTTTCATAAAGTAATAAAATAAATAAGTAATAAAAAAATAAAAAAAAATAAAAAAAATAAACTAATCTTCATTGACAAGTTAACCTGACATATTGAAAACATGACTGATCCTGCTCAATGTATTTATTATCACAGAGCAAATAATTAATACACAATAAAATCCCAAATCTCCTCAAATGGAGAATGATAAGCATATTTCGAGAGACGGATTGTCTTATCAACACCGGTTTTGATAAGACAGACCACTTTTCTCCCGTTACATTCAATGTTTGAGGGGCAAGAAGCTCAGTTCCTAGCAATCGACAGTCCAGACAACATATATATTTGATTATAGTGGGGAAGGATTTGTGCAGAACCAACCACACTTTTTGAAGGGCCGAATACAGAGACCCCCAACGAACCTCTGATTTTTTTTAATTCAGAGTTTTCCTTCTCCTAGATCGATCGTAGTAATAGACCAGTTGTCATGCGAGGCTATAGAACCCAATCTGTTATGCTATTTACCCATAACTGGGGGCAGAGGAAGAGGAGTAATACCATTCCCATGGATATTAGAACTGGAATTACAACTCGACTCTCGAATTCCTCAAATCAAGCCTCTATTACACCGTGCCTGCTGTGTCTGTGTCTGACTGTTTGTGTGTGTGTGGATATATATATATATATATATATATATATATATATATATATATATATATATATATATATATATATATACATATATATGAAGAAAAATATTTGGAAAAAACAAAAATCCTTAAATGCAATTATGTTGTTTTAATATGAATATATATATGCACACACATACAAACACACTCAAATATATATATATATATATATATATATATATATATGTATATATATATATATATATATATATATATATATATATATATATATATATATATATATATATATGTATATATTAAATAAAAATAAAATAATCTAAATGAAATTGGATAGAATAAAAAGATAAAGCAAATTCTCAACATTTGTAATTCGTTTGCATATATAGTTACACCAAATTAACATATTTATTTAGATGATGTCCTTAAAGACGAACCGCTTCACACGAGAACTTTTTTCCAGTTTGTCATAAATATTTCCACAGTACTGTTCTTGATATATAAAAATTTATATGTCGTTATCTCACGATACCTACGAAATGGAATGCTGGTTTCAAGGGTTAAAATGGGACTATGGATGCCGATATGACACCAAAACAATTACAAGTGATGCCAGTGATGCAGATTACGTTCTTATCTGTGTAAGATGTGGCTATGACTATATTAACTTGTATGATCTTGTTGCTTGTAGAGAAAAAGGTGGCTTGCAGTTTGTGAGATAACAACAGACATAAAGGAATACATCACACCACAGAGGATTATTTTAAAAGCCATTCTTATCTAGTAGGTGATAACTCCGCATTAACAAGGCGTGTATGAAAAAAAGGAATAGAGTGACAATCTTTTAACACAATCATGACGATATGTTACAGGTATATCTGAACGAAAGCTTAGCTTACTGTACTCGATTAATTTATAACGTGTGTATATATAATTCCAGTTAAAATAAACGTCTTGGGTCCAAACACATTAGATATATAGACCCGACCTATTATTTTTTTACACCTGAGTAATATTTTTAATTTAATTGTTATAACTATGGTATTTTATGCCAAAAGTAATATTATCCCGCTTGATATATTGTTGATATTTAATTTAAATTACTTTTTTTAATTCTTCACGTTTTTGACTTACGAATTTGAGTGATATAAATTATAAATAATTAATTCTAATATTTGAAACAACAATAATTAAATAAACAAGTCTTAACACACAATTTTGAAAACAAAATCTCAATGAGAACGCGATCTCTATAACGGTCAGAATACATTATTGAAAAAATGGTCAAAGAGAAGGGAAAGAAACAGAGAAAGCGGAAAAAAAGAAAAAGGGGGCAAATAGGAAATATGATGTATTGTAAGTCTTGATATAATGGGTTGTCAGAACAGAAAGGAAGACAAAGAAACAGGGAGAAAAAGAGAGAAGAAATGCCCTATTTATTTTATACACAGTAGCACTCAGAAGGTAGTTTAGACATAAAGAAAACCTTGAAAAATCTACGCACAAAAATAACATTATATTAAATAAAGAGATAAACCGACTTACATGAAAGAGATAATTCAGAATCAATGATATATTAAATAAAAAAATATATTAGGAAAATAAAAAGAAAAAAATAAATATTTTTTGAAATGAAAATAAAATCTTAGGAAGAAGTATCACATTTAACATCTATATTTAAATCAACATATTTTAAATTAAATCTGTATTAAATAATTCCCATATACAAGGGAAAACAGTTAACATTTATCATCTAATATATAGAAGAAAATTTTATACCACTCTATAATAAATTAATATATAAATAAATTAATTAATAGTAATTCTAAATAATATGTTGAATACCACATAATAATCATGAATAATAAATATTATTAAATATAATAATGAAAATCAAAAAATATATAAATTTGTTAAATATTATACTAAGATAAATTTTCAAATACCAATTCATCAAACCAAATAATATAATATATATCACAAAGATGCACTACACTACTACATACCAATATTATATATTAATATATAGGCGACATATTAATATATTAAAAAATACCGATAATATTAATAAATTTCTAAATACTTCATAGATAATTTTACCAGTTGATTAAAATAAATATATAAAATGGAGCCTATTTAAACATGATAATTATGTATGGTTACATAAAAACAAAACTTCATAAAAGTTATATTCTAGTATATTACTATTACGTAAAATTGTTATACAATTAAAATAATTATGTAAGTATTAATTATCACATACATAAACCACTCTATAATACTACCATATAATATTAAAAAAGGATATATCAATTAATTATGTATGTATGTATATATATATATATATATATATATATATATATATATATATATATATATATATATATGCGTGTCTGTCTGTATACATATACTTACATACCCACATACGCATGCATAGATATATACTTACACATCATCACATATATTCACAATATATACAGAAACATCTATCTGTGTGTGTATATACATATATATATATATATATATATATATATATATATATATATATATATATATATATATATATGTATATATATATATATATATATATATATATATATATATATATATATATATATATAATGAAATGGACAAAGTTCGACAATTAGTTTTAAGATATTTTTATGTTTGTACGTTCTTTTATTGATACAAATATTTAAGTAAATTCTCAGTTTACAGAAAACAGTATTAACTACATTTACCGGCCTGAATGTCCGTGGATTTTTCATAGAAATTATGCATGCCTTTACCGATTTTACTATTTTAGTAGTTATATATATATATATATATATATATATATATATATATATATATATATATATATATATACTAAAATCATTTTAAAATGTTTAAAATTAGAATGAAACAAGTAAATAAAAGCGGGAAAAAGAAATGAAAATCAAAACGAAAATCGGAAATTAACATCACTAATTACAAAATATCTATAGAGTTCTACGTCAAAATTAAATAAAATCAATTAAAATAAAAATGGCTAATAAATAAAGAAATCTTATAGTAAGAAAAAAGAAAGAAATGACATTAATGGTAATATTAACTATATTATTGCTGGTCAGCAAGTCATTAATGGTAATGTAGTTACAGAG